>JAVIWC010000437.1:0-600000 GCA_031894815.1 Creontiades dilutus | reverse complement strand
TTAAGTGTCCATTACTGGTTCAGTGTTCACTATTGTTGCTGTTCCATAATCGGGGTTTTAGATTAGTATGAATTTGGGATATTATTACGTTTCACATGCTTATTGATACAACACATTAAATAATTATTGGATGACCGATCAACGAAAATTGTTTTGATGTCATGTGATCTTCAATGCAGATTCCTTTCCTGAATCAGCTCCCTGCCAAGACTTAGCCGGAACTCTTCTATTTGACTTGCACTTTTTGACCGATTATGACCTACGATATTTTCTAGCTCAAAAAGATTCATTTAAAGAATTTCTCAACATACATTAATGCTTATTTACCTAACATACTCAGTTAATAAACGAACCGGGTCGAATTATTATTGGTGGGCTGTTTTGACTAACAGACACGAAAGTATAGAATTGTCTAGAAATCATAATTTACCAAATGTAGGGAAAATTAAAGACTAATCCTTTGATATTTGGCATAGATTTGGCAGAAACGCTATTAAGGAACCAGTTTTTAATTCTGATGATATTCTCTTTTAATAATGAACCTTTGAAATCAATTGAGAACCAAATTACCTAGTAATTACCAAAGTACCTAGATTTAAAAAAATTTCCTTCCGTCCGCTTTCCGAAACTTTTCCCCGAAACTACTGAACCGAACTTTACGAAATTTTGCCCAATAAAATAGCAGTTTGAGGAGAACATGCAGGAGCATTACTTTGGTCTACTTTATCACCATCATCGTCATAATTTTTGCCAGTACCTAGTAAAAATTGTCTCTGGCTGTGAAATCAGTTCTGGTTGTCTACAGATCCGAGTAGAAAGGCTATCTAATACAGAAATAATGAACCTGTCTGTTATAATTGTTATAGTTTTTTACCAGTGACATACCAACTACCACCATCTATGACGAATGTGATTGATTGTTTAGCTCTTAAAGGAATATATTTAAAAGATTTAAACGTAGGCCCGCTCTGGTCTGTCTGACACGTTGAATAAAAGTACCAATTCAATAACTAATGGTAATTTTGTCTGCCTTAGATAGGCAAGAAAATGATAAATTTATATCTATTTAGATATAAATAATAATTTATATATTTATATATTGTTATAAATAAATAAATAATTATATATATTGTTTAGATATCGACGTGTACCGTGTTTTCGTACCGGCAGTTAACAGTCCCAATTTTGTGACCTATTGGGAAGCTCTAGCTTCCCGCGCCATTGAAGGTGATCCTGATAACTGAATATGCTTCTCAATTATTGCAGGAAAGTTATTTATGGTTCCAGCCCGTTCTTATCTAATACGCCCTAACTGGGTGACCATTTTCAAACATTTCAAGCGAACAATATATTCATATTGCAATACTGTTGAGTGTAATTCGACGTATCCTACAGATAGGCAAACACTGATGTACCGCCATTTCATGTTATTCAGTTTGCAATTTTCGTGTGATTTCAGGGCCCGTTGATACCAGCTGCTTTCACCAATGGTTACCACTGAGATGGCCGTGTCCAAAACCAGATAGGCTAGAGAAAGTAGTGGAAAGATTAGCAAAAACCCTGTACGTCTTATGTTATGTTACTACTGTATGATAATTGTGTGTATGTCATGTGCTGGCGAGATACTCCTACGAAAGCCTCCTCTCAAAAACGTTAATTTTTAAGGTGAAAGAAGAGAAAAAAAATTATTGGCGCGTACAAAAAAAATAATAAGGCGCTCTGAAATAGGAATCAGCCTCTGAATGACATATATATATATTCATATTTATATGCATTATTAATAATTATAAAACTATACATCCAATGTGTGTATATGTGCCTTAAGTGTACCTTCACACTCACATATATACACAGTTGTGTCTTGATGAATGTATGTATATATGATTTCACCCTATGTACAATGTATTTTAAAAAAATACCTACCTTTAACTATAACGAAAAAAACCATCTCACCCGTACTCCCTCTCTTCCTCATCTACCCCCCCCCCCCTTCTCCTCCTTTCCCCCCGTCTAAAAACTCATCCTTTAGTAGAGGTTTAATTTTTCAAAATACTAAAAACGAAATAAATCCTTGTAATGTCTTTATTTTCGTATGGCCTCCCTCCCTTTTTCTAGGCGTGTACGAAGAGATTCCACTCTCTTTCTACTAACACACACCGAAGCTCACTTACATGCATGAAATATTTTAATCTATAAAAATTACATGTAAATATAATTGGGCGCATATATTTATATTGATGTGCGTGATCTATCTTACACATACGTACGAATAAATGTAAACGATTGTCGCTATCTAGACGTATTGTTATATTGTTAACGAATGTTCTCCAAAACAAATATGAGAAAAAAAGGTAATGTTTTTCGTTGAAATTATCATAATAAGGTGAACTATTGACTTTCATTTTTTTGATTCGAACATGATATTACATTTTATTGGTAGGAGATTGGTAGTAGCAAGAATAGGCGGTTTTAATGAATTTTTATCGTTTGCATAAATTTATCTTGTTTACTTTATCACGGTTATAAATCGAAGCTCCGAAGACAACTCAGTTTTATTTAAATAAGCTCTGGGTGTTATATTGAATGCATTACTTGAATGATTTCAACTGCCACCAAAACTTAAATTCTTATTAAACATTGAAATGTCAACAACAGTCTTTTTTGAAATGTTATGAAACCTTGTTTATCAGGGAAACTACTTGAAACGTCACAGCATACTATTTTCTATCATCGTGAGAATGACAGCCTGCCTCTTATTCATTTTGTGACTCAAAACTTAGTTCTGATGATAAGTTAACCAGCTCTGCAATGTTATATTTTTTAAACAGCAAATAACCGTGATACTTTGGTTTTCTTTTATATTTTTTTACATTGTCACCAAAAAATGGCTTTTTTTCTAACTTCTATCATTTTATTTGATTTATTTTATTGAGCAGTTGACGGGAAATAAAAATTTTTTGCGAGGACTTCCGATCGCGCAGGTTCCAAACCCTTCGGAAATCCAATAAAGCTCTAATATCGATTTATATTATTATATTATAGCGTTGTTAACTTTTTTTGTTGAGAGAATAAATTTCATATTTTAATAATCACAGGGTATTCTATTAAAAAAATATTACTATTGGGAATACAGGCGATTTTTTGATTCGAAAACATTCATTGATAATCAAACATGCACCTTGGACCAACTGGTTTTTTAATATTAAGGAAGATAAAAAAAGAAAAAGTTCAGTTCGATAGCACTAAATTATTTTGAAGACAAAAAAATTCTTGTGTATGGGGATGTCAAAGAAGGTAATTTAATTTCCAGTGCCTCCTCACAACATTTGAGTAAAAGGAATGCTTAAGAAAAAAAAAATACTTGAATGAACATATAGACAAATTTTCTTTCCTTTGGAAGTAACAAAATCACAACCCATGTCGCGATGAAAGAGAAAACAAATAGAAAAAAGAAGGATAATAATAATTCTATGGCCTAAAATTGAAAAAGTGGAGAAAAGAAAATTTTAGCAAATTGTAAAGAAATAGTAAAAATCCCTTGAGAGTTGAAATCCACTGTTGAATCCTCTGTCTGAATCGCATATACGGCGTGCTACAGTTGTTGTTTTGTAAATAGCCGACGCCTGATATATAAGTATTATTTCGTGTAAATATTTACATTTTTTTAACCCAGATATGAAAACAAGAAAAAAAATTGATTAAAACAGTTCAGTTACGATAGATTTCTTGGGGATGTTTGACTTGGGAATATAGAAACGACTTTTGCATACTTTGGTTTTCATTTTTCTTTTTTTTAAATATATTTTACACAAAAAAAATTAATAATAATTATGAATCACATTTATACTGTACATATGCTATAAAACGTTTCCCTAACCCGTAATATTTCTCCCCCAACAATCTTGAACTGCATAATGTAGCTTCTAGACCCAATTGTACTATAAACAAAGCTCACTTCTTTCCTGTGGCGCACATATAAATATTGCTAATCCGTTAGACCTATATAGACGCTGAACGCTCTATACTGTTCTTTGTGGATGCGCCAAGAAAAATTAAATTGTTGTTGATTAAAAACTGGGGGTTTAAATAGGATTTCGTTGACGTAAAAAAAAGATTTAAACAATTTAAAAAAAATAATAATAAATTTAAAAAATTGAGAGAGAGAAGAAAAAACAATTTCGTACGGTTTTTTTTTTTTTTGAAGGATTAAATGAGCAATACGGTACGCGAGTTGTGGTTACGGCATGTGCGCGGTATATGTAAGTACATAATAAATATATATTTATACATAAACTCTAGATATACGATGGTGTTAAGATTCCCTTCCTTCCTTCACCTTCACCTTTCCTCCAATCGCCCCCCCCCCCCCCTAAAAACCCCCTAAAAACCTTGTCTATGAGCGATAAACTCAGAACAAAAGCAATACTTAAATGTAACTTTATAGGTAATAATATTATTCATTATAATGATTATATAAGGAAAGATTACTGTCATATTGATGTAGCAGCTTGTGAGAACAAAATGAATGATTGTAAATGACAAATACTGTATTTTGATACCAATGGATTAATGCTAAATCATTATCGTAATATTGTACTCAAAATGTGAGGTTCAAGTTGTTTTGTAGCTGGTCTAAGTTCCCCTTGAAATCTCCCAAGCCCTATCTCTTGATTTCAAACCGCAAACTCCGATGACCGTTGAATAAGAAAAATGATTATTGCGATGGAATGAGAATTGTAATTAATGTTTTTAAAAAAAGTGTTCTTTCCATTCTAATAAGGCCGTATTAGCCGTGATTTGATGTTTAGAGTAGTACGCTAATACTCGTTGTGATTTAGGCGATATAACAAATTTAAACAAAAACGGTTATGCTTGGAGCCCTCATTGTCCGAGAGTCGGTTATCCGAATAACAATATTCTTCCCGTTTCGTTGGTGTTCAATTTCGGTTTATGATTTTGTTTGATTCTCCTGAACGCGTAAAATGACGCATTTTTTAATTGGTAAGAGGCATTTCGTGGATTATGTGACCTGAATTGTATAGATGTTAAGAAGGCTGACAAAAAAGTAGGAGTAGCATTGAAGGTTTTAAGAGTCGAGTAAGAAATGATATCCCTTATAATCGAGTAAATTCGAGATTCCGTTGAAAAATTAAAATAAAATATAATGTCATTTATTTTATATTGATTTATCATCGAAAGCCCTCAGTGTGAATAATAAAAGGAAATCCCAATAGCGTGTACCTTTTAGTGGGTTTGTCTTGAAAACCCAGTCTAAATTTCGACAGTTTATTTTGGACTAGCCTTCAATTAATATGATCGTTTTAATGTTAAATCAGACAAATCATATGACAATAATATTGAAGCGGGGGCTGATGAGGTTAGAGCTGATTGTAAATAACCCAGAGGTAAATCGTGTACTTTCTCATTTTTTTTCACAGCGTTTCATACTTGGACAGGATTAGAATATCAAATAAACCAAACAACTTTTACCAGCTACATAATTTATTTTTTCGTTGTATCGTAACCCGTGTGCATCTCACATGTTTGTTCAACTTATCTGTTCAGAAGGCGGCTTCACATAAAGAAATCTCTAAAGTATACAGCATGTTAATGTATGTACATACCAATTGTAGTTAATGTATCAGCACTACTATCTAATATGACTGTCGATTATAGACTAAACAAAACTGTTATATACATCTGCATACATTTCTATGTGATGTCGTGTGCACATGAATATATGATGAAATATGCTATATGAAAATATACCTAAAATAAAAAAAAACTATATATGTGAGAGCAATTGAAGAATGATGTCGACTTTTTACGTTTGTTATGGTTCTTTCTAGCCTAGCATTATGTACATACGCGCCTTTACTTTTGTATGGAGAAAGAGAAAGAAAATGAGATATAAATCTTTATATTTTTAATTTTTTTGATTTTCTTATTTAGAGAGGAAACCCCCTTGGTTTTTGAACTACCTGTTCCCCATCCCTCCCAACGATTAGGCCAGAGAAAAAAAAAAGTAGTAATTTATTTTGTTGATTTTTACGAGAACTGTTAAAGGTATGTTTCTTTGTTGTTGGTAAATAATTTATTTTTTTGTTTTTCGTTGAAGAAATAATGATAATTAGGTTATCCTATATAATATAGGCCATACTTGGAACTAGCGTTAAAAAAGAAAAAAAAAACAACAACAAACCCCACTATCGAGAGAAAATAAATTAAAAAAAAAACTTGAAAAAATATTTAACACAATGACGACAAAATTTTTAGAAAAAATTTGATTGTTTAGAAAAAAAATCAGTCCGGGACAGAATGTGTTTTCTTTGTAGTAATCGGTCATAGTATACATACAATTCAAAATTTTATTCGACTTTTTGAAGTCAGACAGTAGATACACATTTTTAACGATTTCTTGTTTCTGTGAAACAAAGTATGCGTTTTTTATGTATAAATGATGAGGAATTTAATAAATTATGAAATGAACTAACTTTTTAATAAGGAGGAAAAGATGTTAGGATATATGATTTCGTTCATTTCTGTTTCGCTTATCGAACTTCTTTATTTTTTAATGGTTTTACCTTCCTTTTTTTTCCATTGATTTACACCCTGAAGATGTATGTGATATTAGATCCGATTACGATCACACACAAGAAGTAGAAACTTAATGAATCAAATATGATTTGATCTCACTTTTTCTATGCCAGCTTTAATACTTTAAATATTAAAAAAGAAAATTTAAAATGCTATTATTGAGCAATATGAAATGGTGTTTTTGTACTCAAATTGTTTTAAATTAAACAAAAAAATATATTTTCATATTTGAACCATATTTATATAAGATAATAAAGTTTTAATGAACATAGTACCTAACTTTTATTGTTTAGCCAGAATAGTTTTATTGTCATAGTAATTTGATTTGACTTTCAAAATAATGGTTTTTAACGATCCTAGAAAATCACAACAATGAGACAGTTTGTAGGGGTTTAGAATAAAAAGACAAAAATGTGAAAGAATGTGATACTGCTTCAACAATTTCGTTTCACAATCGCCATTGAAATCGGTTGTCCCTATTTTTCTTTCGTTGTACTGATTTCGTTCATTTGCTTAACTTTTTTTCGTTCAATTTTTTCACCAAACGTCCGAGTTACTACAAAAATACTACGAATTAACAGTGGTTTGATTTTTCGAATGGTTAGTCGCGGTTTCAGACACTGCTTTTACCGCTGCATTGGAAAATCGATGAACGATCAAACGATTTGACGCATCATTGTTACTCCCACTTAAACTTGAGACATATCACCTTTTTGTAGAATGCAAACAAATTTTCTTGAAAAAAAAAACGAAAGAAAACATATTTGAAGTTCAACAAAAAAAGAAGAAACTATCACGAATAAATTTAAAAAAAAAATTCCTACTCATTTTTCGGGGAAAAAGGTCATTTTTTTACGATTGCGCAATAAATAGGCTTACGAACCAATAAATAAAAAAAATGCTCCTCACCCAACTCGATTTTATTCCTCCCCCCCTAAAGCCAAATTTTTGGAACTTCCAATTTGCGTTCCTCCGCTAGAATGTGGTCTATAAGATGTAGTGTAGCTTTTAGCATGTTACCTCACACAATGAGGATTCTGACAATATATAATAGAAATATCTATTAAAAAAGGATACAAAAAAAAAAGTTTTGGAAAATGAAAAAAAAAAAAAAAGATGTTAGTACTTTTGTTCCTTAACCTAAAATACAGAAAAAAAGTCATTGGCCTTACGAATTTGTTATTTGAATTGTACTAATTGTTGTGGACTTAGATTTATCAGTGTATTGACTATACATGTGCTTATTTCTGCCTCTTTCAGCCTCGAGTTTTTACGTTATTTGCTACCATTTCGTCCATTTTTTACTCACGACAGTACCAATAATTTTTAATTTTTCGAATATCCTTAGCAAGGGCCATTCAAAAAGCTCGGTATATATTTTTTTATGACTTTATCAGTATTATGCGATATATGAAAAAAAAGAAAGAAAAAAAAATATCCTGTTCTATTGAACCTAGTGCAACTTTATTATGCAAAGAGCTGAACACCATTCATTGTTTACATCTCTCTCTTTTAAAATGAAATTTAATAAAAAGGTGAAGTGATCAATTTTCCAGCCGATGTTTTGGGTGATAATGTTTGATTCTCAGTAATCCTACTTTGCTTTCGTGAAAGGATATTTGGGAAAGACAAAAAAAAAATGTGCGTTAAACTTTTTAAATTTAGGCTAGGATTTAACAAAAATGTGAATCACATGAATGTGTTGAAGAGCTGGTTTCGTGAATTACTGTCATTTGCTATGTGCCATGATCATAATACTGCAGTGATTGTGAATTGAGAATCAAACAGGATTATAACCTAAAATCGAACAGTAGAGACGTATAGTTCATAGCAAAACTACCTATTTCAAGTATTCAAAAAAAAATGCAATAGAGTTTTTTACTGAAGAAAAATTGAAAATTAAATAGTAGATTGATTTTTGCAATAACTAAAAAGCAATAAGCATTTGTTTGCAAAAAAAGAAGCAAACTTGATACTTTATGATAAGCTTGATTTGTTGGCGTTGCACTTACTCTCACGCTAGATCGAGGCTTCGCTAAAAATTATTGCCAATTGTGTGTACAGTTAGTACCAGTGTACATAATATTATTACATTATATGATTAATGATGACTATTATTATGATAAAAATAAGTCTATATTAAACATATACTTGATCGAAGGATATGGGTCACATTGTGCCGTACATGTGGAAATATAAGAACATTGTTCATTCACGATTGTTTCTATTGCCTTCCTTTAACACGACTTGGTCTTCGATTTGTAGTTTGTGCTACCGCGCTGTTTGTTTATGAGAAGACTCATCAACTGACGAAGAATTTCCTAATTAAACAGGTTAAGAGTGAGGAGTTCTATGAGAATTTTATTTGGCTTGGGCTTGAACACGATAGTTTATAATGCACGTGAATTTGTTTTTTCACGACGGTTGTTTGTTTTGTTTTGTTGTTCATCATTGTTGAAGGTGGCTTTTAGGGGTTTTTGCTTTTGACCTCAAAATGCATAAACCTTTTTTTTTTTTTTTTTTTTTTTTCAAAAATCGCTAAATTTTGGATAATTGCCTGACGGTTGGAGGGAACACAACTTGAGAATGTGTTTGTTTAGAAAGAAAACAAATTTTTGCGTACTTATAAACAATTGTCCGAACGCTGATTTCCTGAACGCAGGCCCTCAACACAATGTGTTGACATATACAACACCCAGTGCTTCAAGAAGTTAGCTTTCAACTTCGTTACTGAAAGAAGTAAGTCAAAGTTTATGCTTTTCATGCCCGAACTTCTGATCTCCACTGACACCTCTAACTTACGATGGTAGAGCTAAAAGTCGAGCAAACGATCATAAAACACGATCCCACAAAATCTTTTTTTTTTTTCTGTACTCCAGTATAATAAGGAAAGGCTAAGCGATGAAAAACATTATGATTCCATTGAGCACTGTAATGATAAATATAGCAGTTAATCGATTTAGAAAAACGCTGCAAATTCTTTCACTGGGGTTTATTATTCAATTGGCTTGCGCTCATGATTTGAATTTCTGCTAAGCTTTGGAGTGTGCGTGTTTCACAGGTGAAAGAATAGTTATTTACCCCAGTAATAATATTGAATAATATTTACCTATATTTTATCAGCGTTTCATGCATATCAGAATGCTTCAACCCGTGTATCTGCTATAAACTACAAGTATCCACTTCGGCTATCACTCCAGTATCCACATTCACTACAACTCGACGCTATCGGCATCACTAGGTTACAAACAATAATAACCCAAAAAACGCAAATGTTGGCACCATAAATCGGGCCATACATCGGGAATGGTTTGATCTACGGACGTGGGGAGGGTCTCATTCGATTCCTCATGGTATGTTCTTCAAATAGGTAAATATTTAGGCCGATTCGACTTGTTTTGAGGTTTTTAGGGATTTTACAAAACTTTGACAGCCCTTAAAGGGCACTTTAAATTGAGTGAGAGAGCTGGCTCAAGAATTGGGGCGTCGTCGGACCAAGATGGATTTTTCCTGAAAATTTTAGATTTTTTGCTCCAGCCGTTTGGGAGGAATCGTGCGTACGGCGTACGGCGGACGGACGGAAAAATTTGTATTGCAGATTCGGATTCTACACCCTTTAAAACGTAAACCATGAAATTTTCAGGGGGCGTTAGAATTTTTTTTCCAGAGCGATTACAATGGTTTATTATTGAATAATAAACCGAAAATCGGTCTGTCGAGTGTAAATAGGTGTATGCTGTGGTGAAAACGTACGCGGACTGTAAATTAAGTAATGAGACTGATTTTTTTTTTTTTAATTTTCAATACAAAAAGAATTACAATTCAATATTGTCACCTTCAAAATAACTTCCTTCTGAAGCCACAAAGCGCTGGTGACATTTTTCCTACTCCTTATAGCAGCGCAGGAACTCCGAACTGAAATAACCTCCGACTGGTCGGTTACAGCCGTTTGAATTGTTTCGACTGTCCCAAAATGATTTTCCTAGAGGTAATTTTTCAACTTTGGGAAGAGAAAAAAAGTCACAAGGACTCGGGTCGGGCGAATAAGGAAGCTGAGGAGGCACAGGAATGTTTTTACTGACCAAAAACTCGTTTATTGTAATTGTTGTGTGAGAAGGAGCATTATCGTGATGCACCCGCTTGTCCTGATGTTTGGTCTCACACGAATGACCCTTTTGGTTTATTATTCAATAATAAACCATAGTAATCGCTCTCGAAAAAAAAATTTCTAACCCCCCTGAAAATTTCATGGTTTACGTTTCAAAGGGTCTGGAATCCAAATCTGCAATAAAAAAATTTTCCGTCCGTCCGCCGTACGCCGTACGCCGTCCGCCGTACGCCGTACGCAAGATTTCTCCCAAACGGCTGGACCAAAACATCTGAAATTTTCAGAAAAATCCATGTTGGTCAGACCGTAAGGGTTGTCAAAGTTTTGTAAAATCCCTAAAAACCTCAAAAAACATCAAGGCGGCCTAAATGTGGACTTGTTTTGTAGAACTTTCCATTTTGAGCTCCAGGTCAAACCATTCCGATTTATGGCATGATTAATGCGGCCCAAGATTTAGACAACTCGAATATGGGAAAATTTGATGTTCATATGAAATCAAAGAGACTTGGGATTCTACAAATATGGAGCCGTTTAAATGATATAAGGTAGCAGAAGCAAAACGCTCAAACTGAAATTTTGGCTTGCAGTTCATGATTTGAATTTCTACTAAAATTTGTGCCTTTCACAGGATGGAGCGATTATTGAATTTCAGGAGGCACGCAAATATGATGAACTGATCAATCCAAATAGGTGTTTTGGTTGAGAACAGATTTCGTGCTCTATGTATATCTCCTGAAATTCAATAATCGCTCCATCCTGTGAAGACCTTCATGAACGGTAAAAGTCTTTCAAGAACCTCTCGATAAAAGTATTCATTGACCGTATATAGAGGTTCATGAAAGACTTCGAAAAAGGGTCATTCGTGTGAGACCAAACATCAAGAACAAGTGGGTGCATCACGATAATGCTCCTTGTCACACAGCAATCTCAATAAACGAGTTTTTATCCAGCAAAAACATTCCTGTGCCTCCTCAGCTTCCTTAATCGCCCGACTTGAGTCCTTGTGACTTTTTTCTCTTCCCAAAGTTGAAAAATTACCTCAATGGAAATCATTTTGGGACAGTCGAAAAAAGTCAAACCGCTGTAACCGACCAGTTGACGGTTATTTCAGTATCGGAGTTCCAGCACGGCTGTTAGGAGTGGAAGAAACGTCTCCAGCGCTGTGTAGCCTCAGAAGGAAGTTATTTTGATGGTGACAATATTGAATTGTAATTCTTTTTGTTTTAATAATTAAAAAAAATCAGTCTCATTACTTAATTTACAGGCCTCGTATGACGGGTTGGCATCTTGGATGTAGTGTACGAGTGTACAAGATCTATGGTTGAAACACACTCCGTAGGTAAGAAGGAGTAAATATCATAAAACAATAATGAGCGTAATAAAAAATGCTACTGATTTTACTGATGTAATAGAAACGTGTTCTGTGGTTCGCTTTTCAAACCTAACTTCATACACTCAGGCTCCCACTGACCGTAAATTAATACAATTGAACGAAACGCTACACTTAACTAGTTCCTCTGTGTGTTGCAGAGCTGATATATAAGTACAACATTAAGTCAATCTAGGCGCAAACACAAAAACGTAATAACCCACCAACTGGAAATCAATGAGATGAAATTATTTTTTACGAGCCTGCAAGCTCCCGAATTGTTTGAATCAAACATGGTTCCAGTTAGTTATTATTCACCAACCGAATAATTTGGTTATTGTAGGCACAACTATTGATAAATTTTGTCGGAATAAAAGTTCGAATCAGTGAAAAAAAAAAACTTTTGGTAGAGCCTAGATTGAATTACTGATTGAATCATGGCGTCAACGGGAATTCTATCTAAATCGTTTATACTGAGTTTGATTCATTGAAAATGGTAATAATAAGGGGAGACCGGGGCGAGTTGGCATACGGGGCACGTTGGCAGTCTGTTTCTAATTTTTATCACTGACACTTGGGAGCGCTACTATTGCGATCGTAGTTGCAGTTTGATGTGGTAAACCTTCCACAAAAGTTTCAGTTCAAAAGTTATTCCTTTTTTGCATAGCTACAAAACCAAAGAGAGCCAAAAGTCACTGAAAAAGTTCGGCCCTTCCCGAAGGCTGGACCGCGGAAACAATGCAGTCGAGGCAGGAAAAGAAGGCATGCTTGCGTCCTGACTGACACTCAAAACAGAAACGCTCTCGCAGAGGAAAGCGCTGATAGGAAGATGCCCAAAAAAGACGGAAAGAAGACAAAAAAGAATGCTAAGCAAGAAAGCGACAAGTTTTTTTAGTTTTGGAAGAAGTTCCTGTTGAGTTTTTTTCATTTTTTTCCACTAAATTCGATTTTTTAATTCAAAAAACTATTACTTGCCTATCTCGCCCCTTCCTTGAAAAGTCTATGCCAACGTGCCCCGCGTGCGGGGCAGATTGGAATGGTTGAGGCGCTCTGGAAAATTTTTTTTAATGAGTGTTAAATTCTTTTTTTAAATTACGTTCCCTACCGGATGTTGTAGCCAAGGAGTGAAACTAATAGAAGTGAAATCAGCTTTGAAAAAATTCAAAAACCAAAAACTGTGCCAACTTGCCCCAGTCTCCCCCTACCTTTTGAAATTATTTCAAACCATCAGACTGCGAAATCATAAAATAGAGAAAGTTGTATCGTTAAAAAATGAAGTAATCCAAACTGCTGAAATGAAAAAAGTTGATTCTTATAATTGAAATTTGTGATGGATATGGTTAGTTGGCCCTTCCCGATTTTAGAATCTGTCTGCTTGGGAGATGAATCAGAAGTTTTCAAGCGTCTGGGTCATTTTCTGAGCGTGGCGGAACATTATTACCGCATCATCCTCAATGGAAGGGGCAACTATGCCATTCCGTCACCTCACATGTTAGCTTGGGCGTGGATACGATCACTGGGCCTTTTAATATCATCTCTCCTGACGCCTCTAATTACTCGCTTTTCCCCATTGGCTAAATGCTATTAACTAAAACCCCTTTAATAATCATCATATCATACCCCAGCCATATTTATTGCGAGCCCCCCCCCCCCCCCTACCCAGCTCTCTCAGAGCCCTGGAAGTGTGATATGGTCAGTTGGCTCTTCGCGATTTTAGAATCCGTCGCCTTGGGAGATGAATCGAACGTTTTCAAGCGTCTGGGTCATCCTCCGAGAGTGGCGGAGCAGTATTACCTCACCCACCTCAATGGAAGGGGCAAACAAACCATTCCATCACCACACTTATTTGATTTTATGACAGTTCACAAAATAGTTTGCGACTGTTCAGAGAGTCAAACTATATTTATAACGGCGACCAGAGGAAATGATGGAGAGATCAGGAGAACAGGGCACTTCAATAGTAGTTCGCGTATTCAGAAGAGTTGCTTATCTCCGTTGTGAACAGACAGCAGCTGAATGGGAATTAAGAAACAAAAACCTAGGACTCTGTGGTAATTCTGTGGTTTTTTACTCTTAGTAAAAACCACAAAGTCCTACAAGACTTGTAAGGTAGGCATGTTAGTTCTCCGTCTGTCTACATGTATGCTTTTCACTCTGTTTACTTCAAAAATTCTCAATTCACTATTAGGTTATCTGAGAATTCCACGTACGTATCATTACTAAACTGATGTTTTTTGGTCCTCAGTGCTTTGGCTAACACTGAATCACAATGTTCAATTCTAGCATCCTAATCTGAATAGTATCAAAACTAACGATAGTGATGAACAATGATCATGATGATGATGCATAAAGTTCAGTTCATCATTCATCAAAACTTCATTTGTCACGCTATGCAGTTTCACTTCTGAAATGAAGGTTATTTCATTTTAAGTATTAGAACAATTTTCAAAACCATTGTCTCATGCATCAATAACTAAAGGATTAGAAACATTTACCTCTTTTTCTCTCTCATTAATTACCTACATCTCTCCTGCCTTGACTTGATATACCTCCCTAAGAAAAAGAATACATTTTTCATTCAAATATTATTACATCATTTTTTAATCTTGTTGATGATAAAACTACAACGATTCGTGGTCCAATAGAATTAAACAAATTATTGCAATACTTACAGAACGTTGTGTCATCACTCCAATGAACTTCACGGTTTAATCCTATTTTAAAATACTGGTAATCACTCGTAAAGAGACAAGATTTAGTCAAACGGAAAAACAAGGTGTATTAACCAAAACAAAGGTACCACAAGTACAAGTCTCGGAAAGTAATTTACCTACTTGATAAAAGAAATTGATAAAAGATTTCTTCAAGCAGATCCGTAGGACGAGAGCGCAGGTGTTGCAGAAACAAAAGACGACGAGACGGCAGGAAGTCCTCTTGATCCTCCATTCTTGAAGCATAGATTACTTGCTATTGTTGTAGGTATTTTCTTGTCATCAGATGAGCATTGGAAAAGTGCCAGGAGATGGAGTAGTAACCTTATTTCCAACAAATTTTGGTGTAATTGTGCTGCGCAAATGTAAGCAAAGGCCGAAGAGAAAAGAGTGGTCCAATTTATGTAAGTGTAGCCGTAGCAGAACCTCATTTCATGTCACTTCTTTAATGATAAAGGAAAATATGTTCCTTTGAAAAGTGTCCAAAACTCTGTTTATTATTACACACAGGTTTACTATTTCCGAATTCCCTTTTACGTAGATTACTGGTCTGTATATATTTGAACTTACTGAGTGGTACGTTATCCAAACTTGGGGCGTCTTGTCTTGTCCACTCAATGCCATATACAGAGCCCCATTTATATTTCAGTACGTTAACCCCTTCGTAATGGACGAACATTATTATTGTAGAGTGAGATCCAGTTCTAAAGAAAAAATTTACTCTTTCGTGTTTCTAAGAATGCATATTAAGGCCGGTCTATACGATACGTTTCGCACGTTTTGGGCTTGGACAGTTTTGATACTGAATGAAAACGTTGCAAGTTTGTGCTTCTAGACGGTACAGTCTTGACAGTGCAGTCTCGCATAGGAGGTTTTGCTGTGGTCAATTTTCGCTTGCTATACTGTAAAAAGGAAAAAAAAAAGAAGAGAGTTGACAATATTTACGATAAACGCTTCTCAAAGAATTTACTTTCTTCAGCACTGTCTCCCTGATCGCGTTGACGCTCATTTTTTAGAACTTTTCAACCAATCTGTCGTTCGCATCCCCCTATTTGTCCTGGTCACTAACCTCTTTAATTTAACTCGCCGAATTCACGGAAAACTTTCGTAAAGTGAAATAAAATCAGTCAAACATTTGAGAGAACATTGCCGAAGATCTGCCATGGTCGGAAAACTAAGGAACAAAGGCGATTGGAAAACGGAGCGAGTGTCTACACGCAACGAAATGTCTGTACTGGTCACGGTTTTCAGAGATCACGAGCCCTCAAAGGGAGGGGGGTGCTATGACAGAATGCGTCATTGAATTTCTTGATTTCTTTGGGGGGGGGGGGGGGGTAAAGTTGATCTAAATAGCGTTTAGCTTGACAACATTCAACATTCAAAAATATTTTACATCACGAGATAGAACGTAAATAATAATGAACCTGGTAATTAATTATAACATGGTTTGTTTTTCCATCTGAAATGTATGAAAGTGCTACTGTATTGTCCGTTTTGCCTATTGCCTACTGTGTTTTAATTTGCTCAATATTTATTTAAATGTTCTTTTAGTTTTAGACAAAATAAGGGGTGCTTACAAGTATTTTCATTTTGGGAGGGGGGCTGGTTCTAAGTTGGGGGAGGGGGTAGGCACCCCTTTAATATAATGCATTATCCAATTAATGAATTGGAGGTTTAAATACCGATGTATCAAAACGTGTTTTATTAGGGAACTGAAGGATCACCTCGGACCGGATTTTCCGCGCTTGAGCCTTTTGCGCATCCGCGGAACCGAGTCATTGTCCTTACACTCCGCGCTCTCCAGATTTTTAAGCCTCGACCGCCTGAGAGGATTCAAGATGAATGGGACACTCAAATTAGGGGAAGCTCCCGACCCCTCGCCGCCCGTCAGAAGTGCGGACTGGCGGCGGAGCGGGAAGGGGGCGCCTCCATTGTCCCACCCCCATCTTCTCACCCTGATAACTTCTTTACAACCTCTCCATCCCATTGTGTCCCAACAACCTCCTCCAGCTCTTCTTCTTACTGACAGATTTCATAAGCATCATACTCCTTTTCTAACGAAAAAGTCCTTAAACTGCCCTAGCGATATCATCTTCCCTCCCGATTCGAAAACTTCACAACTTCTTCAGGAAAAAAAAAAAAAAAAACGCTGGAGCGAATGGAATTCATTCCACTTGATGAAAAACGCCATTATCTCTTCAAAATAGAGCGTTAAAAAATATTTTTAGTATGACATAGAATGATAAAAGTCCTCAAATACGTACATATTCTTCAACTCTTACGTAAAGACTTCTTTTCCATTTGAAATTATGTTGGATATCTTTGTTTAAAATTTTGGGTTTTCATTTTCAATAATAAGCTTTATATATTATGTACTCTTACAAGAGACAAAATTAGCTGTTTTACGGTTGAAGTTGTGTAGAATCCAAAAATTGAATTTTTAAAAAATCCACCCGCCGTATCGTGAATTTAAACACGAATGTGAATATGAACTTCTTTAGAGAAAGCCTAGTTTTATGGGGGGGAGTCATATCAGATGAAATAATTTCTGTGGACAATTGTTTCAAGAGTTCCTTGCAAAATCGAGTTTTGAAGCCTTTTGTACTACATTTGTGGTACAAGTGAAGCGTAGGTAGCTGAATTTCAATTGTTCTACTTGCGAGTTTCTACGTCAAATGTACTGCACCGAATGCATCATGCCTATTGCATCATTGTAGGTATTGTCATTCCATATCCTTACTTTCAGCTGAAATCTGTCGAGGTCACTCCTGAAAGCTGAGTCACAGGGGCTATTTTCTGGCCTAAACAACCACCTGAAATTGGAACTGTACATCGATGATTTAAGGTAAATCGAGGGGTTTCCAACGGAATAGATATGGAATGACCCGCGGTCTGGCTACAAGTTCCGAATCCTTCTGTTTAGCTACACAGTTCGTTTTTGCAGTCTTCATCCGGTCATAATGACATTTTGTGGGTTTCTCTGCATGAGAGCATTATTGTTCCAAACTTATTATTTCACTCTGCGCATAATTTGCTCAGGTCACATAGTGGTCACATGGAGCTTATATTTAGGGGATGTTCCGTCGTTCAATGTGCCAGTTATCGGAAGTCACAGTTTTTTGTTGATCGTTTTATCGCAGTGTTTTCACTTCCATCATCCATCGAGTCAACCGTGTAGTGACTGTCCAGGCAGCTCATCACAAGTGCACTCAACCTGTAGTGAAGAAGAAGAAGAAGAAAAGTATGTTTATTAGAGAAAAAGGAAATACATCATTGGAAAACTTGGAGAAAAACATGAATAGGATTTGTCAATTTGCCGTCAATCCGAGTCTGCCGGAAACTGTACAGAGTTCTTGTTGTGCCCGAAGTCCAGGAACAGGAAAGTACAAAAGATCCCCTCGTTTTGCTTAATACATTTTACGTTCATCAGTAAATATACAGGTTGAAAAAACAACAAATAGCTTTCTATAAAAAAAATATAAATACCAGAAATAAATGAGTAAATAATACAATTCAATATAAACAAAATGATTTTTCCCTTGATTCTAATAATTGTATACTTTTTAATAAATCTTAACCATCAAAATGTCAGTAATTTCCGAAAAGGACAAAAAACGAAGCCAACCAGATCTGCATTGTACTTAATGGGATCCTGTTTTAAGCAGGCGAACCAAAACGCATTCAACCTGACAGCCCTCACTGGCAACTCTGAACGGCAATTTATAGGACTCCATATCACTCAACTTTATCAGATATTTATAAGTACTTCAACTAAGTTAACATAAAGCGAGGAAACGTCACATTCCCTGTGTATCATGTTGGTCGGCGTGCAGACGGGAAGACCCATAACCTTCTTGAGGAAAAATTTAATCGGTTTTTCGACCTCACCTGTAGTGAAAATGGTGCCTTTACTTCCACTCTGCAGGCCCCCTTATCCGGGAATCACCTCATATTGGGCAGGCGAGATGTTGCGAAGCTCATTAGGTCAGTTATCAGAAGTCTTGTAGGCCCTTCTTTGGGCCACACAACTTCAGCACAACCATCAGTCGACCAACCTCACCTTGCTTTCACGCCGTCGGTAGTCGTCTTGTCCGAAGTCGAGTTGGAGATCGCAGCAAGAATATCCGTCGTCGTCGTCCGGTCTCGCTTGGTTGGAACGACCGAACCCATTCTCGTGAATCTTCTACCTTGTGTGCTAAGCTTTTGGACAAAGCCCAGAAGCCAGGTGGTCCTCATCGTCATATATCCGGTCATATCGTTTCCCTCCCATTATCATTTTAAGCCCTTATTGCACTGCGCACCCCATCAAGGGATTTCATTTTGGAGATATCATAATTATTAAGTAGAATCTACCAATCCAAATTTCACAATCCTTTTGTACCAATAAATTGATAACACTTTGATTTTGAAAATTTGCCAAAATCTTCAATTTGATAGTATGCCAAAAATTCAAATTGATTTTGCCAAACTAATCTGATTATTTTTTTTTAAATATTATAATTTTTTTCGAACTAAGATTAATTAGCACTTGGATTTTGAACGCCCCTACCTGGTTCATACGGGGGATTATCTGGATTAACAGTTTGAAAATCATCAATTACATCATGATAACAGCCACTGGGAATGCCTTAACGTGAAAAACTGATTTTCTTTAAGATTTTTATGTTTTTATAATAGCATGTTGGAATGTTCTCAATAACTCTAAACGTCCACAAATTAATGCACAACCTTGTTCATTCACAAACGTCAAAAACGTTTTGCATCATTTGCTTCAGTCACATCTCAAATTTAGTTGGTATTTTAGGAAGTTCGATTAGGGTCTTATAAAGTTTCAACACGACCGTTTTACGTAGATATTGCTGGACGAACATGATTTTTCCCCACTTGATGGCGTTCCCGTGAATTCTTTTAACAAGATTGATTTTTGATTCAGAATTGAGAATCTTTTAAGATTCATCAATCTAAACGTTGTAACCATCTATACAGGGTGTCCCAGGAGTTATGCACAACCCGACTCCTACGTGTTCTACAACTTATTTCCGACCAGAAATGCCTCCCATCAATTTTTTACCAGAGGCCTCGTTTCCGTGTTATTCGCGATTTAAGATTTTTCGCGGTTTCGATCTTATGTCATGAAAACTGTCATAATTACCTCAATTTTGAAGATAGCTCAAATCTGATGACATCTTTGAAAAATGTGTTAAATTTTCTATCTATTTGGTGTCACAAATTTTTTTTTAAATTGCATTGAAGATGTGCGATTGATGCAGGAAATGGCAGTTTTGGCACAATCTTAAAATCGCCTGTTTTTCATCTCGCCTAGAAACCCCATGAATGCTTGACGTAGAACTGTGCAGGCCTGGTAAAATGTGCGCCAAAATGTCAGCTTTCCAACGGTGTAGTCGTTTTGGTTTTGGACAGCTTAGGAATGCCATCGACGCTGTTCACAAACGAACGTTTTCATTCGTTGAATTCATTTTCATTTTTCATTTTTAAATAATTATTTAAAACTCTTTATATGAACTCGTTTTAAACCCCAATATCTTACCATTGTCCTATGGTATTGGATTGGGGTTGATAATGCACGGCGCACAAAGCAACCCCTCCTTCAAGACCGGGGGGTTGTGCGGGTCATTGCATATCCTTGCCCGAGGCCAATACAATGTCTCCTCCAGAGCTTTCCCAATTTTGAAACACAAGGTCTTTTTTAGTTATACAGGGTGTCCCAGGAGTAATGCACAATCCTAATCCAACGTGTTCTACAACTCATTTCCGACTGCGCTGAGTTGCATTCATCTTCGAGACTTTTGGAAAAACCTCAATTTTAACAGAAAACACACGTTTTTCCGCAGTTAAACACCATTTCCTTAACTGAAAATATTTTTAAAAACCAAAACGACTACACCGTTGGAAAGCTGACATTTTGGCGAACGTTTTACCAGCCCTGCACCAGGTAAGCATTCATGGGGTTTCTAGGGGAGATGAAAAACAGGTGATTTTAAGATTTTTACAAAACTGCCATTTCGCGCTGCAATCGCACATCTTCAATGCAATTTTTAAAAAGTTTTCTGACATCAAATAAATAGAAAATTCAACGCTCTTTCCAACGGTGCACTAAAATTTGAGCTAAAATCTCCAAAATTGAGGGAGTTATGACAGTTTTAATGACTTAAGATCGAAAACACGAAAGAAATCTTAAATCGCGAATAGCTCGGAAACGAGACCTCTGGCAAAAAATTGCTAAGAGACATTTTTGTTCGGAAATGAGTTGTAGAACACGCAGGAGTCGGATTGTGCATAACTCTTAAGACACCCTGTATAGGGACGCTGCGTCGTCACATCACATAGCACATCACAAGAATTTAGGTACTCTAGAAAGAATTGAGACTTTTTACGGTCAGGGGCTTTTATGAGTAAGACTAGCAAAGACCAATTACGTTGATTTTTTTTAAATATTAAAGCTTGTGGTAATATCGCATAGTCAACTGTAAGTTTGAGATTCCAGACATCCCCTCTCACGTATCAACTTCATATAAAGTATCCGTCTCGTCTACAAATCTATAACAAGTTCTTTTGAGGTTCAAGCTTTCCAAGAAGGAAACGGAGGCAAGCGCCCCGCCTTCAATTACCATATTGAATCATTTTGTCAAACCTGTCGACACCTTCTATCATAACAATTATCTTTCTTTCACTTGGGTGACACTCGCAACCTTCGATACCATAGCTTGGTAATATTTTCATTAGAAGATTCCTGCCAATAGAATCGAATGCTTTCGACATTCCCTATATTATATAACTTTTTTTTCGCCTTATCTTGGGCCTGCAGTGTCGCCGACGTTTCTGCTCCCACAAGGACGTTATTTTCCCTACGTTGAATCTCCTAATAATGTACCAGTTTTCATGTTTTTCTTTTTTTTGTCTTCAAGTTTTACCTATATGCAGGGTGTTAACCTAAGGAACCTGCCACAGGCTAGAAATCGATTCACAACTCATTTCTGACAAAATCGAAATAACTCGAAAACAGAACTTCCAAAAACTTTTTTCTAAGAGGCAATTTTCGTCAGAAATAAGTTGCATAATGTATCCCAGGCATGGCGTAGCTGTCGCTTGTTGAGCTTTGAGAGCGAAATGTCACTGGAAACTGTAATTTATCAACAAAGTCATGACTAAGGGGTTCCCTCTCTTCAAGTGATCGTTGCTTTGTTGGATGACAGTTTACCAAAATAAGTACAAAGCTTCTTGCACGCCTATCCAATTCCGATAACCTGATTACATAGCTGATAAGTGGTTCTGTTCCTCCAAGTGAGTGTGAAGGAGATGCTTGATTCATCTCTCGATTAGATTAGATATGAAACTCAATAGGGAAATGGTGCGGGAGTTCGTAGTGACTACAGCCCAAACATTTCTATGGTTATAACTGTTCTGTCAATTTAAGGACTATGCTGGTGAGTCCATTCAGCAGTAGGTGAACACGGATCCGGGATCCGATCCCTGACGTTATGGGTGAGGACAGGTGCAACTTCTGTCTGTGCCATCAGAAGGCATTTCTCTTCTCCACTGGATTTTGTGAGTACAGCTCCAGGCCAGCCCAAGTCACCCAGCCATCACTACAAGGCGAGGAGTAATCGCACTAATCACGGGCTAATGTTTCTCCCATCAGGGCCCTAGTCGTCATCCATTCCAGTATCCTGAGGGGAAAGAATGGCCGAGTCAGTTCACAAGCTGACCTCTCACACCATACACCTAGGCAGGTGTATGTGTTGCTGGTCACCTCAATTACCTAAATCTGGCCTGGTTGTGTGTCTGCTAGCTGTGCTGCTCCTTGGAACGTAGCATAAGCTTGGTACTTCCAAACAAAAAACTTCTCTACATTCAACAGTGAGGAAACAAAATTGATCAAACCAGCTCGTCACCCGAACTAGCTTTTTAAAAAAATATTTATAACCCATGGGTAAGGGGGAAGAGACCAGAACAAAAATTTCCTGGAAAAAACCCTAATAAGGGAGGTTAAATAAATGTGATGAGGAGGCTGTAGGGGAAAAATGGAAAGATGAGCTCCTAATAAGGCGAATAACGGAAGGCCTGGGCTGAGGCTTCTTATCTTACCACTTCCGCTCCGTTGACCCGGAACTACTCCACGGAAGGTCATTAGACACAAAGAAATATTCACCCCTTTTTCTCGGAACTACCCCTCTCTCGCCACCACCACACCGATCCATACCAACTACCCCGTACACCCCTATACCACCCTTCATTAAATAACGCCGGTTATTTTTACTGATCGTAAAACTTCGCTAAGTTTTACTCTCGAAGAGCGTCTTTCCATGTAGAACGCCCCCGTACCTTGGAGGACCACGGAACCATAAAACGGGGGCTGTTCGGTTACTTACTTTAGCTATAGGAGACATTATATTTCTTCCTCCCCTTCCAATTTTTTTTTCCTTTTTTTCACATTTATTATTCGTTTAAAGATGTGGAGACTCAGACACTCTGATCCCTAAAAAGCGATGAAACAAGATCTGATTGTAAAGATCCAGTTTCCCTTGTTGATTGACGAAATCGAATTTTTTTGCACCACCGTCAACTAAGATAACAAAAGCTCCGAGAACTCTTGTTTTTCTCCAACTTTCAGAAGGATACAATGTTCTATTTCCATTGAAGCAAGGCTTCGTCGATACAGGTTAGAATTATTCCAAAGGTGCTTATTTATTAGAGGAAACCTGATTATTTCTGTATTATATAACCCCTACTATACTCCGTAAATCACTGCAGTATGTTTATTAAACGTATTCCATGGTACCTGCATTATCCAAACCAGTGGCGGCTCCTGCCCTGAAACCTTGAGGGTTCACTGAAACCATAACGGACAATCATCAAGGGAACGTGAGAAGAAAATGAGCTTTTCTCGCCCAAATACAAATTTAAACTACCAATACGCGAAGGAGATCCATATTTTTCTCGGCTTCAAATCGTGAAAAAAAAAAACGTCTCAATCCTACCTTTAAAAGGAGTTCACTTGGAGGTACAAAACACCTACAAAAATGAAAATTTTGAAATGATTGTCGTACTTGTGCAAACCGTGTTTTGCAGCAGTTGAAATTCATATCTGCCCAGCAAGAATCATCGTGAAGGCGAAAGCCCAATTCCATCTTTACCCCAAGCTTCATTCCTATTAATTAGGAATACCTCCTTCCTATTATTTAGTTCATTCCCTACTTTTCGTATAAATGAAGGTTGAACTTGCGAATCGTGGAACGATTTCTGCTTTCCTTCAAGATTTGTTGCAGTTCTGTCATTAGTGGCATTGGGCCCTCTGCTTCGCGAAAAATCACTCTTTGCTCCATCGACAATGTCGCGAACTGACGCTTTATATCACTTACTGTATTCATCGCGTATTTACAGCTATCACAGTACAGTCACAAGGGTTGGGGATTATGAACTGATAATAGGATAGAGTGCATTTTGGTGATTCTATCGCACTCTAGCGGGTAGGCGAACAACCATTTGGCTCCTGTGTAAGCTCTCTGAAATTTTGCACGCTTTATTTCGGGCCCCCTCATTGGTTGATCGTTTGGACCCGGATCCAATCAACGCTGTGTTCCCCTTCCATTCACATGGCACAGACGGGGCTTAGCTCCCAGTCAGCAAACCTCCAACTCCCCACACCAAACTCACGACTCCACTATCCCCTCACCCATCCTGAGGTTCCGTTTGGCGCGTGGATTTGAAACTGTTCTGCTCTTCAATGAGGAGTCATGGAGAAAATTTTTAAAACAGTTTGATAATATTATACTTATAATATGATTATTATCAGGTAGCTTTTTCATAATGGCCAGGGAGTGCAGATGTGCCTAATTAGCCGCCCCTGATAGAAACCATGCGGTTCTGTAACTTGTATTCTAGATGCCTTAAAAAAATATCCATTTATATTCCACAACCGTAGATCGATTAGAAATTAAATTATAGACAAGAGTTCCTCAGCTGATCAGTGTAATTCTATACCTCACTATCTCATATTCAAGTCCACGTAGCGGCAGATTTTTTTCTGTTCGTTGCAACTTTTACCTGTGTGGGGAAAGGTTGGCACCATCGTATATTTAATTACATTTAAATAAAGCAACACTCTCCATTCAATCATTACCTCTAATCCAGAAATTGATACAGAAATAATCATCTTTTGTGTATTGTAACGGAACTGGAACTGTCTAATACCGATATATGGGTAAGATCGTTAATAAATACTAAATTAGTTTTTCCACATTCTCATTTTCAAAATTGAATTTACACTGTGTCGAACGCTAGATTGATTTTGATAGGGAATGCTTCATAATGACCAGCAAGTTTCAGAACAATTTCCTGCCGATATTAGAGACTCACAGTAATCATACGAGAAAAAATCTATATAAAATATTTACTTGAATAAAAATGTTGGAAAGCACTCATAATAACTGTAACACTCTCCTAGTAGTATGCCCAAAGGTATACAATGTTTTTAAATTATAATTTTACTCAAAAGTTAGTATCTACCACCCTAAAACACTGGATAGAGTTTTTACTTTATATAGATAACAAGAGGCAGCAGATCGATAAATATTTTTACATCGTACAATATGTCCTGTACAGCTTATAAAATAACAAAGAGTGGCTTTTAACAACCAGTTGTAGCATAATCAGCAAAAGTAATTTAGAAAATCTAGAATTGTTTGGTGACATCTAACTTTATTAAAACTTGAAAAGATATGTTAACAAGCTGTGCTAATTAATATCCGTCCCACATCATCGCCTACGCTCTCTGATTGCGACACACCAGTACCGGTTACTCAATCCATCATTCGAATCAGCGCTCCTGATGCGATGAGAGTCTTGAATTTACACGCGTGAGAAAGTCAACGTTTTATTAGATTTTGGTATCCGGAGTCGGGGAGTCCGTTGATTGCAAGAAGAGAGTTGGGCTTCATTAAAAAACGGCATTGTCCCTCTACGTAACGTTGTTAAAAAACGCTAGCTTCCCGTTGTCAGGTAACCGTTATAACGAGTGTGAACTCAACTAACAGCATTTCAGGCTCAATAAAATGAAAATTGAATTACACGGGGCCTTGATGAGCGGCAAACATATTCTTGGAAAATTGAAGTGGAAGCTGAACCTACTCTGTAGGATGCATGATGCCACGCTTTAATTATGATGATAGTTGTAAGTAATACGGTGCCGGTGCACTGTGGTTAAAAAAACGGCTGTTTGCGGTCGAAACTCTATATGTCCTTGTCACTTGGAGTACAAAACCCCAAATTTTTACGTGAAAACTAATGTTAGTATATAGAAGGATGAGTCTTAATTCCAGTAACTGTAGAGATGAAGAAATGATGGAATTTGACTTTCTATGTTAATAAAAACAAGTGTACGGAGAGTTCCATACCACACTTCCATGAAATTCGTCTTATGGCTCATACAGCTCCCAAAATAGTCACCGCAAAATAGATAAAATTGTCACGTGGCCTAAAACCCTCCTCAAATAGTCATATCACGTAGTGAAAATTAAGATAACCAGCCGAGTTGACCCTTTCCCCTCTGATTTCGCGCATTTATGAATGCACTCTCCGACCAGAATCAGATTGAAGACTGGAGGAATTCATAGTGTGGATCAATTTGAACGAGATGAACGTCCAACATCAAAGTAAAAGTTATCTGCTGTTGAAAATATTTTCAAAACTCATGGTAAATCAGAAATATCTGTTAGAAATTAATTTTTTTATGGCAATGAAAAGTATTTTTAACGAAATAACAAAACGATGATTGACAGTATATGGATATTGTTAGTGTGCAAGTGAAGTTTACTTCCTGAAACGTTGGCACTGACATCCTCTTGTGTAGCACTAATAATGTAGACAATCAATTGATCCCAATAAAAGATTTGGAAATTTGGGGTTTTGGCCGCATTCTTCTGTTTTCGAACCACAATCCGTATTCTTCGCCAGGCGCGTGATCAGATCCGCTGTCAGTAATTTAATGGTTACGAATCAAAACCGTTCCATTCCAGGTTATATTGCAAGGTGTCGTTGGTCGCACAATATTTCAACCCACTAACTTCCTATTTTAGGTATACAATCTAATGAACTATGTGAAGGAACTGAACCCGACATGGAATGTTGTGTTTGAGTAACATTTCTTTCCAAAATCATTCCTTGTCCGTCAAAGTTACTATTGACCTTCCAGCTGTACGCATTGAAAAGTCCCTCCTTCGAGCCCTCATAACGTTCTGGGGACATTTTAATATTAAGGCATTTCACGTTATGCTCCGAAAGCAATATTATAGAGGAAGGCTGCGCGCGTTGAATGACGAAAACGACATTGCATTACTAAAACCCTGGAATCCTGGAAGCTCCGAAATATTGCTCGCCCGGGTCTCTCCTCGGATAAGAGCTTTCAAACCTTGAGATTATATTCCAAGGTGTAGTTGGTTGCACGATCTTTCATCCCACTTTCATCCCAGCTAACTTACCTGGTTCTTACCCTCCTGCTCTGCATTAGAAGTAAGTTCCAAACGTTAAACCGCTTCCCCCTTTACCACCATTCCGCCGTTCTGATATAATCCCGTCATTTCCGCCTCCTGCATTAATCCAGTCTCGGAGAGCGAGGGAAGGAGGTCTCAACTCGCTTCACTTCACTTTCATAAAAGTCAAGAAGGCGTTGCCAAGATATCAAATTAGCTCATTTTGTTACAAGAAACGTACAGCTGTTCAAGAAGTGTCTGTCACAATACGCCAGTCACATGATATTTTCTTGAGGGTAGTGGGCCTGCAAACCATTTTGCCGATATAGTTGACAATCGAACCCAAGGCGATAAGCACACGCGATGGAATGTCACTTCACTAAATGTTTGATTTAATCAAGCTACTTGCCACGACTAGCTAGCCGGAATCGGGAGCCTAGCTTCTCAATCTTCTGTTCAAGCGTTAGATACCCATAGAGAGTTGGAATCATGTTTACATCGAGTACATGGAACGGTCAGTATTCCTTTTAGTTTGGTGGTCTAGTAACGTACAGACAAAACCTCCTTGGCCTGTTGGTAAAATAGATCAGCATCTGTGACAAAACTAGCGTCTCCGCGTTTTTGCGTTGAAACGCCGTCAGATGATGTTGAATTTGTGAAACCTTGTAGAAACAAATAGAAATTACGCTAACTACCTGCTCCGCAACCACTACCTCAATTCTTTAGTCCAGTCTACAATCAAACGTCTTTGGAGACTAGTTGGTCTACAGCGTGAGCAGATAACCTAACTGTCGATATGTTGAGGGACGCGAGCGATTGGGCGGAAGTTTGAGAAAGTAGGCTTGTCGGCTCGACTATTCAAATGACACCAGTTGTTTGATTTTCTAATAGCTTTGTCAACCAAGATTACTTCTTCATTTCAAATATTAGATTCAACTATATATATTTTTCACAGATACAACCCACATGATTTCCAATAGATCGAAGCAACGGGTATCTTCAATAAACAACACTGGTGTATGAGATGAAAGAAGCGTTATAATAATAACCGTTCAGAAAGAACGGAGTGAAAAAGAGGTGGAGTCTAGTCCTTTCAAGTGTGCAACAATACGGAATTATGCCCACAAAATCATGACACAGAGCAATACCTACACAAATCATAATGTCAGGATATTCCCTGGATACAAAATAGAAGCAATTATATACGCTGAAATACAACTATACATTGATACAAATATCCATTTACTTGATGAAGCCAAACTAATGATTTTAGGCCGAACTAGGCACACAATAAAAACATGGTAAATGGATGCCACAATTTACATAGGACTATTTCTGAAAAAGTAAGATGAATGTTAGAAATGGAGTTGAGTCAACATCTATTCCTCGTCACAGCTCTTCCCAGCCTTTTGTCCACTAGCCATTTTACCAGGACTAAGTCACTAGCGACAAAGTTCTGGAAACCCATTTCAATAAAAACGGAGTAAGATAGAACGTTTTCTATATTTCCACAAAAGTAAAGAGTTACACAGTTAAATCGATTTCGACGATTAACTCATCAGTAACAAACATGAACTGTCATCTTGCTCCTTTTTTATTGCAATTTTATCCCTTAGACACATGAAACAATAGCTAGATGTAGAGCTTTGTTTTCATTACCTCTCTACAATCAATATTTGATATTTGAGCAAAGCTCACAATAAGCTCTGATAAATGATGAATAAGCGGAGGGTAACCTTGTTTCCAGTACTACTTGTAGTACTGCCAAAAATAAATACACCTTGAAATGACCAAAAACTTATTTTGCCATCCTATAGTGATATTTTCTGAGTTTTTCGCGTGATGGTTGGACCCACGACATGACAACCACTCAGTTTCGACATATACTCATTGGCTTGGGACATTCATTCAAAGTGTTCGCACCAGTACGCCGTATGTTACATTCCCCTATGGGTTCAGGTTTTTTTATTAACATTTCTTGTCATTTTTCATAATAAAGTTCAATGAGTACTTACATGTGAACTGCCAAGTAACACATTTTAATTATCGCACAGAGAATTAGACATTTGCTAAACTAGCATGCAAATTCTAGCATCATCTAGGCATTGGTTTCAGTTAGAGTATCACGTCTACTGGGTTGCATAAAATGAGGACCGTTAAGAATCGTGGAATAATTACCTTGCGATGGACATTATATATGAATAGTTTTTGAATCTGCTGGAAGGGGGCAGAAACTGAAGGTTTTAAGCTTCAGGGGTATCATCTGAGTTTTGCAGGTTTGCGTCTCGACCCTTGGAAGGGGCTACAAGTCTATTCTGTAGTCTTCTTGTTAAGTTTTTTTTCTAGTACCTGCCTCATTAAAAGATTAGATGAGAATTTCTGGTAACAATCGTTTTAAGCTAACTGAGAACTCAGCCATACTTTTGTAAACCCCATGGAGTTCATCACAGTCTGTAAATTAAATAAAACGGCATTACAAGTTGCTCGTGCTTGAATCTAAACTGTTCAGAGAGAGTACGGTGATGAGTGTAAGTGGTTCCCGCGAAGTTCATCCCTATCCGTACGATTTTGCACATATGCAAACACGACATCAATCAACCGTCATTTTTTAATTCAGAAATTTCGAAATTACTAGGACTTTAAAAAAAAACCCAGAGAATTAGTATATACAACATGACAAACTTTTTCCTTTACTGTTGTGTCTCTCCACAACTTATTATTGAGAATAAGTTAATTTAATCAATTGAGTCTTGTTAGTTAAAGTCATTGTTGGAATGATAATTAGAGCACATATGTAAATGAAACGTTTACGTGCAGTCATTCATGCACGTATGCATAAGTGTGTTTAGTGTACAAATTCAAATTTTAATTCAAATCAGTTAAATAATTATTCCGACATAATGTGTCAATCTCTTGCAAGGGTCTCCCAAAATCATTGTTAATTGATTCAAGACCTTCACGGAAAAGAAACTGAATAAACGCAAGTATTTCTCTGCGGAAAGGGTTTATATGGAGGGGGGTGTTTCTCCGTCTGTCGGAAGGTTCTTGTTTTTCAAAGAGCACGGACGAGGAGGCCCGACCGAGCGGAAAGCTTACATGAAGAATGGTGGCAGACGGGTGGATTATGTTGTGAAGGGAACCACCGCCTGAAATAAGAGTATAGACGAAGTACTGGACGGAGGAGAGAGAAGGGTTTCCAGGAAAATAAATCAAGAGTCGTGAAGCATTCGAAGTGGCACATCATTAGTTGGCCGGGAGGTGATTAATCTGGGGGAAAGGATTTCGGACTTCTTTACAAAACCTTAAGTTGTCGGTAGAGTCGGATGACGGGGTAGGGCGGGAGCTGTCATGAAGATAAAGTACTGGCGCCATTACATAAAGCGGGCGTACGTGGTTGAATTCAAATCGATAAATAATTATCAAGTATTTCTTATGTTAGGTTTCATTATACTTTTTTGAAATTGGGAACGACTATAGTTGAAAGTAAATGTCTACAAGACCACGGAGAAGTACGACAGGATGCCTGGATACTTCTGGCATTCATGGGTTGAATTACGGATGAACTAAGTGAGCGCTAAGAATCGATCATGGATATGTTTTATTGGATTCAGTTAACAATCAAGATTACAATGTTTTCCATTCAAATTTCTTTACAAGCCGAATCTGTTAGGAATAAAACCAATAACTAATTTGGATTCTTCCCTTCTGAAGTGCACTCCAAACTGCCTGATGATGATACCGTTGATTGAGAGTGCCTGCTTTCACTACTCACTTTCTGTTGGAAGACACCTATCATATTGCATCTAAGTGGAAATCTCTTATAAAGAACTTATTAAAATATATGGATGTCTCTATTCTGAATGTATGGTTCAATGTAAATACGATCTAAACATTGGGGAAGTACTTACGTAATTCTGCCACATTTTACACATTTATTATTTGAAAATGATTATTTGGTATACATTGAATTGAAGAACAATAGATTTTACTTAGAACAACTTATAGGTGCACTCCAGGCTGAATAGGTGTTTAAAAGTTGTTGTTACTATGATGTGTGTACACAACGGTGGTTAACAGGTTACTTATGACATTCAATGATGTTGAAGAGAACCTAAGTAGTTGGTTATCTTTAAGAGTTATAGATTTTGCTGTTAAAACATAATGACAAACGCTGGGAAATTCGTCGATCGTTTCCCAGGCATTAGAACCGCTGGGGTATCGATCCCACATACCAAAGAAAGTGTTGCCGATTGTATGACGTTTCCAATTACAATTGCAGATGTTGCTGAAGCAATTTCCCACAGACTCCCTCGAAGGATAAACGAGATAAGGAAAGAAGGGCCAACCAACGATGTAATCTACAGGCACTATAACACGAACGTGAAAGATATTCTGGAAGCAGATATGAAAACAGGATTCGAAGCGTTCAGAGCTGAACTACGGGAAACTGCCTACAAATCTTACTGGCGAGACGAAGTGGGAAAAATACCCGATCAGGTTCCGAATCTCCCTGTGGGGATGGACATTGAAAATACAACGTTTGGGTCGAAACCAGGAGTAAGGACGCCAGCAGCAGAATTAGTCAACCCGAAAAAATGTCGAGCGTTGATAAACTACGAATCTTCTGTCGGACACGACTTGTACTGTAAATCGCACAACTCGTACTGGCCTGGGGAGCAGAAACGGGAGATGGATCCGCCGTTGCCTCCTAACATGATTTTCGGCGGGGGCTGTTTTGTTGACAAAACGGGACGTAACGTGAAAAAGTTGCTTCAATGGATTGACCAGAGCGTAATCTCAATGACTTCCAGATCAATGGCCGAATATAAAGACCTCTTGTACTACCCTTTGGGAAAAGGAAGGGTCCGCACGGGGGTTCCAGATGGAATAACGAAAGACACAATTTTCGGGAAACCGTCACGACACGGAGAACGATTCGTATTGAAAGATCGAGACAAAATGCTGCCTATTCAAGTCGCTTATTTATTCAAAATCAAACAACAGGCTAAAAAAGGTGAGTTAGACTTGAAACGACTTCTCTCTTTATTTAACATTGCGGACGAAAATAAAACTAAGCGGCTTCCAGCAAATTTGGTTTATCGAATTATAGACGAATGTGGATTCAAATTCAACAGAGCTATGTTAGATCCCATATTAATCAGGCTAAAATGTATGGATCAACAAGATGGTTCCGTTCTTTACAGAGACTTGATAGATTTACTCAACATCAAAATCCCATTGCCCGATTTCGGCAAAAGCGATCAAAAAGGTGACGATAATTATTTCACTAACTATATGGAACAGTGTGCAGATCTTGGGAAGAAGAGCGAATACGAAGAGATGCCTATAGCGGGAACTCCCGTGTTTAAATCGGACCAACCATCGATCTCTTTACCGTTCGGATCCGGTTGGTGTCTTGCCAACCTGGAGGACATCCCGATGCAAACCAGTGTCGACGACGTTCTCAGACCTCATATTTTCACTCACTACGGCCTTTCCATATACGATGTGTTCAAGCCGAGGACCAAGGAATTCATCAGAGAACTTTTTATTAAAAAAGTTGGCCTCGAGATTCCCGACAATGTTTTCGAAATAATGTGGGAGGAAGGTTTGAGACGGGATGGGGTTGTGTCGGTAGAGACGTTTAAGAACATCTTGAGTGAAATTTCTACTGCAAAGTTGGAGCAATTAGCTGATACATCGATCCATACCGACTAAAGCCCACACTTAGAGGAATTGAGGAAACGAGTATATGTCTGAATAAATAGACTCAATATTGAATCAGATCTTTTAATCCGATATTTCTGAGGAGAGCTGAATTCGTCAAAACTGTGTTTTTTGGTTTATTATTCAATGTCATTCAATATTATTTACCATTCAATATTATTTACAATTCAATTCTAATCAACCTTTGTGTTACAAGTTCCTTAGGCCCATGAAGGAAATTCGAGTTTTCATAGTACCTAGACTGATAGCACGGAATTTAGGGAGTTTTTTTTTTTAATATTTGCTTTTTTATCTAGACGAATCTGACCTACAGGGAATCAAATTTATTGAAGTTTGGTTTTTGTCGAGACGGATCTGACATACTTAATTAAAGGGGTGGAAAGCTTCTTGTCTAGGCATATCTGACGTACTCGCTTTCGGTAGGGCCTGATAAGTCTTTCGTTGAAACGGAACTGACTTACCAGCTTTTCCTAAATAGAGTGAGTTTTTCGCCTAGACGAATCTGACGTACTTCTCCAAGGGGTGGTTGGAAGTAAAAGAGTTTTGTTTGCGTCGGGAGAACTATTAGCTCTCCTAGCTTAGTGCTCAGGGATTAGATAGGGTGCTCGTCCCCTGTCTGAGCAGAAGAGGGAGCGAGCCTTCCCCGTTCAATGAACCTGAGCCGTGTTTATCCCAGGCTGTTGGTTGATTTTATTATGTGATACGTAACATTATTTATTACATTGTAATGATGAAAATCACTACGCTTTGTATTTTAAGCTAGCCTCTAAATGTAGAAAGATTCAACTATAGATGTAGACGATTTAGTGTTCAACAATACAATCAAAATCAAAACAAATTTTTACACTAAACGTCTTTACCTCAAACACTCAATGAAATAAGATGAGATGTATCCATCAGATATGAAAAATTAAAGATAGAACATCAGTTTGTTAGATTTTCAATGAAAAAGTAGGTAATTCTGTGTTTTGATTTTAAAATCGATTCACGTTTATGTATTTTTTCGACTTTTAGTTATTTCGAATCAGAATAGACTGAAAAATTCATTTTTAAAAATACTATAATGATTCTATCTATCCCTAAAGTCCATCAAACAGAGGATTGCTCGCGGGTTTTCCATTTAAGGCATACGTTTAATTGTTAATCAGAACATTTCTTTGATCAGAACGTACCTACCATTTTGTGAGGGATGCTAATTTCAGAGTGTTTGTCTAAAGTTCGATTGATCACCTCCCAATCAATTATTACCATTTAAACCATGAGCACATCTCATTGGTTTATATAAAGATTATTTTGGATTAAGTTTGAGTCGATTTTCCAAAACCAGAATAAATTAATGTATCAAATTTAGTTGATTTCAACTGTAACGCCGTCTTCCATTAAGTAACGCCTACATAATTTATCTCAACTTAGTCGCAGTGTGAGCACGTTTCTAACACACAATAAACAATAATCCGATTTATGTCAATTTATGTGTAAGAAGAGAAAAAACGGTACACGTAGACAGCCCAAATCCTACGAAAACTGAATGTCTGTGAGTAATGTTAATAGTATCGATTCATGCCTCGAACTTTCTGGATAATATTTACCACAGCGGCATTCTTCCGTAAGTTGATTGGGTTTTTATGATACATCTTTATGTGTAGAGATACTTGTTATGTAATAAGACCCGGGATTTCATATTTTTGTGATATATATGTGCCAAAATAATTTTAAAAACGTCGGTAGAAGGGTCGGGTGTTTATAATGTTAATAATCACGAGTATTGAATACTGAATTGAAATTGAGTAGAGTTTGGAGTTGGGTTTGAGACGCTTGTGGTTAAAGTTGTGAATCTTACCCTTTTTAGTGTATCTGTCCGATAATTATAATTAATATTGAATCGTACAATCAATACAAAAAGGTTGTGGTTGAATAAAATTGAATACTTCTGATAGTGCTCTGTTTGAGTGATCCCTTTGCAGAAATTCTCCTTTGAATTCCAATACTCTCCCTCAAGAAACTGCTAAGGCCGAGATGTTTCCAAAACAAGACAGATATCGGCCCTCCGAGTGGTTTTGTGAACATGTTCAGTGGTACAATATTCTAGTTTTGTGACACCTCTTGCGACTACTTCTCTTACGAAGTGCTGCTTTAATGAGATGTGCTTTGTTTTTTCATTCTCAACTGCCTTATTCGCCCCTTCATCGTTGCCTGATTATTAGTTCGCATTCTAATGGTTTGTTTGCGGAATTCGAAGATGATTAGCCAGTGACTGCGTGTATAGAGCTTTTAATAAAGCTTTGCTTAGAGCCGTACATTCCATCTTTGCCCCCGATTTTGACACTGTCCGCTTTTTGCTGGACTCCCAGCTTACCATGGTGTTTCCGATCATATAACAAGAACCTGTGTAGGATCATCCATCAATACAGCTACTCCAGGTAGCACCAGATAACCGTGTCATTTCAATTCTTCCGGACTTTCCAAAATCAAAGGTTTAAGACCTTTACGCATTTTAGCTCTTGTTTTGCCCTCTGCTCAATGTTCTAAACTGAAACATGAATTGAAATGGGACGGATCGCTAACGCCACGTTACGTTGGGCCTTGTAGATGTTGCAAGATAGACAGGGCTATCAATCAGGTTTTGATAAGGATTGTTTTAAGCGTTCGCACCATTGAGCTGAGGGTGAACCTCAACTCAATGCTATTTTTGGTTTATGAATTCAGTTTAGAGTTTTGATGCCCACTGAGTTCTCCCTCAGGGTCGACTTCAAATCTCGAATAACAATCGCATTGAGTGCACGGTTCTCCGTAAAGCTACAATGCGGGGCCCACTCCCACTTAATTCCTTTCTGAATTCCCCCTTATCTTGAACCTAATCCTAATTCTAATTCCTGACCTAAGCATGCTCGAATTCCAATAAAACAGCTGTAATTCGGTTTCCAACTTCCAGTTTCATTAGTTAGCTAAATATTAGTATCCTTGAAGATCCTGGAGTTGAAAGTGCTTGGATCGATACAGATCAACCACCAATATGGGGAACAGTTTTATTTTGTTGCTGCTTCAACTATGTAGCTCTGACATAACTCTCAGACATAATTCGCATATTTAACATAATTTTCAGACTTCAGTTATGGAATTTTGTCGGACAACATCGAGGGAAGAAATGTGAAAATGACCTCTCTCAATAGAGCGCACGGCAGAGGAAGTTACAGAGAATTGTATGACAAACTGGAAAGCATGTTAAAACCCGAGAAACCGACCCGGCTCCGCCCCGAAGGTGATTTTCAAAAAGAAATCGAATCCGAACAGCCCAACAAGCCGGATAGGTTATTGAATCGAGAGAAGAGATCCGTCCTGATGAGGAGAAAACGCGCAAAGCAGCAGTTAAAACGGTCCGCGATCAACTTCGCGGATATGATGACTTTGACAGCCGTCTCGCAAGCTAACAACCCCTTTACATCCAGGCGTGAGTTTCCAGGGAAGCGGGAGGTGAGGCACCCCATTATCGCGGCGCGCGGCGAAGTTCCAACTAACGTAGAGAACGGAGACAGGAAAAGGAGCTTTTTCTTGGCCAACCTTTTGTTCATGCAGACGGAAAAGATGCCCCAACCGCTTGAAACTTTGTTCACGGATAATTTTATGTAGAAAAATAAAATTGGTTGTGATTATGAAAACCACCTTTTGGTTTATTTCTTCAATTATAGCTAAACCACTGCAGTCGAACAAGACAATGTTCTTATATTCTTTATAGCACCAACGTACTATTGCTTAATAAGAATATTATTTTGAAAATATGGATGTAGGATTCAGGCTCGAAATATAATGACGCTTGATTGCCTCTGTAATCCAAATGTAATTCATTTCAATAACGAAGAATACAATCATGGAAGGATAGAATTTGCCGTGTAGGTATCTGAATATTGATACAACCAACTTTACATGGGGGTCTTTCCATACCCAGACAGACTCGAAATGTACCAAACCCTCCGATTTTTGTCATTCTTGGTGTAGTTGCTTCCTTAAACGAATGAAAAAGGCCTGCCAGGTCAGCTCCTCCAAAAATGAACAGTTTTGGAAGCTATAAAATTTTTTGACTAAACATGGTTTTTTGACTATACCTTCGGTTCCAATCGATCAAATTAAGCGTATGCGGTCTGATTTTCTTCGTAATAAGGTAAAGAACTAAACGAACCCTGCAGAAAGCCGGTATGAACGTCCGTTTTGTTTGTCGGGCGGATAACGTCCGCAAATCTTAAAAACGCGATTTCTCCCGAGTCGCTCAGTAGAATTAGGCGTTCGAGGTCTTAAAATGTTTGTAATTACTTGTTTTACAATGCCCCCAACGGATTTTGTGTGTAAATTTCATTTGACGGAGTTATAACGATTTTAAGGGCTTTGCACCGCCATTATTTCACTTTATTTCGCCTTTTATCGATGTAAAGCTGAACTATCTCGAAAACTTTTCGAGATATCGAAAATTGTCATGGAAGAAAAGTTGTAGCTCTTAAAATTTCCATTCGGATGGACTCCGTCCACTCTTCCATAGCTCCAACCGTTTACGTTCTATGAGCAAAACAAAGTCTGACCATTAACGGGTATGGGTAAGAAGATAGCAGTGGCAAAGGGAGTTTCATAGTCAGTAGAGCTCCACTAGAGCAGCACTTGTTTGACCCGTAAAACTTTAACTTTCCTATTCGCGAAGGTTTATTGGAACAGCAAGAGGTCACGGGGTGGGGGTAAAAAAATATTTAGCATCTTAAGAAACTTATTGGATTATACAACCGATTTTCGAGTGACCCGAGAACTATTGTTTGTTTTGAAGAAGAAAAGCACAAGTTTTACGGGTCAAACTGGTGTTGCACCTCATGGGTAGAATCAGAGCGGTACTGACTATAAAACTTCCTTTTTTTTAATCAAAAAAATATTATTGTTCCTCATTTGAAAATAGTTCAAAGAAATAAGAAAAATAATTGCCTCCACCCGTTCATTGGTTAATCTGAAGTTTAAACGGACTAAGTCACGTGCAAAGAAGTTGTGGGAACCCATTTCAATAAAAACCAGAGTAAGATAGAACGTTTTTTTCTTTATTGGCATTGTAATTAATACATTCCGCCTACTGAAATTAAATTAACTGATAAATAAAAAAAAGTGCATCAACATAAAGTTAAATAGAATAATTTTACACGCAATAATGACATAGAGAAAACCGTACAGAGCTTGGTATACTGTCAAGTTTTGTGATGGCAGCAGGAGTCTATGTTAAAGCGGGCTTCCTTACATTATTCATCATATGTTGTCTTTGGTCCTTGTATGAAGGGCGTTTGAGAAAAATATGTTCTATTGTTGCCTCACCATCGTTGCATGCATCACAGTTGTTATTGTCAGCCATAAACAGTTTGAATAGGTATTGCATATTGTGTGCCCTGTTCTCAATCGTATCATCGATTTCTGGAAATGGGTGGTGGCGGTCGTAGGTGTTGATCCGAACCAGCATTTTCTCGATGGGAGGGGGAACATCGATGTGTAACGGAGTCCCGCGGGATAATTGGAATGATGCTTCTCCCAATCGCGTCTAAGGTGATGAGCGAAAGTTGAGATAGAACGTTTTCTTTATTTTCACGAAAATGATGTGTTACACAGTTACTGTGTAAAGTGGGTAATTGCGTGACTCATTATTTTCGTGGAAATATAGACAACGTTCTAAATTACTCCGTTTTTATTGCAATTCAAAAGAAAGAACAAATGTGATGCATTTGATTATAATTTCTCTGGATTTTATAGATGTACATAGGCAAAGGCACGTATTTCTGCTACTATATCTGTATTATACCCGTATATTTAAATATTCCCTTGCACCTCTGCAAAGGTAAAGGATGGAGATACATGTTCATTCTTTATAATATAAATATATCATTTTTCAATCAACCAGGTTCCCTGTTTCAGGGTCTCTAGCTTCGGAATGCCGAGTACCTCATTTTTCTCATACTTCTTTTATCAGACTGTATTCTTGAGATTTTGCCCCTGAACTGACAAACTGTATTGTGCTGAATTAAGAGTTGAGAGTTTTTTGGTTTTTGATTAGGCAATGCCCTTACATATCAGTGAAACACTCTTTTGTGCTATCAATGTAAATAGCTGTCCTGTATAATCGTAAAGTAACTTTTTTTTAATCTGCTCTGTCCGTCCGTCGCTCTTAATTAGCCATAGAATTTATGAAAAAAAAGTTATTTCTCATATTACATATTGTTAAATACCGGTACTGTTAGCAAATAAGAAGTTCTGAAGCTAAATTTATTACTTTAGTATTAATAATTTCTCTCTGAAAAAATGCTCACTATCACAACTCTAAAACATAGCAACCAATGAATCACCTGAAACACTGAATCATTATTCATTGAAGCGACCCACTTCACACTTCTCCCCTCCCTCTCTTGTAGGGATTCAGACGATCGTGGTGGATCACTCGCAGCTTCCCTTTGGTTGTCTTGATCCGGTAAACAACGTAATTCAAGGCTTTCAAGATAGTGCAAGGGCCTTCCCCAACTTTTTTTGCAATTTGGGTATCATCCCTTTGTGTCGGCGTGGATTATTAAACCGAAGCTTTTCGCCCATATTGTAAGTGATATTTCGGACCTTTACGTTGCATCTTTTACACATTCCCTCAGCCTTAATTCGTAGGTTTTTTCTAATAAACTCATGTGCTTTGAGGAGATGGCTACGTAATTTTTCTATGTATTCAGGGACCGAACTCTCTTCACCTGGTGGCTTCACTAATATGAGGTGAACAGGCAAATTTAGTTCTCTCCCACACATGAGCCTTGCTGGGGAGAGTACCGCGTGCTCGCATTTCCAGCATCCCGATAAGCCAACATAGCTGCAGGAAGATGCTCATCCCAATCCTGCTAATTATCTGAGACCCTTTTAGAGAGAAGTTGCCAGACACTCCGGTTCAGTCTTTCCACAAGGCCATTGCTTTGGGGGTGCAAAGGAGTGGCTCTGGTTTTCACAGCCCCAAGCAACTTGGCGACTTCCTGGAAAACCTCACCTTCAAAATTTTGTCCCTGGTCCGAGTGAATTTCCTGAGGAACAGCAAAACGACTAATGATATGGTCCACTAATGACTTCGTCACAGTCTCCGACGTCTGGTCTGGGCGAGGTATTGCCTCTGGCCACTTTGTAAAGTAATCTTGAAACGTCAAAAAGGCCCCATGATGTCTATCCCAACTCGTTCAAAAGGTATTCTTGTGGTTCGGACTTTTAGTGGTGCTCTCCTCATTCTCTGATGTTTTTCCCTACAGGTATGGCAGGTGCGGCACCAATCGTCCACATCTCGTTTACTCCGATCCAAATAAAATCTCTGTCGCAGCAATTTTGCAGTTTTTTCGAACCTAAGTGTCCCGTAATATGGATGTACTACCATACCCTTATTTTCTAGTGTTCTGGCACAACTCTCTTGTAGGGTCTCCTATTTACCATCTGGGCTCTCCCATCCTCTATATATTCAGTCGCATAAAGGCTCCATAGGACTTTCACTTCCCTACCATGTTTACTAATCTCTTCCTCTGTTGGCCGATTATGTTCTTTCAACCAGTGAATCACTCGTTTCAACACTGAATCAGCTTTTTGCAAGCAGTCCGGTTTTCTCGCAGAAATATCCTGAGAGGCCTTCCAGATTTCAAAACTTGGGACGAAGCCAACAAAACCAAACTACTAATTGTATGTACAGGAAGGTATTTTGGTGACAAAATTCCTTAAAATTGGAAATAGTTGAAATAGCATGAAAGACTGGTACCTAGTTAAAACAACTTATATTTTCAAAATGTATCAATATTGACGGATTGTGAGGAGTTTCGTTGAATAGTACGCTAATGAGTGGTAGAAAGGAGGTAGGTACGGATGGAAAGTGAATCGCAATTTCTGAAGCTACCCTTCAATCCTGGGTGTCACGAGCAATACCTCTCCAAAAAACTATAGGCATTAGGCCTGTTATTACAGGCAAAATATTTATACATGTAGATTTTTGATCGGATTTTACTCGATGGCACAAAATGTTGCTTGCTCATCGGGTTAGCCTGTTTCAATATAAAACTTTACCGTGGAATCATTCACCAACACTTCTCTGTTGGGATAGATGCTGCGCAAACAACTATCATATTCATACATGAGCAGACGGGTAAGCAAATGAATCACTTTCTAGCGCCTAGTTTCTAGCTGAAACGGAGATAAGGCGACAAGGGCTGGAGCGAGAGAAGTGGTCCTATCTTGAGACTTCCCCGTCCGTCATTCCTCGGTTCGGGGGGCTATCAAGGCAGAAGGGAGTGAGTGTAGGACGAGCTCCAGATGAGGACAAACTGACGCGATGGAGGCCCGGGAGGGGGAGGAAAGGCAGCTCTATCATGTTTCCACTAGAGTTGACCCCTCCTCAGATTACCTCATGTCAACAACAACCCCTACACCGAACCTCTCCGCAGTTTCGCGGATAAACTTATTAGTTCGTCTACCGGTGGGACCTCAAAGTTAGAAAACCGAGTTATACACGGCCGGCAAACCTCAATAATGACGGGGTATCCCTGCTGTTCTCTATTTAGGCCAACTCACAAATTCAGCATCAACCCCCCCCCCCATCCCTCCCTAAATAAGATAAATTAACATTATATGGGTGATTCCTAAACTAGGAGCAATTTCAATCAGAAAAAAAAATTTGTAAAACATTTTTTCAAAATTACCGGAATTTTTTTAAATATTGATTCTAGTTATAATCTGTAAGGCAAAAAGCTCAGTGGCAGCGCATGAATCCCTTTTAATAGTCCGAAATTTGAATTTGAAATTCGCGTCCATGACAATGTGAATTAAGGCACACGACAATGTTAATGTCCATTACTGTCCATAAATTTCATTTCGTTGCAGTAATATTTTTTTCTTGGGTTGGTAGGTAAAAGGAAAAAATTACAGTATATTTGGAAAATCGTTTTTATATCATTTAATTAATGTGAAAAATTTTTTTAACAAAAATCAAAATATGAAAACTTACGTAATATTTAGCAGTATATCATACTACTTGTAGGCAGTCCCTCATATAGCAGCCTTCAAAGTGTCCCAAATCACTAACTCCTACTCAAAGTGAAAATGAAATCACGATAACCAATCACCTAAGAAAAAAGCTTGGTAACGAAAATGAAAATTCGTGTTGAATCAAACCGGAGGGATGTGATTGTTTCATTCCTGACTTTATGAAGGTTCCAAAGCCCCATGTAACTAAGTGCATTAACCAAAATATGAAACTATAAAGAAAAATAAATCTCGAAAACTCGTTTTCTTCTTAATCTCGACTCTTCTGAAATTCTTGATCTCCCCATTCTGCTTAACCTGTAAAACCACAAGTTGCGCAGTCACTGAACAAGTAGGTGGATTCCCAAGTAGTGGTACACTATAATAAAAAAGGTTAATTACTTAATTTTAAGATTGTTGTAGCACTCTGACATTGTCGCGGTCTTTTGGTAATTTGGACTGTCCACGAAAGTTTTATTTTCAACTTCAAGATCACATTGTGACAGAAGTACTCATGTCTCAGGATCCCTCCAATGCTCATTAATTACAGCCCCTAACGAAGTTGTAAAAACAGGCATCGGATGGAATCATGGTCATTAAAATGATAGAACTAGAGACAACCAAGACAATGTCAACAATAAACCCACGCTCCTCAAATGTCATCTCCGAGAGGATCAGTTAGTCACTGAGTGGCCGTTGGGACGTGATGCGCTTGCGGGCGGGATTGGCTGGGATGCCACCCTTCTTGACGAACATCAACTTTCGAAAAATTCCGAATCCCCTTTGCCATGCAGCAAATCTCATTGAGCCACGACAATGTTAAAAAACGTTGTCGACAGCTATTCGTTGATTATAATAGCTGACATGATTTTACAGGAGAATTGCAAAACCTATTTTCAAGGCGTAAGATCCTCAACTTGAATGAAAAATGCGTTCATAGGAAATTTATAGGTGCATGAAAATCAACTGCTGAGTCGAGATTTTAACTTTTAGACCAACCACGACACTGTGAATAGGTAGGTAAATTACCTATTTACTTTCTTTAAAAACCAAACGGCCATATTGTTGCCAAAGGGTACTGAAGACCTGCAGTTCGGAAAACAAATAAGAACGTGAGCCTAATGAGTGAAATATATTACAGGTGGTTGACCCAAATTTACCCTAAGTTTAGGAATCACACATATATGGGTTGGTTTAAGTTTGAGATTCCTCCAATGCTTGGGTTGTGAGTGCAGACCCAACCTTGCCCAGATGTAAGGGTGCCGAGGATATGGAAAAGGTTTCGTCGCGGTATCTGCTTTCATCTTCTCTGTAGGAATGATTTCGCAGATGATTTGTCCCTCAGCAACTGCACCTCGAAAAAATTATGGTGGATGTCTAAGTGATTGATTCTTTAGCGGTGGATTAATACAGTCCATAATATTAATACAATTAGCTTGGTTGTGGTTTCCCCAATTTTACATTCACATCTGCCGGAACACTTGGAGAATTACAATTTTCCGTGCTGAAACGTCGAAGAATTTTTTAAACGTATTTCTTCTGAGTTAGTCTTATCCCCTTTTTCTAGGAATGTTATATTTCTATTCCCAGACAGTTATGAATCTCATCTACATCTTTCATGAAAAATTTTTCCTCGAGTTTTTGTTTCAATTTGTTCATGATTTTAGGTGATTTCGTTGATAGGATGAAACTGTCAACGTACACACCAATTATGACATATTCTCGGGCATTGTCCGAAATGTACACATGGGTCTGGCGGGAGCACTTGAGCTTTGCACCGGGAACTCTCGAATTCGTACAACCTATATCCCTTATCATAATCAGTTCCGATTGTTAAAATCACCTTATGTAAATGTATTTTCCTTTTCTCTGCTTCTCCCCGCTGGGCTACGTCGTTCATTCACATTCTGTGAATGGTGAATTTTATTTACACTCTGTAAATCCCTCTTTTTGGTTGGAGTTCGAAAATTAGGAACTCCTTTTTCCAATTTAATAAAGGAAAATACGTTATATAAGGGGAATTTAGCTATCAGAACTGATTATGATCAACCGGATCAACTGATCAATCCAGCTAGGTATTTTGGTTGAGAACGGATTTACGTGCTCTATGCATGTCTCCTGAAATTCAATAATCGCTCTATCACCTGTGAAACAAACAAGCTCCAAAGCTCAGTAGAAAATCAAATCATGAACGCAATTGAATAATAAACCCAGTGAAAAAATTTTCAGCGTTTTTCGCAGCTATGCCCACGAATGTTCTAATAGAACTCTTCCTTATTACTGGGTTAAACATTTTTTGAAAATCATTGCCGTGTTGCTGAGTGAATCCTTTTCCCACTTGCCTTGCATTGTGCCGTTTTACTATTCCATCCTTATTGTACTTGTTTTTTAGGATGAGTCGATTTCCCATTAGGTCACGATCAGAATGATTTTCTGCCAGCTTCCAGACTCCTTGCATCAAAAGAGAACGATGTTCAGTTTGAATCGCTTCTTCCCATTCATCAGAATTTGAAGCAGAAAGAGCTTCTTACAAACCGATTTGTCCTATTCAATTTGTTCTTGCCCATATTGTTTGTTTGTTTCTATTGAAATTATCTTCGATTTGAAACTTCAGCTGTTATTTGAAGTTAACGATTGAATCGGGTTTTCGTCTTTGATTAATCCCCTCCTTATTTCACTTTCTCTTGTTTCATTGTCACCAGACTTTATTTCACAGTTTTCTATCCGTTGTTGATTTTCATCAGTCAAGGGTGGTTCAAGCGTAGAGGGGACATATCATGATCTTTTCCTTCTATTGCTTTTCTTCTTAGCCCAAACACATGGAAAATGGGTGAATTAGAGGGGAAGGGCGGGGGATCAAGGACCTTTTCTTAGGAAGAGAAACCCATTGAAGGCAGCTAAACTGAAAACAATTAAGATGGGGATTGAGGAATACAGTGACGGCAAAGGAACCGGTAATTGAGGGAGTTCGAGCTGTAAGGAGAGAAACCGAGGGAGCGAGATGGGAAAAGCAAAGAAAGAGATGGAAGGTCAACAATCACCTTCTTAACCTGTGACTTGGAGATAGCATAGAGTCATAGAGACCAAGAAGCTTCGAAGAAAGAGGCCAGTGGTAGGGGTGAAGGCTCGAGGATTAATTTGGGATTTAATTCCGTCCCTTTTCCTCGCAGCGGAAGGCCGTCTGCAGTAGATTCAGGTTTAAAATCTTATGCCGACTCTCTCGGCCGGCTTTTGACCGGTGAGCACGAGGAAACCGCAAAAGTGGACCTCTGGAGCTCTTGGGGTCAGCTCCCGGTGATGGGTCCGAACCGCAGGTTGGAAGGGCTGGAGTGATATGGTTGGAATCACAAACTTCGCTGTGCAGAGGGGAATCTTCTGCTAAGACTGAACACAACTTCTTGGAACTCGAGTTATAATATTACTTAGTACAGAATAACATTAAATATAGGCCTTTGCTGCAGGGTAGCAATGTTTTCGTGACCAGATTAGCGTAAATTGGAGTCACCTGGACAGAAATTATTATTATTATTTTTTTTTGGAAAATAACCTCACTACAATTTTATTAACGTAGCAGATTTTTTGGCATACACTCTTTAGGATCTTCCTATCATAATATTTAAATTGTAAACCACTGTAGTGGTAATGCTCATCCCTGCCCCTTTCTGTTTGTACAGCACAATGTGGGGTGCACTGATACTCGAGGGGAATGTGTTTTCCATATTATTTCAGGTTTGAAAACCCTTACAGATAAACTCGAACGTTATTCAAGCTTTTGAAAAATGTTTTGGGAATCAGAAATCCGTCATGAAAATTAAAATGTGGCCAGAAATTTATATTTCACTAGATACTAGTTCTTATTCACATTCTACAAGAGCTGGCCGAATTAAAAATAAACTAATGATTACATTACACCCATTATTGAAATATGTGGTAAGTAGTGCACGCCATGCCATGCACAGCATGGATCTGTAATACATCCTTATGTCACGTCCCTATGTCCGGTTTCTGTACGGTCCCACTTTTAACATAATTTTAAACACATAAATACTTTTAAGAACTAGGTCTAATTCTCAATTGAATATAAAAGCACGGAAATCGGCTGAGAGAGAGGTTTCTAGTACGTAGGAGTGCTGGATTGGGTAGGCACCCTCCATCCATGGTTGCCAACTCTTTTTTAGAAAACCCCCTGAGCGGGAAATAAAAATCCCTAAATCCATTTTGAAAATCCCTAGAAAAACCCCAAAGGCCTACGTACCTCTTTGTATCATCATAGCCTGGATTGAGGAGCAATGCGAATTTGGCGGAATATCAGAACAGGAGAATTAATGACACATTAGATCATGCTGAACGTATATTGTTTTAATGAGCAAAAACTATAGGTAAAACCAGGTATCCACTCCATACTACAACCTACTTTTAATCTAAAATACTAGTACCTAATCTAAAATAGTAGTACAACGAGATCATTATTTGAAGGATGAGATCCCTGCGAAGGTATATGGTTTCAAGAGCAAAAACTACAGATATCACTAGGTGTCAACTCCACACTACAATCTACCTACTTCAAATCTAAAATACTATTACCTACACCTACCTTCTACTAAAAAGTGAAATATATATTTTAAACCAACAGTCCAAAAAATAAAACAAATTCAAAAATCTAAATCACATTCCAGGTCCAATGCTTCAGCCATCGAGCTGCCCTTCACATCACTCGTTTCTCATTCATTCCTTGGGAAACCAGAAACTAATTTTTATTTATAAAAAAAAACGGGCAAGCAAATTACAGAGAACAATATAGATGAATACAATTAACAGTTTAATCTAGTAGGTAAGGTTCAACGGAGGGGGGGGGGGTTATATTTCTAATACCAAGGGGGAGAACTGTAACAAATTGTTGACAATCAACATTAAAGAAAATTGACGCTAGTGTACTGAAAATAATAAATAATAAAAGAATAGCTTTATTAAAGATAAAGGACACTAGAAAATGTGAGTATCGGGATTGGTTTGGATTTAGCGTTGCGTAACACGTGGAGAGTGGTCGGTGGTAAAAGGCCGTTTTTTAATCATTATCCTCTCGAATTCCTCTATTCCGTCGTCCAATTTGGAATTTCCAAATTCCAAAGTTCTTTGCACAACTAGAGTAAGCTTGTGATCGAATAAAATAGGAATCACGAAATTCTTCTCTCTCTCACACACATATTCCTTCAATTTTTTCTTGGATTTGGTCTTAGAATGGTCTTAGGTGTTTGGTTTTACTCCACAAATCCTGGATTAATCAAAATAGACGTCCCTCTACTGAAAAATCCTTACATCTGGGGACGTCCTAAAATAGGAACCTTCAGCATGGAATCTTTCTATAACTTCCCACTTCGGACACTTTTCATGAAAATTAACACCCAATGCTCACTTCTAGGGAAAGCTTGGAGAAAATTTCAATATTTCAATCATTTACCGCCAGAACGTCGAGAATCACGAAATATTATCGGGATGGACTGTAGGGGTCAATTCACTACGTTGTAAACAAATCTAACAAGATAGAACACTGGCCAGAGTAGCCACTTAAAAAAAGCTAAAACCTGTCCATCTTATTTTTTCATTGATTTTTATCTTCGATTTTCGGATTCTAAACCTCTTGAAACAACAAAATTTGACTGTTGGTTGAATTTTTCTTCGATTACAAAAGTTCGCTATGAAAATAATAAACTAAAAGACCTAGTTCATAAGTCACCCTTGAGGGTTCCAGTCATTAAGAAAAATCTTCTGCCAAGACCGAATACAACCTTTTAGGACTGGGAGAGTGACATTAATTAGGGTTTAAATATATTTTTTTTAAATTTTAATTATCGACAAAAATGATTTTTAAAATCAAAATCTGACATTTATACAAAAAATGCGTGTTTTCATTAATTAATTTTATATCTTTCTCGTAAAATTGCTTCCGAGTCTATTTATCGGTAGCGGGAGCGTCTTTCACCCCCAGAATCAAAAGAATTGGCCTATTCCTATACCTATACGCAGAATAATTGACACCTACGTGTTAGAGTTTAAATTTAGTTCATTCTGAACAACTTCCGTTTCGAGTCTACCTGGTATCTGCATGTGATCTCCTGCATTCCTGTGCTCTTTGTTGGTTCACCGTCAAGCAGGTTAGGAGGTCAGTTAAGCCCCATCTAGTGACTCCTTCTTGAACCATATGAAAGATCTTAGTTGAGCTGCCGTTCGCTAGGTATCTCTCAGACACTTATTCCCGGCGGAAACATCTGTATTTCACTGGGTGAAAGTTAGGGATGGAACATCGAGACCAAACATCGATGTCGTTGTTTGAGAGCGGCATCGATGTTTTCTTAAAACTGCTCAAGTTTGAACGGATTGAGATATCTCCAATCCGATTTCACCAACGTGTGAAGAGGGTTACCTGCTTGGGGGTTTTAGGGTAATTTTCCCCCATTTGAAATACCCCTTATCTCCCCTTGGAGTGAGGAAAGTCAAAACAAACTTAGCCTTTAGAAAGCCTAAATAGATTTTTTGTGCAAACTTTGAGCTTTTAATCCCAATACTAATCGTTATCGTTATCGTCTGAAATGTGTTTTTGGTGTCTTTGACAGTGGATTTAGAATGCTTTGAAAAAGATTTTGATAGAAAAATGTTTGAAAATTCTTATTTTAAATATTTTGGACCGAGAACAACAGTTTCTTTTTCCTTCGAAAATTCGCTAATGATACAGCAGTTGAAAAAATTGTTAATATTTCTTTTTTTTCACGTTAAGTTGCAAGCAAACTAGATGAAATTTTTTCTGTGAGTAAAGAGCAAACCAAACCTATGTTATCGGAGCCAAAACATCGATATATCGATGTCGATGTCCCATCGTTAGTGAAAGTCGAATTGCAACCCTCGATTTCTGCCGGTATCTGCCCTGATGTACAACTGCATACACTCATCTTTCCTTTCAGTGCAGAAACCCCACTTGTTAAGAGACTTGTTAAGATACAGTTCTTTCCTTACAATACAAATACAATACAATCTAGGTTGATGTCAGGTCTCGTACTACTTTCCTCACTGAAACGGAATCGTAATCGCTTTTTTTCATGTTTGGGTTTGTGTCAACACTCCCTTGATCAATTCTAACATTCGTCCACCTATTGACGGAGAATTGTTTCATGTAGACGTTCTGCAAACTGGCTCAAATCTGAAAGACCGACTGGGGATCTTCCTTCGCATTACCAATGTCACAGTAGGTTCAGATTAATATTCGTTGGAAAGTAAAACCCTGGTAGGCGATCCGTGTGGTTTTATCAAAGAATGGTTCCAAACCCTAATCCAATCCCTCAAATTCACCTAAGTCGATGCGATCTAAATAAAACCGACGATCAGAAGGCCTTGTTTTGAAGCATGACTCGTTGATCTTCAGTTTGACAAACAAACTGCCTATTAAGCGATTGGAGGAGAATTCCTCACTAATGGGAGATGAATATGTAAGTTTCTCTAGGCATCACCGATCGCATCAACCCTGAGGGCGTTGTCGCCGTTAATAGGAGTGGCATCATGACTCTGTTATCCAGTAGGAAACTAACGCCAAGTAATTAAACCAATGACGACAGTGCGTTAAAACGGGTGAAGTGAGTTCACAAGGTAATTGAGAGAGATGACTAAAAGTTGTCGACAAAAACAGCTGTTATTGCTTTTTCATTCAAAAATAGACCAAGTGTACAGTTTCACCCTATTCAAACTTGATCTTGATATGCTGACATTAGGTTGGACTAAATTTGTTTTGATCAATCGTAAGGTTCAACTAACTTGAAGGAATTGACAGCTAATATTTATAAAATATGTACAACTGGCCGAAGCCCGCTATGGCATCTCTCAATGCTTAATTTGACGGTTGCTTGATTAAAACACAAAACGAAATTATTTCATATGAAAATTCATGTGCCGCACTTTAGAGTTCACTATCATCCAGTATTTGGCAATTTTGGGGTTACGCGAAAAATTTTGGACGATTTTAGGAGGGAGGGGGGACACCTCGTGGGACACCCTGTAGAATGAGTTTTTTCCGTTTTTTGGACTGTTTGCCCCTCTGTTGCGCACTTGTGGATAATTTGTTTCTAATTCGATCTATTTAGGTGAAATATAAATTGAGTTCATTTTAAGGCTATACCCACTGCACACCAGTGACTTACCAGTAGTAGATCAAAGCACAACAGCAACATTTGCAGATGACACTGCATTCCTGGCTGTGGGTGAAGGCAACAATGAATCAATTTCCAAACTTAATAAATCCCTCTCTAAAATAAATATATGGTCTTCAAAATGGAGGATCCGATTGAAAGAGGCCAAGTCAGTGCACGTTGACTTTACGAATCGGAAAATCAACTACATCCCTACTTTCCTCAACAACGTGGTAATTCCCTACGCGAATGAAGCCAAATACCTGGGCATGACGCTTGACGCTAAGCTCAGGTGAAAAGAACACGTCAAAAGAAAAAAAGAAATCTGAACTCGTGTTAAAACTTGGAAGAATGTAATGGCTAATCGGCCGGAGATCCACAATGACCATTGGTAGCAAGCTGCTATTGTACAATCAAGTACTAAAGCCAATTTGGGAGTATGGCTGCACAGCTCCAACCAATAGACAGATAATTATTATTATATTATTATAATCCAACGTTTCCAGAACACTGTTTTACGATGCGGATACCGTGGTATTTCCGAAACGATGCCCTCCACCGTCAACTTCGAGTTGACACCGTGGGTGAAGTTATTAAAAACCGAGCTACTGCTCACCTTAACAAACTCAAATGTTATGTAAATGAGGAAGCTACAAGGTATAACTCCTCACCTTAAGCGCGTAAAACCACATGAACTTGTGTAGGAAGTGATTTTGAAAGTTAAAGAGACATGGGACTAAGTTGTGTACCTTAACCCTGAAATATATATATTAGTAGAATAAGTCAAATCAATATTGCTAATGAGTTTACTCGGTGCAATAAATGAGTTTAAAAAAATTTAAGGCTCCCAGAATACAATTACGATGTGTGCAATCGCCGAGTTTTGGTAATGCACCAGAGACAACGGCTGATGAACAACTCAGTGATTTCGATAAAAGGGAATGCATAAATAATAAACCTTGATGTGATAGTACGCAAAGCTAATACGGCTTTAGTGGATATTCATTATCTAGTTCCACTCTTACAGCATTCCTCTTTGAAGCTTTTGAACTTGACTAGCGGGCATGCAACTATTCTCAAGACAAAATCTCGTCCTCAATGTTAACTGTAGACCAGAATGCGGTCACACATCTTAGAAGTTCCCTCTCAATGCCAACACCGACTAGCTTTGGCCCCCAAGATCAATCAATGAAACCCCTTGGCTAATGTCAGTACTTAGTGCGAGAAGCCCTCCCAGTAGTGTGGATTTTTCCTTGTTCGAGTTCGGTTCAAAAACGGTGAAACGAATAATGTTAGTCCAGGAGTCGGATTCCGTCAAGAATGTGTCTAGTCATGATATTTGCAATGTACCTGCGGAGTGCAGCAACCTTAATCGTTACGATTTGGGAGGTTCAGCGTTCGGGAATTATAAGTAAGGCAACCCGCTCACATAATGGCAGTGATGTAACAACTTCAAAACTTCGCAGCTGCCACTGACTTTAATTTTTCAGACGGAGCCTACCTTCCAAATTAACTCATTATCCTTTTCTCTATGAGCTGTACAGTCCATTTTGATTTGAAAAATTCAAGTAAGTGAGAAAGAAAACACCCGGGTTTTTTAACCGAAAAAAGAGTTATTTGAAGAAATGTTTTAAATTCGGTTCCAATAAACTTTTATGTGGATTCATACCACCATGTTTTCGAATATTGAGCAACCTACGTCAACATTCAAATTACTAATGAAATTTGTATTTCAGTTTCGCACTTGACATATAATTTCATGTAGTATAAAGTAAACGATTCGTGGCAAGAACAATCTTTGACCCTCTGACTATCAATCATGAAATTTTCAAAGTTGAAGAAGAAATTGTTTTTCTTCGTTTAAATACATAATACAGAACGGACACGTACATACATAATACACAAAACAGAGGTAATGCAGAACGGACTTAATTTTCTGTTGCTTGGGAGAGGGATGAAACAGCTAGGAAATTTATGTCCAATTTATGTCCTTCATGTCTAGAACGGAGTGCCCCCATGGTACATACAGAATGATATTTTCTGTCTCAAAGGTGTCTTATAAAAAGAAGATGAACTGCAGAGAAAACGTAAATTTATTCAAAAATAGGAGAGCAGTAATAATGAAAAGTAGTATAAATGTAAATATGACAGTATTAATCAAAATCACTGATATTATTGAAAAATAACAGGAAATTATACATGCACTAAGAGATAATCAGGGAAAATTGAAGACTAAGAGTGTTACAACGATTCACGGGTCAAAAATGGCAACAGACATGTTCCGGCATATATCAACGCCTTGAAAAGGTGAGTCGACATGTATTGCTCTCTCACTTAATTTGAAGTGCCCTTTAAGGGTTGTCAAAGTTTTGTAAAATCCCTAAAAACCTCAAAAAAAGTCAAGGCGGCCTAAATTTGTACTCTTTTTGAAGAACACTCCACGAGGAATCGAATGAGCCCCTCCCCAGGTTTAGGTAAAAACAATCCCCGATCAATGGCTCGATTTTTGTTGCAAACATTCGCGTTATTTTGGTTTGTTATTGTTTTTGTGTTGCTATCAGTAACCTAGTGACGTAGTGATGAAGTAATGTGGATACTGGAGTGAACTCCTAAAAGGCTTTGTAGTCGATACACGGGTTGAAGCATTCTGATAACTATAAAAAACGCTGCAAATTCTCCCACTGGGGTTTATTATTCAATTGGCTTGCGTTCATGATTCGAATTTCTACTAAGCTTTGGAGTGTGCGTGTTTCACATGTGATAGAGCGATTATTGAATTTCAGGAGATATGATGCATAGAGCACTTAAATCTGTCCTCAACCAAAATACCTACTTGGATTGTTCAGTTGATCATGTTCGTGTGCCTCCTGAAATTCAATAATCGCTCTACCACCTGTGAAACAAGCACACTCCAAAGCGGAGAAGAAATTCAAATCATGAACGCAAGCCGATTGAATAATAAACCCTAGTTGAAGAATTTGCAGCGTTTTTGCTTGACTATCCTTCAAAAAAAGATCGGATCTGAGAAAAATAAGTTTTGTGGGAGTTTCGTTCGCGCATGCGCAGAGTGGAGTATTTATTTGATTGCAAACAAACTAAGAGGTAAGCGTTTCATATAATCCCGCACACTCCGTGAACTTTCCATCAAAATCGGATGAAAACTAGGAATTAGGGTTGGTTTAACACGTAAAATGAGCGGAAGATTTTGGAAAAAAATGTGTTATCCTGAAGATAAAAATAAGAGAAAACGCTCTCTATAGTTAAATTTGGGAAATGAATTGACCATCATTATTTATTTCAAAAAATAAAATATTGAAATTTGTTCTTAGAATATGTTCTTAGAAAACAAGACAAGGCGTAAATTTGGTATGGAATCCCTGATTGAGGGATTTTTAATCATTTTACGAATTTTGGTACTCGAACTAAAAATTCAGAGGATTTAGGGGGCTTAACTATCCTGGGTTTCAATAGGAAAGTTACATTGGGTCTTCCAACCATCGATTATATAAATAACAATGATTCTTCGGAAAGGAAAGTTTTTGCGCTCACCGGTCACTGTGAACATTATCTGAACTGATACACTGATGATTTTCGAGAGCGCTAAATAAAGTAATGAATCAGCGGATTTCTTGGGAAGTTTCCGTTAGATTGACGCATCTCCCCAGTTCGATCTCAGTGAACAGTGGTCAAACCAAGTGAAAGCTATTAGCCGCCGATAAAGGTGATATTGGCGTCAGAGTACCTAATATCCAGAGACAAAAGACATCCTGTTTACCTTCCCATTCTATTGTTACTGTCTTCTTTTTAGGATGTCTCTCAATTGAATTTGGGAATAGATTCAGAACTCTATGTCAACCTCATTATCAGAGTTCAAATCGATATTACGGCAAATACTAGGAATATGACTGAAGATTCGGATTTTCCGTCACGGTGTAGAGCGAAAGGACGGATCTTTTTATTCGAAATTTGAAATCCAAGTATTTTGAAATGTGTAACCAACAATATTTGATGGGTGTTGAAAAATTGTTTTCTTTGTCGATTACAAAAGTTTATTATTGAAAACAATAAACCAAAACGGATAGCCTGAACTGAGTTTTAGACATTTTAATGCTTGCCATGTCTGCGACATTACATGTTTTACGTTGCTTGTTCGATAATACAACCAATTTTATTGTAGTAGAACGGGTCCTGCATAGGGATGGGGAACGATTTACCAATTTTTTTTTAAATCGATGTTTATTGGTGAAAAAATCGATTGTTTTTCGAAAATTTTTGAATCGATTGTTTAATAACGATCTTTTGAAAAATCGGCGGATTTTCTCAAAAGGAAAATGTATTTTTGGTTCTCCATCGTTAAGTAGGAAATCGAAAACATGTGTATATTTGACTGGGTTTGGACATGAATCCATGGAAGTGGGAATTTTCATTAAATTCAACCATGCATCAATGCATCCATGCAATCCATGGATGAATCATAACGTAGAAGAATACTGGAGGAATATTTTGGTGTTAATTCAAATTTTTTGACCTGATGTTTTTTTAAATAAATTTTTCCCCAAAATAAAAAATGTTTTTTCCAGATGAATAAATGAATGAAAAGTGAAAATTAACTTCATGAAAAATCGAGTTTATTTTTAGACAAATTGATTTAGGTTTCGATTTTGAATTTAAAAAAAAAAAAAAATACAAAAAAAATTAATCGACACTTGTACCAATTTCCCATGTTTACAACCTACCTAACTTGAATTTGAACGTGCTACTATCATTATTATTATTACGATAATTATTATTAAGAAATAATATCTCATTAGAAAAATAATAACTTTTAAAAATCTATTTTATCATGAATCGATACTTTCGTGACGATTTTTCGGTAAATTGATCTTTTGGATTATGTTTTGAATCGATTCAAAAAATCGATTTTTCGAATAGATTCCAATCCTTATTCGAGCAATGCTGAACCCTATAACATAACGGCTCTACGTTCACCTGCAAGGCTGAAACGTGTGTTTAAGCAACATTTTTTCTCTCTCCACTATTTGCTAATCAAACTTGAAAGCAAAATAAACGCATGTACATATTGAAAAAAATACAGCGCATGTTTGAAATATGAACTGACAAGCAAAATATGATGTTATTGAAAAAAGTCAAAATATGACGTCATTAGCCTTTTCTATCACCTCATCTATCATCCATCAGATCATCCTATTTGAACTAACATACTTTTCAGAAATTAAATCTTCTTTTTTCTGTGCTTGTTGAATTATTTTTATTCTAGTACATACTTGTAAATGGGCAAAATAAATCAAATCAGTTCGAATCTGCATTTATGTTATATACACCTACCAAAGCCTTTAGGGTATGATTAGTTTTGCAAACCACATTCACATACAGGCATAGGTATGTGTTAGTATGATCGTTTAGTCATTTCAAAACCTATCATCATATATAATGAACTCACCAATGATTATTATCTAGCTATTCGCAACTGGTTGTTAAACCTGAGTTTGTCATCGTGGCATAGAGAGTGTATAACACATTAGTTTAGTCTGCAAAAGTAGGTCAAAAGACATCGTAGCAAGGTAGTGTTGGACTAGTTGATGTATTTAACAGGGCATTAAGCTGACCTAAGGCGTCAACCCAATGGCATGAGCGCACACTGAATAATTGAAACTCGCCTGATTGAGCCATTTCAATTCGCCTTTTGTCGCCCCGCTATAAACTTTCTACACGGCCTCAGGCGACAGTCATCGACTACTGAAGAACTTTATGGTCAGTTAGTGGACGCCGCGATGAACAGATAATGTTTCTAATTTGCAGTGCTTATCTTGATTATTGCCGGTTAAACGATCGACTCATGCGATTACAAATTGATTAATTATTTCGTTCATTTATAGAAGACGAGATAGAAGAGAGAATTTAAATTAAACTAATCTTGTATATACACGATTCGGGCCACAGTTTTTAACCCCTTCAATGAAAATGTATTAATTTGCGTATTTATAATCTTTTTATATTTTCTTCGTTCCCCCAGAGGTAGTATTTTAGTTTGCAAACCTCCAACCCCTGTGCTGACTTCGTAATGCTCTAAAACCCTTAAAATGCTTGGACCTTTTTACTAGTTTATCGTTTATAACATGGGCGAGATATTTTGTTAATGAATTCTCTACAGCGAATCGAAGATTACTATATTTCTCTTGGATGAAGAAAATAAAACCAAAATCGGTCCAACGAGGCATGAACGCGTTTTGGCCGTCAAGAACCTAGAATTTTTCAACTCTGTGAAAAACTTCATTCTCGACATATTAGAACTGTTGTAACTTCGCAGCATCAAATGTGACTCCTATTCCCTGCCAAGACAAGTTATTGAGCATAAAAAACTATGACAAGGCTGAACCTAAAATTCAACATAGAGGAAAGGGCCTGAATATCATTCATATTTTGAGTGAGGAGGGTCACCATTTGGCGAAAAAAAAACATACGTGAACTTAGGGTTTTTTGCACTCAAACGTTAATTTTTCTACAAACTTCAAGCTTAAAATATTTCTTTCAATTATGCCGTCGTAAAGTCGACATTTTGGCACAACTTTTAGGCCTACAGACAAAAATTCACCTCTGGATCACAGGGAAACTATGAGCAATTGTGAAAAAAGTTGAAATTTTCAATATTGGGCGATTTTTCCTCCTCAAATGCAATTTTCATCCGTTTTTCCTGTTCGGAACACTTTTGTTTTCTTTCAGGATGACAGGCAATTCAATAATAAAATAATTTGAGGTTACTTCTCTAAGTAGAGGAGTTATTTATTTTTTGGTTACCTAATTCACTTTCAACATTTTTCCAGTTCCCGATCATTGGTCACTAAAATGGCCATAACTCCTTCAAATTACTTTCTAAAACAAATCAATGTGGCGGATAACGTTTGAAAGAGCGTCAAATTACCACCTTAAGGCATAATAAGAAAATTTGAACATGACTTCGAACGTGACATATTAGTCCAAAAATCAAATTTTGAGTATTAATTTGAAAAAAAAAAACTTTTTCCCATACTTTTTCTTGCTCTTAATAGGTAAATAGGTTAGATTTATTCACTTCCACTTTAAAGGAAATACTTTCCCCGAATTTCAGATTTTCAATGATGTAGGAGAACACATTTTTTCACATTAGGTTTCTACAGTAGGGTCGACGTTTTTCACCCATCGACAAGATCGAAATAATAAGTTTGACGTCGGATTTTATCGGCAGTTTTCGCTGAACCAAAGGGTGAGGTCCTCCTTCCTCAACAGCTAATGTTTTTCCAAGCTTCCCATTATTTTGAAATGTTCCTGTATCTTATTATTTGGAATTTTCAACTATTAATTCAACTATTAAGATAATAGGATTGTTAAGTAGAACAAACGGAGTGGTAAATAAATGTTAATTGTTTCTCGATGTCTATATTATAAGCATCAAGGAGAAATTCAGATTTATTTAGAGATTTATTATTAAAGTTTCTCAAATGATACAATATACCCCCAAAATCTCGATCATAAGGAATCTAGAATGCAGTTAACATGCTCGAACGGATTTACAATGTACAAACTTACAACATAACATTATAAAGGGTTAGGGGAAGATTGGATCGAAATGCAATTCGGTGTGCCTGAATGACCCGATTCTGGAAGACTGGAGTAGAGCCAGTCAATGTTGCGTTATGCAACAAGGGGAAAGTACTTCGATTTTTGCAGCCTCAAGCCCGTTGAGCGAGTGCACTCTTTAAAAAATGCAATTTGCGGCCAAGTCCCGAGGTAGTTGACCTCGCAGTAACGTTCGCTAAAAGACGGATAGTTTGGAATGTACCGTCTGACTCACGATCAGTTATCTCCGAAGTAATGAATCTTTCCTAGCTGCTTGTTGAACGTTGATGCAAGACTTAATCACTGCATTCACATTCTTCAGTAGCAATATGACAGCTTCAGTTAACATCAAGATTGATTGGTTAGTTTTTCGATTGCCCTCCGCAGTTTATCGTCAAGATTTCAACGATCTCTGAGTGCCACTTGAGCAACGTAGACGTTTTAGCTATACTACCCTAAAGACGCACACACTCACCTGAATTCGGAGAATGCATGGCTCTTCAGGCTGTTCTTGAAGTGTAGATTCTTTCAGCCCCTTGAAGACGGTCGTTTTCTTATTTCGTTGATTAGCTACAACATCGTTCTGACCTACCTTCCAAACACTCGAGAAACGATTTCGACTCCAATAGTCTTGGAAAACTCCAATGACCGGGAAAAGTTAATTTCCTAATCACAACTGGAGTGCCATTTTCTTTACTACGTAATGCAATTACTCCCACATCTCAAGGTTGTGTCATTAAGGGGAAATTTACTAGTGCTCCTAAAACTGGTTTGCATTTAAGTCTAGCTTTTTTGTTATCAGTTAACACCACAAACCTGTTAGAGAAAGTTTTATGAATCCCTTATTAACCCCTTGTCCTCCTTGATTTTGGGCGAGAAAGACCCGTTCAGGTTTGGAAAGTAATGTATGGAGAACATGTTTTGAAACAGGTGAGTAAAGAAGAAAACCATCATAGCGCTCCCCGCTTCTTGCCGCGGGATCGCGAATGGGCCCCTTGTTTCGAAGAAATCATGAAGTAAAACTTGTTGAGGGGGTTTCTGTGGTGGACAAGGATGAGTAAGTGCATTCACGACCGCGATCATTCGTGCATTGGACTGAACAATGGGAAACCAACTCCACTCGCTGTGATCAAGGGCAATTCCAAGCGATGACAGAAGAGAAAACAAGGTGGTCCATTATCATATAAGAAGTGTTTGGTCGTCAGAAGCTAAGATAATCACCGATCGTTATCCCTAGGCTCATGCAAATAATAATTGGAAAACACTTACCAGTGAAACGTGTTGAGGCATCACCATCCAATTGGCCCATGTATCTAATTTGGTTTATTTATTTCCCCACGATTTTCAACAATGCGTGGAATCCGAAAATGGAATTTTTTAAAACCCGACCGTACGCCGCTAAATGGGCCCAAATGCTTTTCTAAGAGGGAAAACGTATTTATGAGCTATTCTCATAAGATATTTTGGGCTGAATCTGAGTATATCTCATGCAGCATTACCTAAAATCACACCATCAAAATGTTTTCATTAAACAAAAAACTTCGCTTTCACTGGTCACTAAAATATTCTCAATTTATAATGAAATGACGCAGTTACCAAGTTTTCAATTTCTCTAACCAGATAAAATTCACTTTTTACAAATTTTTGAGAGTAACGATCATTTCTAAAAGACATTGAGCAGATGAGTTGATTTGTAAGTCTGTCAATTACGCCACAATGTCAGAGTTACGTGTTAAATTTCACTGCTCCCCCGTAACCAAATGGATCAAGATAACGCCTATGTATTCATGTTCACCAAATATAATGGTGCACAGGAGTTCTTAAACGATCGTCAAACTAACAGAAAACTGAAACGCAAACCAAAATATACGCAACGAACTCATTTCGGCGCCTTTTATTGTTTCGAATTCATAATTATATTTACTTCTTAGTTGCATTGCAACCACGAAGAAAACGTAAAAAATGGTGAAATTTTTTTGTATAGCAACGTGAAAATGTTGTATTGTGGATTATTTTTACATTATATATGTATATGGATGTTCCACGTCAAAGGTTGAACTCAAAAAAGTAAAATTCTTATAAATTTACTATTTTTGAACGCATAAAACACAATAGAACAAAATACATAGAATACATGCAAATGTTGTATTGTGTTTTATATATAAATTTTATACAGGGTACGGCAGAATTCCCAGACAAATTAAAAAGGGTTAAAATATTTTTATTGTTTGAAAAAAAGATACTAACTTTTAACCATTTTATTGTTCATATTTTGCCATTTACAAATAATGAAAAAAATGCTGCAAATTCTTTCACTGGGGTTTATTATTCAATTGCGTTCGTGATTTGAATTTCTACTAAGCTTTGGAGTGTGGGTGTTTCACGGGAGACAGAGCGGTTATTGAATTTCAGGAGATATGCATAGAGCACTTAAATCGGTTTTCAACCAAAATACCTATTTGGATTTATCAGTTGATCATATTTGTGTGCCTCCTGAAATTCAATAATCGCTCCATCACCTGTGAAACACCCACACTCCAAAGCTTAGTAGAAATTCAAATCATGAACGCAAGCCGATTGAATAATAAACCCCAGTGAAAGAATTATATCACTTTATATCACAAGGGTAAATTATAATACAGGAATAGTAAACCTCTGTGCAATAGTTTGCAACGTAACTGGCTGGGGTATGAAAATTAATTTGTGATCGTTTCTCGTATCGTTGTCAAGATTTTTATTCATGCCAATATGAAATTCCTCTTTCTCTTCTCCTTTGAATGAACTATACGTTGGAAAATCTATTTTTTTCGTTATTTTATTGCGTTTTAACAGTGTTTTTAAAAATTACCCAAACGGTCATGATAGCAATGCGATTTATCAGGACAGTAGATACTATTTAGGTTTTTATTAGTGAAGTTTCATAATTCAAAATCGTAAAACAATGTTTTGAACTTGGCTTTAAATCAATTTATTAATATTTGATGATCAACGGAGAATCCACAACTACTCTTGTATCATCTTGTTCATTCCTCGTCCATCACGCCGTTGGCGTAGAAAATTTTCAGGTCTTGACCTATAGCTTCTTGTGCTTTTCCGTCAGAATATACCGATTTTTCTATGACATCTTCTGGTGGATGGGTCAAAACGTTTTCCAAGCGTAATTGAGCGTCTGACATCATTACCGGATGAAACAAGGTGCAGCACATGCCGACGTACTCAATTCTTTTGGCTTCAGCCTCCACATCTTCTAAAGTCGGTATGTAGCCGGTGTATTTGAAGTATTTCAGGTTCGTTTCAAGGGACTCTTGATAGGCACTGCGGAGCAACTTTAGGTTCGGTCTTCGAACATTGGGTTTGACGCTGGTGTGTAGAAAGTACTCAACATCCCATGCGAATGAATTTATGTGACAGCATTGGTAATCCACGAACCTGGAACGATTTAAAGAGGTTTGCAAAGCTGATCTTGATGACCCATGTTGAATTTTCACATTTAATTTTAACATAGCTCAATAAGTTTAAGTAAAAGTAGTAATTTAAACTTTCGGCCATTCTTCGGTTACGAATTAAACTGAGGATTTAAAAAAAAAAAAAAAAAAATTTACAAGGTAATTAACAACCGAAGAGTAGTCTTCCAAATCTTATTCGGAATATCATTTCGGTACTAATAACTACCCTTTCTTTATTAGTACCGAAAAATAAATTTAACCTCCCCTTCAAATTGTTTGGTACATCTTTCAATATTCGTCAAATACAAAAAACTGCTACAAAAAATAGTAATGACGAATAAATGACATTTTTCATCAGTCGGCCATACGCAGTTTGTCTATTTTTTCCAAAACTGCTCGAACTTAGGTCAAGTTTTTGGGTAAAATTAGTTTTCAAGAGGTCTAGGTGGGACAGCAGAGAGGGTTACGTTCTGCCCCCATGTAAGGTGTCCCTCGTCCCTAGCTCGGATAGGTCAAAACCCAAGGTGTCCATGTACCATGCGCGTTCACCATATGATTTGGGCACAAGTATAATTTGTAATTTGGTGCAAAGCCATGTGGGTGTACAAGGCGATGATTATGTTGACGCTCTTGAAAGAAGTGTTTCAGTGATGGCTCTATTAAGTTTTTGCCTAGCAGATATTTTACATGCATCAAAAGCCTGTTCCTCGTGCTGTGCCAAAATAAATGGCAGGAAAGATTGCGGGACTGCTTGGAGTCCTTGAGAACCTGTACTAGCTTTTCGTGACCCAACTTCCAAGTTGGGAGAATAGTGGTCAATATAGTGGTGGCTGCCTATGGCTGCCTTGCACATGTGCTCAGTGTAGTATGTGATGATTTTCAGTATGGGAGTTGACAGATCTGTCCATCCAGGTTATACCTGAGAGCCGCTAGGGTTTTCTGCAAACTGTGATGAAACGTATCATCTACCTGTGATAAATTTAAACGCATCTAGTCACAACTTCATTTCGCCATGCTATTTAGTAAATAGTATACCAGATACATTGTGGTCATCTCTGTATCCATTTGCCAGGGGTGTCTCCCCCCCCCCCCCAAGCTTCAAGACGCACCCCCCCCCCCCCAACTTAGAACCTCCCCCTCCATGTAAGTTAGTACCCCTTCCCCAAAACAAAAAACACTCGTAAGCATCCGTTATTTTATCTGAACTAATCACGGACAAAATTTGAGCACTGTCATTGTCATTTATACATTTTCAGACAGAAAAACAAACCATATTTAAACAAATTACTAGGTTCAATTTTATTTGCGTTCTACCTAGTGATGTAATATATTTTTGAACGTCATAACGTTAAACACTGTTTCAATCAACTTTACCCGCCATTTTTTTGAAACTCCCCCCAAGAATTTCAGTGGCGCAGTCTGTATCATAGCCCGGCTGCTGTGGTTACCCCAGTATGCCTGGCAAACACAAAATGTTCCCATCTGGTTTTAAAAGGTTTCTTTTGAAATTCAAGGTGTTCCTCGTCAAATGTCTTCCTCGTTAAATTCAAGGTTTTTCTGTTTAAATCTCTAATATTTCATTTAAAACTACCATCAAACTATTTACGACGGTAATCATGTGCTTATTAGGTGAACAACTCGGACTTTCTCAAAAATGTCCCATAACATCCAAAAGAAAAAAAATATGGCATTTGCTTTGGGAAGGATGTTGAGCACATCAAAAGAGTACAAACTGAACCATCACGCAATTCCTTTGTAACTTCTAACACAGATTATTAGATTATTTTTACTTAATCGTCCATACATTGCCTTACGGTCTTACTATTATCTTGGTTTAGTACTTGGAAATCAATTGGTATTTTTGACTACGAGCCAAGGGTAGAATTAATTGAAAAAATCACATGTTTTTTGGTAAAACGATGTATCTGAAACTATTAAAACATGGAACGATGATCACATTGAAAAAAAAAATTTTTCAAGTGTAATTTATGGACGTGGTGCGAAAACGCATCGGTGGCCGGAACCAGGATCACTTCACATGAAAGCGCTTGAACACTCTGGACGCATATGAACATCACATTTCTCACACATAAATACCGTTGGCCCTCCACTCTCACTCTGCTTGTTGGTAAAATGCAGAAGTCGCTTTATAGCGCGGAATCTGTTTCAGCTCATCGCCTTCTTTATTATATCCTGGCCCTTATCAGCATCTTTGGACCAGTACATATCGATTTGAGGAAGCTTGTGATATCCAGTAAATATAAGGATCCCCAGAAATTTACGTGTTTCACTTGAAGTAACAGTAAAATCCTGTTCGGTTTTTTGTGAAGCGTATCTTTTTGACTCGTTTGCAATCAACTTGATTAGGCTATCATAAAAAAAAAAAACAGAGAAAAAATAATTCGAACGGGGACAGTCCTTCACAAGATTGCAGCATGTTACGTTTTTCGACATCTGACATATCTCGAAACAAATCAGTAGGTTTATCAGGTAGGTAGGTTTTATGCCATAGTATCGGATCAATGGCAGGTTTTTTGTTTGAAGGTTTCGCGGAACTGTATTTTGGCAGTACTGAATTCATACCTAGACTTTCGATCACGGTTGTACGAGTAGTTTTTGAATTTTCGACACTGTTAGATGGGTCGGCTCGAGGAAAATTGCCTCGTTTTCCAGCTGTGGACGTACGAAGATTGTGACTTTCAAACGTACCTGCAATGTCTTTGCGGTCATCTCCCAAGACTTCTCCAGTGAGATTTTCGTCTATGTCTTCCTCGTCCGTCATTGCATTGACAGCTGGTGTCATATAAGTTGCGTCAATAACTGGGCCATCATAATCGTCGTCAGATGGATCCATGTCCGAGCCATTTCCTTCACCTTCCAGGATTGAACGGATCTCATCTACACTCCACGCTTTGTTTCTTTTTGGATCGAAAAAAGCCCTTGAGAAAAAAAGAGTCTTGGAATATCGCGATGAACCGCACTCAACAAGTACCAAATACATAATGGGGGGTGAGACTAGAGAGAGCCGTGAATAACGACCATAGTAAACAGCCTCAAACATGAACTATCCGCTGTCTCGTGCGTCCAGCCAGATCACGTCTTTTTGGGAACGATCGAGCCCGCATGATCATGCTTTCGGCCAACCGGGCGTTTTCGCACTCCTCACATCCCTCTCATTATTTACCCACAAAAATATTATTTTTAAATTTAGTTTGATGATTTCCCGTGCTTGTTTACTGTCGTACCTTTAGGGTCAATCAATGAAGCATTTTTTTCCTTGCCTTCATGAGACAAAAATAACCTTGGTGTGAGAGCTCCTTTTACCGACCAAAAAGAGCCCAATTGAAAAATATTCCCTAGAATTGCCATGAGCTCCAATGCTTTGAAAAAAAAATTTTTTGTATTGTCCAGGGATGGTAGAAGAGAGGAAAAATGATACTTTAGAGATTTTTGACTATTTGGATTGTTGAAAAAAATCACAAAGACGACAATGCGAAAACGCATCAGCGGCCGGAAATGGGTTAATAGGGACATTTCTAAATTGACTATTTCCAGAACTTTTATTGGACATCTTAAGTAAACGACTACAACTAAACACATTGAAACGAATGGAAAATAATCTATTGGGTTTGAATCTGCTATAGCGCACAAATAGTAAACGTAAGTCTCACCACTCGCTCCCCCAATTCTCCATGCTGCTACTCAAAACTGAAAAGTAGGCAGCCCAATATTTCTGGGTGAACTCGACATTTTGAGCGAGGAATAGTATTCCTTTGTCTTCCTGGCCTATCAAACCTCTGCCAATAAGCACCTTTCCCATAGCATGGAACCTCCCCAAGTTCCGTAGAACCAGCTGAGCCTGCTTCAAATTCATACATTTTTTTCGTGGAGACACCGAATACAGTGATTCCTGTAACCAAATTCAATACAACCGTTATAGAAGCCGTCAGTAGGTATGGACAATTTTATAAAATCCTGTGTAGTTTGATGAAATCAGTGGAAGGAAAATTCCAATGATACACGGTTCTAAAAAATTAAGAGATAACCTGAGAAAAATCGTGATCGTTGTAAGGGACGTCTTAAAGTTTGGAGGTAATTATATCTTCACCGCATTCTGTCTTTCGGAAAATAGAGAAGTCAACATGAAAAGCCGGGTACTCGTAATGAAAAGTACAAAATAGCGCTTTTCATGTACTGTGGCGTTAATTCCTCATCAAAAAAAGATAGGGGATTGGAAAGATACATTCGTCCTCTTGAATACGCAGCGGTCTAACGCGAATGGGATGGAGATTAGCCCACGTACTTTCGAAGCACAAAACAACATACTTGGGACCCAAACTTTATCCCATCAAAATCGGTACGGAAATTCTCATTTTCCAAATTTCAGCGCCCTTGGATGAAGAAGAGAGAATAATTTAACTTCAACGCTCACCTACCTGATCTGACATCATCTGAATCCCTCCCCTTGGCCTCTGTACCAACTTTCAGAGCTCAACGATGACTGGTGGATAAATTATCCTCAACACTGAAAAGACTCGAACCCCTCTAACCCCTTTCAACCTCAAAATTGTCTCACCAGCCGCCTCAAGACCAAGTGGTACCAAATAGTAAGCAGGTACCTACGGAATAACCGTGTCAAAATCGTAGGACAAAGAATCACATTTCCAGAACACCTCGTAACTACCATTAGGTTGGGCAATTCGTGGCAAGCAAACAAGCGGTGATCGTACCCTGGAACATTTCTGGAACTTGCACAATGGAGCTATTTTTATCAAAATCTGTCCAGCGGTTGGCCATATACAGAGACGAAAGACAAACTTAACATTTTATATGCAGATCCATTTTTTTCGGATAGTTGGTTGAAAACGTGTGGAAAAATTTCCGAAAGACTTTTTTTGTTGGTGATCCCTTAATTTTGTTCAGTTTTAAGGAATTTTAAAACCACGTTCTTTGATAAGTCTTTCACTCAAAGTTTTAAACGGTTGAACCGGTTTTGACAGTAATTTTTGGATATTAGAGATGACAACGAATGGAGCTTTCCAAAGAGTATATTTTTTTGATTTTTGGTGAAGGGGATTACTCTATAGCTTCTTTTTTTTTTTTTTTCAAGGAAATTTTTAGTTGTTTTGTTTAAAAGCAGTTTACCGAACTACTAAATGCATCCTTTTGTAGTTTTTTCATATGATGTCCGAACGATTTGATTTGTTTCATCGTGACTACTCTACTTTTCGAAAGATCCAACTCGGTGGAGGAATACTGATCTCCATAGTTTTTCTTCCAGCGAGCCCGATTTTTCTTAGGTAATTCGTTAATTATTTAGAAATCAACGGTTTCATCAACCCTAGAATAGTACAACTTAATTGTCATGTCGATTGGACATAACTGGACATAATTGTTGCATTTACCGTTAAATCCTCAAAAGCAAGCATATTGTATGGAATGCTCCCAAGAAGATTTGCCCACAATGTGCTACGTTTGTCCCCGAATTCTTCCATCAGATGTTCCATTGAACGGAGTACATTTTTGTATACCTGAAAACATGACGTGAAAATCATAAAAATGCACAAATCACCGTTTTTACCAAAATATTTATGATCAAACCGAGAGTTTTACAAAATAATTTAACTCCTTAGTAGTTAAGACATGAGAAATACTATTTCTTCCATTTCAACACTTCGACGTTCGAGGTGTCCACACAGAACTTGAGAATCAACACGGACACAAGTTACCTCCGAATCGGCGGCTTCTCGGCTTTTTAAGGATTCTAAATAAAATATTATAGTATTTTTTTTTGTTGGTTCGAATAAGTCCTTTTGTGTGCAGTGCAATGTTTCTTTACATTCACTTTTTGCAGAAACTCCCGTGAAGTCCTCACTAACTTCTTCAAAAGAGAAACCTAGAGGAGATTCATTTCAGATTCCGCATACAAGCAGTATATTTTAGCGTAAAACTCTTTTCAAACCACCGTAATCCTTCTAGAAACTACAATATTAGCAACAAAAAAATCACATCTTCCTCCGTCATTTAAATATTGTCCCTCCGGGCTTCAAAAAGTAACGAGAAAAAAACGGGGGTAACATTTTGAAAGCTTAGACTTTTCCGAACAGAATGAGACCAACTACTTCTGAATAAATGAAACTGAGAAAGATACAGTTTTTTAAAGTTTGAAAACGATGACACCGGGAATTCAACACTCTCTAAACAAAATTTTCTTCAGAGACTATCCAAGAGGAAAATCAACTTGCAATTTGTATCAGACAGAGGTAGAGACCTCGTCAACGCAAATGCCTGACCAAAATGTCAAGGCATTCGGATCGGTTGATCAAGTCGGAGAGGATGTGGCAAGTAAGTCCACATACCTGAGTTAAATAAGAGTACCTTATATATATTATTTTTTTGGAGAAAATCATTTCGGTAAATATAAAAATTTGATTATTTTATCTAGGAAGATATGAAAGAAATGTAGATTGTTGAGGATTAGAACTAACCCTGGTTGATTTCCTTCGATTTACCAAAATGTACTCCCTTGTTCACCTGTAATCCTCTAGGTTGTTGGGAATTCCTCCAAATAACTACGACTTTTGAAGAACTTCGAGTGAAGTCGTTGATTACAGCAAAAATTGAGAGTAATGAAAGGTCCAATAAATCAAAAACACTGCCTAAAAAAGAACTGATTTCAACCAGCCAAAAAAAGGCTGTCATTTTCGGATTCAGCACCCTCCAAAACCCATGGAATAGATTGAAAAACAAGCCGGCAAATCAAAGGTTAAAAAATATGAAAGTATGGAAGGCAATTGGTGTAAAATCGTCAGTTTTCTTACCATAAGTTCTGATCGAAACACTGGTGACGCCTTTCGTACCACTTCCCCAAAGTTCTCCATCCATTTTGCGATCGTCTTGACAATAATGGAGCGTTTTCGTCTTCTGCCCGATGCGGTCATCACGTCGAATTTGACACGGTACACTATACTTCCATAGTTGTCACCTTTGGAGGCCCCCAGCGATACTTCTGGGGAAGTGATAAGTACAGGTTTCCCATCGTGGTAGTGTTTCTTCAAATACCACTCCAGCAGCCCCGTGTCCAATCCTGCCTTGACAGAACAATCAAGCGATTTACGCATTTTAGCACAAATATAAAAATAGTTTTACTTATTGCCCGTTAGGCACAACTGTATCGCCACAAACTAGGAAGTGCATCCCGAGTTTGAGAAACTGTGCGGTTTGACATACTGAGATACTTGACTTTTTCTGGATACTATCCGAATTTAGAGAGACCCGGCAATTTACGACCGTTCCAATGCGCCATGTGGAGCGCCGTCTTTCCAGAACTGATCGTGAATGGGGAAACTTAGATGGAGTAGCGAGGTGTGGTTGGAGAAGACGAATAGTCAACACGCTCAAAGTTCTTTCTCTCCGTTCCAGGCGGAACAGCTCGAAGTGATCGTGAGTAGATAACACCGTATCGGAACGATGTCCTGTCTTCCTTTCTGTTTCCGAAAGTGTTGAATTTGAGCCTTCGTCTCTTTGATGTCACCCGGTTTGACATGGACTGGCTACGTTGAACATCGATAATACTCCCGTTTCCAACTTCATATCCACGGTATCGTTCGTCGCTCTTCCTTTCGAATGACTGGTCGAGCCGCGATCGTGAACATCCTCTAAATAGAACAGTTGGAGTGGATAAACTTGAAGCTTGCTCCAAATGTTGTATGGAAGAAGTTCAAACTAACCGGTCAGTTTCAGAGCGGGCGACATCAAATAGACTGAACGTCCAAATTCAATACTTTCTGAAAATACAGCACATCGCTTCGTCTGAGTCACTATTCACGATCGGTTCCTGAGTTCGTAGCTCTCCATTTGGCGCGCTGGAGTGGTCGTTAGTCGCCGGCTTTACCGGTTCGAGGTGTTGAAGAGCTGACTCTGACTTATTTCCTATTGGTTTAGCAGGGAAGTGCAAATTATGATGCTAGATAATTGATTCCACTTTCTGCCTCACAATATTTCTGTCTTCAGATAGATCCAATGTGTAAAAACATTGGCGTCTGTATGTGTGCCTCACTAATTGAGTTAGAAAGTTTAACGCACAATATAGTGCGGAAACAGAGAGAGTCAAAGGAACCACGAAGCAAAGGGGGACTGGAAATCCTCGGTCCGACGGATCAGTGGTACCAAGAAACCCCACTGCTCCGAGCTGGCAAGGAACTCGTTCACCCCCTTCATATCGGAGAATTCTGAGGAGAATCCTTCATTGTAAAGTTTTTCTGAAAACCCTCAACAACTCTACTTTCGGACTGATCTCCGCACTTTCGCCTCACTCTGCCTTGTTACTTCGACCAAGATAACTTCCCCTTATTACGATCTTTTACAAGCAGAGTAACGTAACTGGATTTTGACGGCCGGTGTAGATAAGGAAGTACCTGAAATTATTTCAGTGGCCACGTAATTATTGTGTATGAAGAATTGCAGGAAAGTGCATCGTAACTCATTGCCTTCCGAGGGCTAGAGTTATAATATGATAGATTGTGTGTATGCGTGTAGGTACGTTTAAGCCTTGACAAGACCTCGGTAGAATATAGGTACTTACGCGTAATTGATGCCTCTGAATATTCGATTCCTCATAAGTACTTTTATTAGGATGTAAAACCTCTACTCTCGTTTCGTGTGGTTAACACCGCTCGGTCTAAGGCACCAACCCTCGGATCTAACGGCTTGAGAGGAATAGTCACTGAACTTCATTGAGTCAGAACAATAACTTGCATTATTCAATCATGTCCCTTAAAATGGGAACTACGATAGTTTTAACTGCTGGCTTGTTAAATGTCCTGACACAATCATGTCCACAGTCCACTTGAGGTCCATGAGTTATTTTCCTGAATAACTGCTGTGAAGCCCTTCACCACATCAACCAGACTCTAATAATTATAATTATTATGTACATGATATACATTATTGTAGCGATACATGGAAAATAATCATAACGTCATGTCATTGACACATTACTGCAAGGTTCTACGAGTTATGCATGTCCTGTATAAAAAAGATGAGAGTGACAACGAGTTCGTAACCACATAAAATCAGTCAGTATCCCGCTCTTGTATACAACATTGAACAGCGAAATAAATTATCAAATTCAATTGAGCTAAGTCGGTAGAAGTCGATTTTACAAACTAAAAACGCTGCAAATTCTTTCACTGGGGTTTATTATTCATTTGGCTTGCATTCATGGTTTGAATTTGTACTAAGCTTTGGAGTCTGCGTGTTTCACAGGTGGTAGAGCGATTCTTGAATTTCAGGAGGCACACAAATATGATCAACTGATCAATCCAAATGGGTATTTTGGTTGAGAACAGATTTACATGCTCTATGCATATCTCCTGAAATTCAATAATCGCTCTATCACCTGTGAAACACGCACACTCCAAAGCTTAGTAGAAATTCAAATCATGAATGCAAGCCAAATGAATGAAATTGAATAATAAACCCCAGTGAAAGAATTTGTAGCTACGGACCTGGGGAGGGGCTCATTCGATTCCTCGTGGAAAGTTCTGCAAAAAAAGTCCACATTTAGGCCGCCTTGGTTCTTTTGGAGGTTTTTAGGGATTTTACAAAACTTTGACAACCCTCAAAGGGCACTTTAAATTAAGTGAGAGTGCTGGCTAAAGAATTGGGGCGTTGTCGGACCAATATTGATTTTTCCTGAAAATTTCAGATTTTTTGCTCCAGCCGTTTGGGAGGCTTTTCTTATTCAACATGTAAGTGCAAGAAATGCTAAGAATCCGAAATGTTTATTTACTTCTGATTTTGTTTGCAGTTCACGATTGGTTGAAGCTAACAATGTCACTACATGCAGTTGAAATTTCAAAACATTTGTATAAGTATAATATTTCAATCAATTTGTATCTTTAAACTCTTCCGTGATACCTATTAATCACGTAGCGCTGTAGTTGTGATATTTTTGCCAAAGCCCTAAGCTAATATCATAGTGATTGATTGATGATGTTTTATCCGTGAGCCCTACCCTCCCATCTTTATGTAGGACAACCAACATACCAAGTAGAGATTACAGATCAAGTGTGGGAAGGAAGGCATCTCGCTCTTGTAAAAGATATTCAAAGCAACCAGTTTACAAGTAAGTTTTGTAAGTTCTTTGCCATAGTTGTTCTTTATTAATCAAAGTACGAGGAACTACCGTACACTAACTATAAGAAATAATGACAATATTATAATTTTGTAGAGAGAACGAAAACAGCTCACCGTGGCCCTCCATTATGCGTTGAGTATTGCCCTCGATACGTTAAAGCTACAACTGATTGTGTGACGTGAGTAATTGGATATTTACCTATCTACGTTATCATCACCATCTGAAGTGGGATGACGTAGCGTATGTAAAGAACTCAATGAGGAGAAGAGGAGAAATAAAACACTAGATGTCCATAATTTATAATGAATAGTGATGGTGACATACCGAAGGGGGTGATATAGCAAATCTACGACAGTTTAAGGATAGTGTTTATGGTAATTAGTTTCGGTCATAGTTGCAATGAATCATGTATCGATTAATACATACTTGAGTGTTTACAGAATTGTGAGATAGCGAAATGTTTCCATGAGTTGAACATTCAACTCCTAATTCATTCAAGCTGGAGCATGTTAGAACTCTTCTCCATAGTTTCTAGGAGGGAAGATTACTCGGCTGTCTGGACGAATTACTAATACAAAAGATCATTAATTCAGTATTAGGCATACCATCTACAGTGTAGATTCTACAATGTCGAGAGCAAAGGTAATTATTACATGGAGGCTATGCTACATTATCTCAACATACATTTAAGGACATACCTAGATAGACAATATCCGAAAGAAAGGAATTGAAATGAATTTAACAATGAAATGCTGCAAATTATTAAAAAGATGTTTATTTTTTTTGTACTAGAATAACCCTTCCATCTGAATCAATGATCTGTGTATATTAAAACATATTCATTTCAGCAAGTTAGATTGATTAGAAACGCCATTAGCCACAAGAGCCTTCAGTTGATCACTGATCTCCACACCTTGTAATTTACTTCTTTTCTTGAGATGTACAAAGGCTATTGGATGACTTCGTCTTAAATGTAACTCCGTGAGCACCAACTGTTACTAGTCCCTTTGTATGTATGAAACAAAAACTGAAATAAAAACTTATGGCACACAAAGCTCTTCTTGAGAGACCATTGATCATTTTATATCCTCATTTACCTCAAATCGTTATGCTACCATTCAAATGTCAGCTGTCTAGTTAGATTCCATTCCATTAAAGTTGTTCTTCAAATGGAGCTCCTGACGCAACACAGACATATATAAATGTAGGTTAATGAAATGAGCAATTTATGTTGATAATGTTGAAGAAAGTAAATATTAAATATGAAAGTTAATATAAAGCATGAGATTGTTAATATGAAGCATGATATTAAATCCGGAAAAGTAAGTAATTTATGCAATTAATATAGTAGAAAAATATGTTTATGATAGGGACCTCTGTAACATAGGAAAAAAACCGCGAACCCCTGCATACTTATAGCTTCACAGCTCAAGCCGTAGAATGTTTGTCGTTCTTTTGTTATGTTGTATTCTTATTACGTAAATAAAGCATTTTAAAAACAGCACAGACATATTTGGTTCTCCTAAAGTATTAATAATTAGACCGCCTAGCAAATCTCTTACCGTATTTCAAGGTTCAAGTTCATAGAAATAGGATTTCAATGAGAAAAGTGGGATGAACTTATGAACGGATTTCGTGAAGGATACTCAGAGCAGCCAGAAGTTCTCATAGTGGAATAGTGGAGGACAGAGCTCCTTGTTAACACCCGACAAAATACAGACACATTTCATTCCCCTAAAAAATAACAATCAACACTAGAAAACAATCGTAATAGGGCTCTAATTTCAATTCTGATAGGAATTTCAAGACGGGTAATTGTGGACATCTTAGGACCAAGCTTTGAACGGTAATGGCAGCCGATAATATGACGTTGTTGTTCACGAGTTCAACATTTAACTTCATAATATACAGTAGAGTCTCGATTATCCGACCAAAACCCGCCGCGGCAAGGTCGGATAAGTGAAAAGGTCGGATAACACAGAAAATCATAAAAACGGCGAATGATTTAAATTTATTCAAAAATTAAAAACTGCACAAAAGAAGATAATAATGTATGGCTGAATCAAAAGATTTGAATCGTACGAACGAAAATGTAGTGAAGAAAAACACAAATGTATTACAATTAATAAGTATAGTGCTTCACGCAACAGCCTCCTGTCGCCTATTGTCATTTTACAATACTATCGTCTTGGTTGGAAAACTCGAAAGGTCGGATAACCGAAGGTCGGATGACCGTTACTTACTTGTAACCATATGAATTTCTTACTTTTATGACGAATTTGGAATAATTGTATCGGTAAGTCACAGAGAAAACCCGGTTAAAGATGTACTGGTTATATTTTTATCAAGCTACGTTGACTCCATGATCAACTAAATCAACTATAACAATATGTTTTCTCCTGCATCCGTGATCTAAGAGGTGAACATTTCTCTTATGATAATTTTTCATAAGCTACAATCAATCAACATCAATAATTTGTAGAGATCAATGATAACGTGTCACCTGCATGAATTGGTAAAGTTAATACGTAGTAAGAAGGATTCTGAACAAAGAAAAGAATTAATCGAGCACCGTGCAGTTTGAAGGCTTCAAGATGGCTCAAACACAGTCCAAGAGAACCATCCATTAGCTTTCAAAGTTTAGACCATCGAGTGTTTCTCTACATCTTACCATGCTAGTGAAGATGGCTCCAGGTACTTCAAACATTTGCGTGTCTGCTTCATAAATAATATTTGAATATCTAACACATACATATTTGTTCCGTGTCAATATTATACGCTAGCAGTATTCTGGTATCAACTGTTGACTTCTTAGCTCCTTGGTGCCGTAAGGAGGATCCTGCTTTGTTCTTCTTCCCATTTGCTAACAGAAATTACCTCTTCACCGAATACCTTGGGTGCCCAGTTTAGCGTGCTTGTTTTCGACTTTATTTTGATGACATCGTTGTATTAAGGGGATTTGTGGGGGGGCCTGTGTATTACGAAATTAATTCGCTGATTGTCTAAAATTTCGGGCTTAACAATAAACTACTATGGAGAGAGACATACAGACACAATTGAAGTTGATAAGCAGGATCTGAATCGCGAACAGCATGTAGAAATTTTGATTTTACGGGAAGATTTGTTTTCAACTTCTCGCGTTAAAATTTTTACTTGGATATCAATTCATCAATTCCAAGGATGGGTTTGCGATATTATTAATGGCACTGTTATATGGACATGCTACTGAGTCCATCCAGAACCATTCGAACATGAGTCCGGAACCCAAAATTCGGGTGAGGACTGAATCGGTCTGCTCTGGTGTAGATGGAAGGAGGATACTGCTGACATCAGAAGGCATTTTTAATCACCATGGTATTTATTTTAGCTCAGGCCTCAAGACTCCAAGTCAGCTGACCTTCAATACATTGCGAGAAGCATTCACTCCTAATATCGATGCCCCTCGGACTGAAGGCAATGTATTCTAGTATCTTGAAAGGAAAGCCTACTTACTGCCAAGTTACTGATCTTCTGCACCATACACCTCGTTGTACTGTTGTAGGAATCCTAGGATCCTTTCCTTCCTGTTGTAGGAAAGAAACCTTTCCCAACGGTTAATGCAAGCTCCTGCGTCCCGACAGACTGTAGTGGCTACTTTCTGCCCTAATAAACCTAGAAAGCTGCAATTTAAATGGTATCGAGGTCCGTCCAACGTAAGATGTTAAAGGCTACGGAATAACCATGATCTCAAGTGCAGAGCTTCGTCGGCAACAAGTTTTGATATCAGCTGTTGTTTCTTACAATGAGAATACTAACGGTTGGTGTTCATGGAAAAGCATTTAAGACCAAGTCTTAACACCTCTCTATGGACACCAAGACGTCAGTTACGAGCTGATCAGCTAGATTCCCTTATAGCTAGTTCCTTGTCTAATGGATCTAACGTCCTAAAATTAATAAAGCACAATTTTTATGACATCTGGACTGCCGAAGACAAAATTTGTAGGTGCTAGATGCCAAGTATAGATGATGTACCGGGGGCTTATTTGTACCGGTTTGTATCTTTTTTGTTGTTTTTGATTAATTTCTGCCACATTCATCATTTGCACCAGTCCCCTTGTACATCAGCTGACTTTAAAGTTTCATTATTTTCAACCCGTCGTACGGTAGGTAGTCCTCGGCGGTCCCGTTCGAATAATTGTGAGTAAATTGACTGACACACAAACCACAAACCTCAACGAACCTCAAAAATGTTGTTTAGTATGAGCGTTTTTCAAAGAAAAAAATGGCTACATCCTTGAAAAGGTAAGATTTTAGAACAGCTTTTACCGACCTTTCACCTAGAAATAATATTGTCTGTCATAGTTAAATTTCCATTGGAAAAAACCCTGATTAAGTAGAACTTGCTATTCAATGGACTTTTTCATGACTGAAGATTAGATTAAGGAACGTCATGTTGGAAATTTAGTGCTCTTTCCAATTTGGTTGTTTCACGCATCGATTTAGGTACACGGTAAATTAGGATTTAATAACGTAAGGTCAAAATCGCTAATAAACTTTAGGTTGAAAAGAATCATTTCTTGAAGGAGTTAAAAGATATTGTTTTAAGACAAAGGCTGTTGCAAACTAGGTGTTTGTTTCCAACCCACTCCTGCCGTATGGCACAGGTTTTGCTTACATGAATTTAAAACAGGATTTCAAAAGGAACTCTAAAAAAAATAATGACATTGAAGTTAGATCAGATGGGATTTCCACTACTAGGATATTTTTACTCTTTCCAAGCACGTTAAGATTCACATCCATGTTGACATTCTTTCTTCTGTCAAAGTTCCTGCCCTTAGGTAGATCGAACGGATGAAGGTAAAGCGGTCCGATCGGGCTCATTCGATTCTTGAAGGGCACGTCTATCTATAAATTTACAAAACATCTTTTTTGAGAACACATTTACAGCTATTAAAACAGAACGATAATATTTGTTAAAAGTGCAGTAGCGTTGTAAATCGATCAAGTCTATTTCTAAACAATGGGTTATTCCTCGCTGCTGGTAAGATCTCCGAGGAAATACTTTTCTAGCCGGTTTCAAGAGCTCACAAATCACAACTAGTCTGTTTGAAACCATGATAAATTATTACTGAGCGAGAGATGAAAAAACACCTTTCGTACAAGTACGCAACCACGAGGGACATTTCATGTCTTTGCGCCCCCTCCTGCACACACACCACGTACTTCCAATTGAAGGCCAGTTTTGACGTAAAACGCTTATCAAATTCAACGTCGGCAAGAGAATGAGGCGTCTCGATAAATGTACCACGTACCTCTCCTATTTCAATTTCATTTGTGGATAATGTAGTATTCATAAGCAGCTTTTTGCGTAAACGATATTCGCGCACTAATTCCAACGAGTGCCGTTTTGTAGGACCAATGATACGTTAGATTGTGCTCCTTGATGGTTGCGATGTAACGGTTCCATCGTTTGGTCACTGAGGTTCCGAAGCAACGAATGGTAAACTGTAAAGACATAATCATCACCACTCACAGGAATGTCACAGTTAGTAAACAATATGGTTCCATCGGGTGGTCACTGAGGTTCCGAATGTCCAGGGGTTAACGTAACAAGATTAAGTAAATCAATAGCTTTCAAATAAGTGATGAACGAGTCTTGTACGATCACAAATGTCGAAGATAATGATCCGTAGCAACGAATCGGTAGTAAGCGAAACCATCAGAAATATTTTCGTGACGCTGTCAGCGTTACATTTTTGAGTTTATGTAGCAAAGTAAAGACATAAAATTTCAAAAATATAACCAGAGATCCTCATTAGATCTCTGGTTATGGGTTTTCGGCTCAGTGAAAGCTTTTGATTAATTTTTTTACTACCACGTGCGACGTGGGCATGTCGGAAATGTTATTGTTCTTTTGACGTAGCTTCTCGAAACCTCAACGAAGAAAATGACCGATGGGCCCATTTGAAGGTCAAAACTCTAATGTCCCTTTCGTTCTCCTTTCCCTGTCGTAATGGAAAGCGAAGAATGCTGAAGAAGCCCCGAAGGATATTGTGATGAATAGAAGTAGATGAATAGGAGATGATGAGTTCAGTACGACCTTGACACGCGTAACCTAAAGCTAGCGATAGGCATGTGGTACCTATGTGCCTCCTCTTCGGAGAAATAGTGGACGTCAAGCAGGTAGATCATAAATCGAAAAGAGATCATCAGTCCAGTTAGACAGGAGAGAGTCGTGTATTATGGAGAGGTGACCATTTCTCCTACCATGGCAAGAAAAGAAATGCACGTTTGGAAAGTTTTTTCGAAAAGAGCTTGGTCGCTAACGAAGTTCCCTGGACGCTACTTAACTGTCATGGGACTTCATGAAAGTTCTTCCTCAATTTTGAACGGAACGGACAGATTGAGAAAAATCACGCATGCACACACACACAAACCATTGTTAGTCTGACGGCAATTCAATATATAAGAGATTTAATTGAAATTAAACTAAAGCTAAAAAATTAAACTGGTATATTCTCGAGGGGGGCAAGGATTCATCACAGACAGACATCTACGGGAATGACGAAGAACCAAATTTGATCAGCTAGCTCTGAATTTTCCATAGCAAGTGGACGATTTGATTTAGAAGGACAAAATGTTTTCGATCTCACTAACAGAAATTTCCATAACATAGATAGGCTTATGAGGAAGTAATATTTGAAGAAGTGGTGGGTAACAATCGTTTATGAATCAGTAAATTATTATGGAAAATGATAAAGAATCTTTTGTAAATCTCTACTCTCTACTTCTACTGTCTACTTTTGTTCGATTCCCGACCTATTTCTCTGCACCATCTTTGTGGCTATTGCTTTATTTATGACTTTGTCATTTGTTTTTGTCTTTAATTCACTAAAATTGCCTAAACTTCATTAGATTGCACGACAAATTCAAATTTGAGGATACCTGAGGATAGGTTAGAAAGATCGTTAAATTCGCTGCCTTTTTAATGCCAGAAAATAGTTTTCAACGCTGAATTGAGGCACGGAAAATGACCCCAAAAAGTAAATTTCACCAGAACGATAAAACTATCTGTTTGTTAAAAGCTTTGTAATCTTATTAGTTTTTGTAACAGGACTGTGACGACCACCTAAAAACTGAGCTAAGATCTCAGCTTTCTATTGGACTAATTGAATTGATAGAAGCAATTTGATTTCACAGTGATAATGGGATTCGAATGCCAAAATACTTGTTTTTTTTTAGGGTAACTCATCAGTTTTTAGGAATCGAATGGGGACACTCTAACATCCCCTCGACTACTTGAATTTTTCTTTGATTTTGGTTTACTATTGTTTATGTTTTAATCGCAGTAACCTAGCGATGTAGTGATGTAGTGATGTAGTAATGTGGATACTGGAGTGAATCTCCTCGACTACTTGATTATTCAATTGGCTCGCGTTCATGATTTGAATTTCTACTAAGACTTTGGAGTGGCGTTTGATAGAGTAATTATTGAATTTCAGAGGATCAACTGAACAATCCAAATAGCTAGCTTTACGAAATTTTCACTAATTGCTCTATCACCTGAGTACTCTATTACAGATTCAAATCATGAACGAAATGAATCCTCCATTTTGGACGGGGGTAAATTGAGAAGAAATGAAATTTTTGGTCTTTGAGTACTCTATTACAATGCTGTTCGGAATGCCCTCCGTTTTGGCGTAAGAGGCCTGTTCGTCGGAGTATTGCGTCGGCGGTATCTCGGGATGTCTATGATTTCTTCGAATGTCGTCTGCAATCTCGAGAATCTTTTGAATCGGGTGGGCTCTCGGCTCAATCCAGACCTCTAACAACTTGGTTTTTGAATTTCCCCAGAGGCAAAAACCCATGGGTGTGAGGTAAAGACTGCGAGGAGGCCATCTGACAGGTCCATTTTGTCCGCCATAACTTCCATCACCCCCCTCACTCAATTCAATTTAAAAATAATACAAATCTATCGACGAAACACAATAACTAATAACAATTGATTCTGCTGTCTAACAAATTGATGCATCCGAAATTAACATCCATGTCCCTCCCCTACTACCCTAGGTATCCAATCAATGTCTGTTTTCATAGGTAGATAGGACAAAATGGGCATTTTGAGCAGAATAAATTGGTCAAATTCCGTGTTCAAATTCCTTTTGCGTTCTAAGAAATCATGAATGTGTCATTTTAAATGAATGTTTACTAAAAAACGAAGTATTTGCGCAATAACTAGAACATTATTAATTTATTTTTGTATTCAGACTCTTTGAAACTCTTTGTTTGAAAAATAGATGATTTTTTAGTTGATATTGTAATTATTGTTTTATTTTTTTGCCTTAAAAAGAATAGTTGAACAAGTTTATTTCACGAAAACCGCTCACATTTTTCATCAAATCAATCAAACACGACGCATATGCGGCCACAAAGCTTTGATGAAATGGGCGGAACAGGAGATCTAACTAATCATTTGTATAAAACCTTTGGAACTAACGAAAATAAAACCACTTTCGTGGTTGACAGCGATGATAAATTACCAACGATGTTCTAATTTTTAAGTTTTATCTCCATAGTACATAACTAGAGAGATTTCACAGGCGTCGAATAAAGAGCTTTTACACCTTTGTTGAATCATTCTCCACGTAAAGACATGTTGTCAATCCAGATGTTTTCTGTTTATAGCTGCAGTGAACTTTGACTAATTAACTCAATTAAAACCGTGAGCTACTTACAAGTATTTATTCCGCTATTTACCAGTCCGACTGGTTGAACAACTGCGTAATTAACATCTTCCAAATCATTACCGAGAAAACCAAAGTAAACAGTCTTTTAGTTCTTGGGATGGTAAAAATTGTGCCTGTTCTGTCGTTCAATGCTCCTTACCTCTTTCAAAACATTAGCGTCCTTGTTAATTAAGATGGTTTCTAGGGATTGTTTTGAAATCGACTCACTTTCTCTGTAGAATAATACTGTTTGTCGGGGAAGGACAACCTGTAACCTTCCGTGGAAAGTTCTTGTTTACATTCTAGAGTTTTCTGCTTACTCTTCAAGAAGTCACCAACTTGAAAGAAGAACTGGTTTGATGAATTCTCGTTCATTAAATTCAACTTAGTAGGCCCCGGCGCATTCCTGTGAACTTGCCTTGAGTTTAGATTATATACAGATACATACGGCTATAAGATCTTGTTCAGACATGCCTGGAAACGCACCAACAAACTATATTTCTTTATCATATACTCGGAGTACGTACTGTTTTGCATAAATCCGTAGTGTAGTGCAAACCAGACATATGACCAAGTCATACCTTCAAATGACTCCAATAATATTGCCGTTCATTGGTCCCAGGTGCTGATTCCCATCAGCGTCCAATTAGATTCGAACCAAGCCGCAGATGTGCCCTCCAAAAATAAACGTAGCCCTTCTACATGCTGGTTGTGAGGAATATGCAGACGATCACACTCTACATCAAAGGATCTTAGACAAACTATCGCATCCTGATCTTTACCAGTGATCGTCCTACGCATCCTTTGTTATTGACTGCATCGATTTGGGGAAGGTTGACTGCCTATTCCCTGTCCACGGGAGGGCTGCCTTCTTCAAGGAATTGATCTGGTGTTTATTTATTTATTATTAATTAAATTAATAAATTATCAATAAATTAAATTTTAATTTATTATTTCAGGGTATAGGAAGGGTAACGTAATTTTGAGCAACGGCCTAAAAGCTAAATAATAATATTAAATCGTGAACAGTAAAATGAGGGGATTGGGTCAAGAGAAATTTTAAATCCAAGGTATATTCAAATTTGAGTTGAAGGATCATTACGTTCTCCAGAACCACTGTGAGTTGGTACCCCCTATCCAAAACAAAAGGTAAAAAATACTTGTAGGCACCCCTTATATTATTTAAAATCAAAAGAAGATTTATTTATATAGGTATTGATAGAAAAACAAATCATATTTAAATTAATTACTATTTTCACTCTTATTTACGTTCTATCTAGTGATGCAATATATTTTTGAATGTCGTCACGTTAAACACTGTTTAAATCCACTTTCCCCCCCCCCTCCCTTCAAGAATTTAAATGACACGGTTTGCGTCAGAGCCCCCCCCCTCTCTTCCTATTATTATTATTGTTGAGTCGTGTGAGGCCATCGCCAAAATTTAGTTTCAAATTTGACATTCCCTACATCCAGAAATAATAAATTATTAGATATATAAGACTGAAGACTTATCTAATTCGTTGTTGGGGAGTTCAACGTAGGCAAGGATGTTTATCAGCATCCAAATTCGTTTAGTCGTACAGGTCTTTTTTCCCTAAAAAATCTTAATGCACCTAAAAACTAACGTTTTTTCTCATTCATACTCAACTTTCTCAAAAACACTATAAAAATAAAAACAATTATTGTTCCATTGAAAAGCTGAAGCTATTGTCTATCATTGTAGAGTGCACTACGTCGCTCATCACCGCAAGTATGGGGCTAATGAGTGTTTGAAAAGAAAGACAAATGCGCAGATTTGACGAAACCAACTTTTTGGACTCATTTTGAAACGGAGTTTTATGTCAAGTCCTTCTCAGAGAGCAAATTTCCAGAGCAAGAAACGACAATACGAATAAACGAATAATAAACGAATTTTAAAGTAAAACAAGCAGAGTTTTAGGTCGAATAAAAAAACTCTTGACAGGCACGTTTCTTCGCACATAGGTTGTAGATTATGTGGATGAAAACTAAATACATTGATTGGCCGAATCCTCATTCATCCACATCTCTCTTCCTGAAATTTTAAATGACGAAATGGAGAACTATTCTACTTTTCTGAAAAGATCTTGTCTTTTCAAGTAGAGAGCCTACCTGAACTAATTTTTCAAGATATTCACTACAGAAAATATTCGAATACCTAGACTGTCTTGAACTTATTGAAAATAAATGGATTTGTGAATGAAAAGTATACAACAATCAGATAACGTAAGTTATTTGTTAACCCCTTCAAGGAGAGTTCCTGCATCAAGTACATGAAGTAGTTCAAGTATCAAACGCTACGTAAAAGTGCCACCACTAAAACTGCATGGCCTTGAAAACCAAATGTATGGAAAAACCATTGACTCCTCATCCGAATCTCAGTACCTTGCAGATAGGTCTCCTTGAGAAGGAGTTGACAACATTTGTTCTCGAAGAAAAACAAATGAATGGAGTTTTCCAAGGCAGATTGCCATCAACCACAGCTGGGCGTATTTTGTCGATGTTATCGTCCTCATTGTTGCACGCATAGGTACCATCGTGTTTACCCAGGTAGAGAAAATTTTCCAACGATCACTGTTCAAATCGGAAGAATTTTCTCTCTCTCTCTCTCTCTCTCTCTTTCTTTATTCTCTCTCTCTCTAAAAGACAACCAGCTGTAATATATACATATATATCGTTGAGTACCCTCAATAATAATTAATTGTTTCATTTATTTAACGAATCCACACAGGAATATTTGTCATTAAAACTTCCAGGCGGCTACATCAGGGGACCAGACTGCGTCACTAAAGTTCTTGGGTGGGGGGGTTCCAAAAATTTTTTTGGGGCGATAAAGTTGATTGAAACGTTTGATTGTTTAAATGTTTAACGTGACAACATTCAAAAATATATTGCATCACCTGATATAACGTAAATAATAATGACAGTTACTGAGCTTGAATATTGTTTTACATTTTGGTTTATTGTTCAATAATTATTCAATTCAATATTATTCAACGGCTGGCTCTAAATTTGGGGTGCGTCGTGAAGCTTAGGGGGGTGGGCACCCCTGTCTACAGTTCAATCAAGGTCGTAAAAAATCGTTTCTTAACGCAGCTTTTAGATTATCAGAATTTATAAGACAACACGCTTTTACTAGCAATTTACACACACGAGCACTGTCACAGAACTATTTGCAGATAAATATTTTTATGAGTGTATGTTGTTTGACTGTATTTGTAATGAAGGTAGCCAAAAATATCATCTAAAAAACGAAACAGAGAGAATCATGAAATAATAAAATAGTCGAAAGCAATAGTTTTCTGTTTGTCGTAAATTGATTCAAATGGGATTTCATTATAAAACGATTATCAACGATATCTTGTCAATCTTCGCTAGTTAATGACTTGTCATTAGCTTAGAAAGGTGGAGACCCTTACATCACTACAGCTGTGGGACTTGAGAATGCGAATGCATTGCGGGATCTTAAGGTAGATTCGAGGGCGGTCAACGTCTTTTTTTTTTTTTTTTGGCAAACATTGGAAAAATTCATTAGGGACATCCAGAGATGATTAGGGATTGTTGAAGGAGGGTACTTAATTATCACAAAGAAATGAAAAAGTTCTTCGAACTCCCTTTGATGCGCTTGAATTAACGCGGTTTCGTTGATAACCCATCAGGCCTCCTCAATATATTAAATCAGTTCACCTGTATAAACTGTTATTAAAACATAATTTTCATTTGAAATGAAACGCCAATTATAACATATTCTCAGAATTATTATTCATCGAGATGCACTGAAGAGTTAGAATATTCAACAAATAATAATTATGAAAACTCGTGTTGAGTCCGTCCGTTGCTGTCGCCTGTGCGCTTCATGGGGAAAAACTGCGACGACCTCGTGGAGATTTATTACCCATTTTCCTTCGCTTGACGAAAGTGCCGCTCTATCTTCCAGCTCGTTTTCTTCAAGTTTTCTTTAGACAATTTATAACCGTATTCCGGATTTTTGTCACTTCATCGAATGATCACTTCAAGTTGAAGTATCGCTGTCATCGGATGCTGCCGTGGCCATCGAATATCCCTTCAACCAACTTGCTGTGTGCCGTCCTACCTCTCGTACCGGTATGAACAGAGTTAGATTTTATTTCTACCGAATCTACGTTCATACCTCTCTCTCTCTATGAATTCTGTCTTCAAGAAAGGAAGAAGTACAAATCAGAAAACTTAACAGTTTGTCTGGATGTTTTCAGTTTCATATACCTACCTACGTACCGAGCATTCTTTCGCCGCCATCCTGCCGCCTCCTGTTTGTTCCCAGTTCTACCTCCCGGTTCCCCGGGAGGAACCCAGGATTCTCCTAGATTATCCTGTCAGAAGTATTTTTCATTTGCTAGTTCCAATGGTACAGATAAAATAGGTAAGAATACCACGGCCGTGGGGAGACCTAGGAAAGATTGTAAGTACCTTCTATCTTTACGTCTTCTAAAATTATAGGTGGTTCTGCTTTTAAGAGGAAAATATATATAATTTCTATATTAAAGAGAAAAACGCTTCAAATTCTTTCACTGGGGTTATTATTATTCAATGATTCATGATTTGAATGTCTACTAAGCTTTGGAGTGTGGGTGTTTCACAGGTGATGGAGCGATTATTGATTTTCAGGAGGCACACAAATATGATAGATCCAAATAGGTATTTTGGTTGAGAACCGATTTAAGTGCTCTACGTATCTCCTGAAATTCAAGGAAAAGAATTTGCAGCGTTTTTTTGAAGAGCGATCACAATGGAAAAACATTCTATTTGAAAATTATAAATTTCGTAAGACGGAGCATGCATATCAGAATGCTTCAACCCGTGTATCGGCTATAAACCCTTTTAGGAGTTCACTCCAGTATCCACATTCACTACATCACTAGGTAACCTAGTGATGTAGTGCATGTGGATGCAAATGTTAGCACCATAAATCGGGCCATACATCGGGAATGGTTTGAGCTACGGACCTGGGGAAGGGCTCATTCGATTCTTCATGGAAAGTTCTTAAAAAAAAGTCCAAATTTAGGCCGCCTTGACTTTTTTTGATTTTTTTAGGGATTTTACAAAACTTTGACAACCCTTAAAGGGCACTTTAAATTAAGCGAGAGAGCTGGCTGAAGAATTGGGGCGTTGTCGTACCAACATGGATTTTTCCTGAAAATTTCAGCGTTTTTGCTTCAGCCGTTTGGGAGAAATCGTGCGTACAGCGTACGGCGGACGGACGGAAATATTTTTATTGCAGATTTAGATTCTACACCCTTTGAAACGTAAACCATGAAATTTTCAGGGGGGAGGGGGGGGGGGGGGGGTTAGCATTTTTTTCCAGAGCGATTACAATGGTTTATTTTTGAATAATAAACCAATAAATCAGTACTAAGCTACAATTACAAACAATTCGTGCAAAAAGTGTGTGCCTCAAAACTGAATCCCCCTTAAATGTACTTAAACCTTGAATTCAATAAATCGATCATATAAGAAAAATTCGTCACAACCTAATTCTTAGGATCTCTTTCAATATGCTAAATACCATTTCATTATTATTTCATAAATTTGGTTTCCCACAATATCTTCGTAAAGACCGGTTCATTATTTCCAGGTGCATATAACTCCTTTGTCTGTTCTTTTGGGTTTATATATTCAACTAATTGGTTTCCGTTTTTTTTTCTTTCTGAAGTTATCAGCATATTACACTTAATTGGCAATTTTCTCAAGTAAATCGAACTGTTCAAGTCAGTAAATTATTATCCCAAAAAAAACACACATGCAAAGCGCATGTTATATAAATTTTTGCAGAATTGATTATAATCTCATTGATCATAATTACTTTAATAATTATTAAAATAGCGTTCAAAACAACAACCTTGAGAATTTCAGCAAGGAAATACATTTGAGATCGCGTAGAGTCCAAATCATAACAAACCAAATCTTCATTTCCAGCTGAATGGACGTATGGCTCGGTTAGTCTTTTCTGGTCCTGTCAATCGTCAACCTTCACTCCTAGGTAAACCATTAAGACTCTCTCTCCAATAAATTATCATAAATACATGCTCAGCTAGAGGCAAAACATGAAGTGGTGACAAAAAAGATTGAAAATTATTTCAGAAAGGTCTGAAATATGTTTCAAAACAAAACCAAAGTTATTCATCGAACAAAAAAAGAATCGGGAAAAAAGCAGCGCATGAACGGATTGTCTATTGATTGACTGTGACTCCTTTCCGTTAATCCTTCCAACTGAAAATCCGGAATTTCCACTACTGTGCTAGACCTTGGGTCGAAGAGCAAAAAAATGTTTTTAAATCAATGAAAGCAGATGGAAACAGTAAAGATATACAGATTTATCACTATAACCCTCTCCATTCACCAACTTTCGTCATGAAATTTAAGAGATGAAATATTTTTAAATACTAAACCAAAATTTTAATTGAGCAAAAAAATAACGACATGGACCAGTCGAGAATGTTCGCTTGAGCAGCGATTTAAGAGATTGTCTATTTTTTTTCTTCTCATATTAGGGTTATCCTAACAGTCGTTACATTGACCGCGCAGTTAATTCTTATAAGCGACTCTCTACTTGGAAAGTTTTACTCCAGAATGACGGCGTCCTTAAAAAACAACAAATTTGAGGGTGGGGGGGAGGTCGTGATTTTTTTGTCTTGTTTACTGACAATCATAGACCAAAAACATCCGTTTTAGTATCAATGAACTCTGAGAACAATGAACTAGAATAGGTACCAGTCATTTGTAAGGCAATATCTCACATCCAAGACACGAAAAGGATCCTTTTGAAATCCTGTTTTGTTCTGCAGGAGATAATAATGCCGTTTTTCCTATCACCTCTCGAGGTAATGGAAATTCTTCAGATGTAAACAACGATAAGTGGAATAGGTTTCCCTAACGAGCCGCGGCACCCTCTCCAGCGTCCATCCTCAAGGAGAGGGATCCTGAGGATGGTAGGGGATGTCCGCCCTTCTATCTACCCGGTCCGCGGACCTTCAGACGCTGTCTGTCCGCTGTTCTTATCGAGTTAGTGTCGAAGTGAACCCGGTATTTTATATCACCAAGTCCTCCTGAATCTGGTTCATTTGACGACTCCCGCTCCAGCGACCGCTTCCTGAAGGATATCAAATCGACAAAGGTGAGTCCGTTTCCGATCTGTTCGGAGAGTCCAAGTTTAACGGACCCGATTCCCCCTCATTCCCGATTCGTTTCAGGAAAATATCAGACAATTGTACTTTTTATGAACCACGAACTAATTGCATTGCAATGTCGCTAAGTGACACAACTTCATTTCAGATAGCAGCTATAAATAGGAAGTTCTGACGATTCAACATATCCAAATCAAGCGTTGCCGTCGAGTTACAACCTCTCTCTCTCTCTCTCAAGATCCGTGAAAATGCACGTAAAAAATCAGTCCAATACGTTTTTTCACATGACAGTGTCCATTTTTTATTGCAAATTCGGATTCTGATCTCAATTTTATGAAAATATGACCCCTTAACTCGGAGACCTCTCAAAAAGGGGAACTGCAAGGTTGTGCAACCCGGTTAAAATAATTTTCGTTTAGCAAAATATAAAATTTAGGTACCTTAATCGGCATTTCTTTTTTAAAGGTTGTCAGATATAAGCACGTTGCGCCTAATGAAAAAAAAAATATACAAAAAAATGTTAAAAATTGGTAAATTTATATTTTTTATAAAAGCATATCATTTTTTAAAAAACACACATAACCTTGGGTTAGGTCATTTAAGAGTAAAAGCTCAAATTCAAACTGAAAATCATACTTCAAGATCATGCACTAGAAAATCGATGGAAATACAAAACACTCCAAAAGTCCAGAACCTTTGCATAGAAGAATGTTACTTAGAACAGATTTTCTCACAATATTTCACTCAAAACAAGATAATTTATTTTTAACAATTTCTTTGAATGGAGAGTCAAATTTAAATTCAATATCCTGACTGCGTTTTCTCATTGAGTAAGTGCGCTCTTCTACCATTGTCCACTTGTACTTCATATAAAATGGAGTATGATATTTTTCTACTACTCCCGCATACCATTTCTTTGCTTCTTGCAATTTCATCAATATTTTTTCTCCTTCTTGAAATTCCCTTAACCCCCAATTCCCGTTGCTCCCGTGGGAAAAAAGTTTTTCAATTTTGTTCTCTACTCTAGGGGCCCTTTAAAAGTCAAAAAACTTTATGGAACTAGAATTTTCTTCGTCTCTTTTGAAAAATTTGTTACGGTCCTTCATACGAGACTTTGGAATCCAATGAAACAGCACCAGTAAGGTTCTCACGAAACATAGAATTTGATTTTCTCGTTCCTCCACTAAAATTCAGCTTGAAGCTAGATGAAGAAATGTTATAATGAATTCATAGTAATTTGTTTTATGGAAATTATAGAACAAATGTTGGTGAACACCAACCTAGCAAGGTCTCACAAATAAGTGTAGTATGTTTTTTGCTAACTATACACTTTTTCTGAGCACATTTCGCTGGTTTGCTTCGATTAATTGTATTGCACGATAATCTTTCGGCACGTTTGAAATTGACAAAGTTTCGTTATTATGGTGCCGCATGCACGACAACAGTGTTGAACTAGGGGAGCGCCAGAATTCGCAACAAGGTAGAAACAATTTTAGAAGTTTGTCGGTGATTGGACGTCCCTTTTGCACGAGTAGTTCTGCTGTCTTCTCTGATGATTGCTGAAGTCGAGCTGCTCTAATTTCTATCCACCATTACATCTTGACCCATCATCATCTCTTCACTTAGCGTTAAAAACCGGATATTATCTCAAGCAGCGGTCATTATCTGATCACCGAAATCAAGTTCAGTCATATTTATTTCAACGTCAGCGGTGCTCCCTGCTCGAATGACAATGTTTTCTTCTTCTATCATCAGACGTCAGTTACTACCAATGTCTCCATTCAAACTGTTGGGATCTCCTTCTTCAGCGTCATTGGTAACACATGCATGGAATCGTATACCTGGTGTTCATGAAAACAGTTTGACTTACTTCATTGCAGTAAGTAACATGATTGTGTGAACCCCTTTTTGGTTTATTGTTTTCGTATACCACAAAAAAAAGGTTTACCTCTCCCAAAAGTTACTATACACGTGCCTCAATACCTTACAATGGCATTCAAGATAAAAATACGTGTCACCAGCTACGCGGTATAACTCAGTTCTCCCGTTGAAGGGGCAATGCAGCTCTTGAAGCGTTTTTTAAATGGTGAGCGAAACGGATGAATGTTCAATAATCCGAATGGTCTCATTCGATTCGGTTAACTAATTTCAATCTTTATTTAACAAAAAACCTTCTTGCTTATATCGAAAGTTTTCGACTGATTACGATTTTTGATAGATTAATCCTCAAACAAAATTACTTACGGTTGTTTGATCGAGTTGTCGAGATGACTGCCATATCCCGGATCAATGTTGGACTTTCGAGCCGAATTTCGCAAACTTTGGTTCAGTAGTTTCCTAGAAAAGTTTTGACGGCGCTCGACGTACTGTGGACTGACGAATTTTTGTTTCCTCGAGCGAATGATAACGCCCGGATAGTACCATAGGGCTTCCCGGCTGATTCTTTCGAAAGAAAATAATATATGTATATATTTACATACTTCAGACATCGCTAAAAAATGCATGTGGTCGTTAAACCTCACGTTTTGAGATCAATAAAACAGTCCGATTGAAACAAAGATTGTTTGCAGAAAAAATCACTCAAAATGGATAATAACCGTTGGTATAATTGTAAAATTTAGCTGGTTATTGCTATAAAACATACAATAAAAATAAATCAGTACTAACCTACAATTACAAACAATTCGTGCAAAAAGTGTATGCCTCAAAAATGAATCCCTCAAAAATGCAATGAATCGATCATATAGGAAAAATTCGTTATAACCTAAGCCTTAGGATCTGTTTCAATAGGCTAGATACCATTTCATTATTATTCCATGAATTTGGTTTCCCACAATATCTTTGTGAAGACCGGTTCATTATTTCCAGGTGTATATAATTCCTTTGTCGGTTATTTTGGGTTTAGATATTTAACTAATTGGTTTCCGTTTCTTTTCTTTCTGAGGATATCAGCACATTACACTTAATTAGCAATTTTCTCATGTAAATCGAACTGTTCAAGTCAGTAAATTATTATCCCAGAAAAACATACATGCAAAGTGCATGTTATATAAATTTTTACATAATTGATTATAATCTTATTGATCATAATTACTTTAATAATTATTAAAATAGCATTCAAAACAACAATCTTGAGAATTTCCACGAGGAAATACGTTCGACAGTGCGTTTGAGTCCAAATCATAAAATGTCTCAGTTTTCCTTTGTCTACTGCTGTTGTCAGCCACCCTGCCATGTTCTCGACATGTCTAAAATTGTATGTAATCCATTTTTATATTTATATAAATGATGATAATAACATATTAATGAGCATGTGAATTGACCGAATAACTCACAACTGTGGGCCTAAGTTCCAGTACATTCCAAACAATTGATTGGCTATGTGATATTGCGATTTAAATGTCTTATAATATAGTGCAGTGGAAGACTTATTATCTGAAGGAGCTAAAGTGGAAACCAAAAGCTAGAGAAAAGTTATAGGATTTGAAAACAGAGAAGTGTACAGTATGTTGGGGTCGATGCCATTACTTTTTCTCCAGGATCTCCTAAGAAAAACTCTTAGTTTTAAATTTTAAAGCTAAATCCGTTTAAATTGAGAATGTATGACTGAAAACGGACTTGTTTCTGTGACGTCCCTCAAACAGCGTAGGGGCCTGGTCAGATGAAGCGCTGGGACTAAATACGATTCCAGGAAATGAAAAGTATTTTATTAGATATTTTATAGGAAGTTTCCCGCTGATCCCGAATGCAACCCACACCCCTACATTTAAAACCACTCCTTCCCAATGTTTTCTTTAAGAAGATAATTGTGAAAACACGTTTTTCAATTTTACGGGCACAAAAACTCGTCAAAAAATTGCTTTCAGACATTAGAGTTGGAAGAGCATAAAATTCTACTATCACTGGTTGCCATAAATTCCTCAATTCATCATAAAATTAGGGAGTTACCGAGTTTCCAATTTCTCCGTACAGGGGGAATCCCCTTTTTTCGAATTTTTGAGAGTAACGATAATTTTAAAATGCAATTGAGCAGATGAGATGGGTTGGAAATCTTTCAATTCCACTTATATCGGACAACACGGTGTTGGAGTTACACTGGAATATGAGGACGTTGCGGTTTTTAAAGTTCCTTGTACAACTTTCTTTAGATTCTGCTCATCACGGCTTCCCCGGAACCAAATGGATCAAGATAATTCCTACATATCGACGGTGAGGAGTCCGGATCCTCGTATCTCTAAATTTGCTAGAAGGTATTTAAATAGGCAGATTAATGAAAAAACTCATTTTGGCCAAACGTGGAGACACGAGGATTCACCACTTCTCCGTCAATATTTGAGTTGACCAGCGATAACGGTGCATAGTAATTCTAAAACGATCGCTAAGCCACACCGTTCATATTCATATTATTTGCAAATACCACTCAATTTACTGGAGGCCCGTAAAGTAGGGGAAGACATGAGAACAATTAATTAAGATTTGATTTTTTAATTGTTCTATTTATATAAGTTCCATTCATGGGTGGTTCTCAAACTACGGGCAAATTGGCGTAAACGGCACGCTAGGCCGTTCAACGTCGTCTGACTTTCGACTTTTTCCACTTATCTGCATGCATTTATTGAGTAACTACTGCAGTGGCTAATAGAAAACCCTCGGAAGCTATCAATTTCCATGTTTTTTAGGGTTGACAAAACCCTCATTTGTCATTGTCATCGAGGTTCCCAATTTCGAGTTAGTTTTTCTAATATTCTACCTGAGATTTAAAATTAAATGAAAATTCTCTCGCCTTTAGTTACATCTAAAGAGCAGCTGTCATTGGTTTTCAACCCTGCTTCCAGTTTTTAATGTCCTAACACTGCACTTTATTCAGATCTCTTTAGAATAGGGTCACTGTCACGAATGAAGAATCTCTGTTGAAAGTCCGAATTTAAAAGCCAATGGTCTGTCACGGAGGTAGCAGGCAATCCAGTCGAGGAGGGGACCGAAAAAACCAAAGGCACGAACTTTGTGAGCAATATTTGGTGGGGTATACGGTCAAATGCCTTCGCGAAATCACACACCGAACACAGTCCACCTGAGAAGCCCCGGCAAATGCCTCCAGGATGACTTGCTCGAACTCCATCAGATTAGTTGCACAAGATCTCCCACTGACGAAACCGTGTTGGCGCGGCGATAAGAATGTCCTGGGAACAGGCCCAACCTGTCCAACAATAATCTTCTCCAGGACCTTGGGAAGTGTACATAAGGAACATATTGGCCGGTAGTTCTCAACCCTTGTTCTATCACCAGATTTTGGGATGGGTGTAACAAAAGAAGATTTCCATTGCGGTGGGACAAGACCGAGCGCAAGGGACCTCTGGAATAGTGCAGTAACTGGTCTTACCAAAGTTTCGGCGCAAGCCCTCAATAATCAGAGGGGAATGCCATCTGGTCCCATCCCCTTTGAAGCATCCAAGGAACGGAGCTCTTGTAGCAAACCCCTCCGCAACCTCTACCGATCCCATCGAAAATTACGACCTAGACAAGAATTCCGTAGTATCCTGCATCGATGGTGGGGCAAAAGCAGAAGAAAAGTGAATTCCGAATAAAGCAGCTACCTCAGATGGAAATGATGCTCGCATTGCCCCCAAGTGAAAGACAGAAGGTCCCGAGTGACCCTTAATGTGATTCACGAAGTTCCAAAAGATCTTGACATTTTTCGCTGAGGAGTCCTGTACTTCATCAACATACGCACGATAAGCGATCGAGGATTTTACGCCGCACTGCCTGCAGAGCTCAGAGTAGTGGTCATAATCAGTCGGGAGACGTGTGCATTTAAAGCGGGCGTGAGCAGCATTCTCGTTGAATATTAGATGCCTTAATTCAAGATCGAACCACTTCGGAAAGGACTTATTTATACATCCTGTGGGAGGGACAAACATTTCTATAGCTTCGTTCAAAACAGTGTAGAATTACCAGATTGCCTCGTCAAAAGGAGGTTCATCACAAAAGTCCCAAGCAGTACCACTTAAATAGCAATTCATCTCCATAAAGTTAGCTCTCTTGAAGTTAGTGCAAATGGACGAGACGTAGGGGTGACAGTATTACCTGCAGGAAGATGAAACACACATTCGAAGGCAGGGTGATTCAAAGAGCAACACAACTCACTGGAATTGGTGAATTAAAGGAGGGGAAAAAAAGTGCTGTTACTAATTTTATTTTTCCTCCTTTAATGATGCCTTAGTTCAACTAAGTTAGTTGGGTAGCTCCCCGTATAAACGCAAACAACAGAACAACAACAATGAGATGTCCACGAACTCAGTATAAAATTTTCCACAATGATACTATGATTACTACTTAATATCTATAGTACAATCAATTTTATAACTGCATGCGCGAACGTAGATGTGAGTATTACTTAAATTTCATTAAAATGTGATAAAAAAATCGATAGCTGCAAAAAATTTGATAAATCCAAGGATCTGTTTGTACAATGCACTATTTTACAGGAATAATTCATTACTTGGAATAAAATTTGTAATTAATAATTTGTTATCTCAACTGATATTTAAGGAAAATATCATTCGAAAAATTATGGGAATTAGCTCATAACGACCATGCTCTATGACTGAATCTTACTGTCGTTGTATGCATGATGAGGTTGGGTTTTTTGTTCTCATGTTCCCACGTGGTGAAAATGTAAAATTATTCCGGGCGCGGTATAAAGCAAAGGAATCTAGGAAACTTGGGATTCACGTAGTGTTTAGGATCAACGATTCGCGGTAGGAATTACGTTTGGCCTGGAGCCCGGTTACCAGGATGTCGTGAACGCTCCCAGCAAGGTCGATGGTTCCATTGAGTCACCACACCCACTATCTTTCCGAACCGCAATGCTCACCCAGTTTCCTCGTATTAAGCTAAAGGTACCTATGGTAGTCCTAGGACGGAGCAAGTGACGCCTCAAAATGAGCTAATTTTAGGCACAATACTACGCAGATGGTTTAGGTTTAGGTAGGCATGGATCCTTCGCCCGAATACGTCTTGAAGATGAGTCACAGGAAATGGTTACCGAAGTAGCGATGTCGATGTTCTCAGTATCACTAGAAAATAATTTTCAGCGATTTCCTGTTGGAACCAATCATGTATATCATACATTGTATAATGTTTTTTGACGTCCTAAAGGAGGTGTTGAATCTATCGACTACGTTATCATCATGGCATGTTATCTATATCTTGGGTTCTTGTAAGAAATGTGTAGTTTGTACTATGGCCTAAACATCAGCTTTAGCAAATCCAAACGTCTTATTTCAAAAAGTTTAGGTATGGTGGATTTTTTTAATTTTTTATATACCATTTAAAAGCTGACTTTTGGCACCTTTGTTAAGCTACAGGCTCCTGATCAAATGCAGATTAATGTGGAGTACTGAACGTTTGAAAAAACTTACTTTTCCAAATTTTCTGAAAGTATGCTTTGTAGAGTGATTTTTCGCCAACCAGATGTAAGCAAAAACGATTGGTTTGGCGGTTGAAAGATAATAAATTTAACGCAGTCTCCAACGGTGTCCTCAAATTTTACATTGTATAATACTGTATGTGAGTCATACAGCCGTTTCGCTGAGACAAGGTCAAAACACGAAACACATGTTAGAAGTGATATAACTCAAAAACTAAGCAAGATAAAAAAAATCGCTAGGAGGCACTTATTGTTGGGAATTGGTTGTAAAATACGTAGGTGAAGTACTGCGCGCCTTATCTGATACACCCTGTATAAGTTGAGTCTTATTTGTTGGATTTGCCACCCAACAAAATCACAGAAGTAGTTCCTGTAAACCTACACAAAAAGTAAACATACGAAACTGGTTTGGACACACATTTCTTAATTCGCTTGATTTATTAGCCAGTCCTTTGGTAAACATTGGAGTTACGTTGGAGTGATGTTTATGTAATTTGGAACTTCTGCTTCTTAGACATCCAGCACACAACGGAAGCTTTATTTCAATTTGGGGGTATGGATTTTTGTTTTCGAAATAAAATTTCTCCCATCCGAAACCTTCCTTTTAGACCATTTCTAATAAGAGATTGCCCGTCCATGGTTACTTGTATTCCTGAATTAATTCCAATTTTTGGGAAATTTTGAGGGAATGTGCGGAGTAAATGTATATCACCCATGAACAACAAAAAATAACAATAATAATTTAAAAAATCGCTCAAAAATTATTACTTCAAGCTGCTCAAATTCTGCGGAGAAAGTAGAATCCACAATATTCCCAGGTTCTAGTGTTCCGATCACTCTGGAATCAGGAATATAGGGAGGGGAGGGGGACCAATAATCATATATCGATTTCAACACAGTATTATCCTTAGTAAATGCTGCGCACTCGCAAAGATGAAAGTTGTTTACAAGCCTAATTTGTTGCCGTTTCCACGAGGTGTTAATGATTTCTTCAAGGAATGTAAGAGTTTGGATTCGGAGGGTATTTGGCAAAAATCAGTTGAATAATTTCCTATCAATTCCTACTCGATCGTATCATTATTCTATCCACTAAGGAATAAGAAGGAAAATCTAGCAATACTTGTAGACTTACCTTTTGAAGGAGTTGATGTCTGCAGGAACATATCCCAGCCATTTTCATCCCATGAATTAGTTACTACCTAATATTCTCCATCTTTCAAGATTACCCAACATTCAATGATCATGTTATTGATCCACACCCAACTTTTTTTTCTTCTTATCCTTAACTGATTAGATGCTCGCTACTAGTGTTGAGAGTTATTTACATGGATCGCATCCATCCTCACATATCTCACAAACGTAGCAGTACAACTTCGATTTCAACAATTTAGTTTTAAACTGATTTCTGCGCTTAATACGTTTAGAAGTCACTTCATGCATCCTTGAACTTAAACCGGGTCTGTGGGGAAAACCGGATCCCAGTTTTATATGTGACTGCCAACATTTGCAGCAGGTCGTTAACTCTTCGGCGACTGTGGTTAACCGGCGGACTCTTCGTACGGAACAAATATTTGAAAAACCGGTCAAGCTTTAAAAAAAAAAGGTAGCCCCTGCCATGTTGGGTGGGCAGTATAACGTTGCCACTCACTGTAACTCCTAGGCATTTTTTTACTCCCTTGTTTTTCCTTCTCTTTGACGTTTTTCGTACTATTTTCAAACCATCGATCTTAAGTCATTAAAATCTCGAAAATTCCCTTAAACTACTCTTTGAAATCAGTTTTGAAGACACCGTTGTTAACACAGTCAAAAGTCCTTTCCTCCTTATGACAAAATAAAACAATTCCAGTAAGACTTGAAAGGTGAAAGATTAAACCAAATATCAAATTTTGAGGATAATAAAAACTATTTTTTTCCATGTAATAAGTATTTTTTCAGACAATGACTAGTTTTTTCAGCATCCACTACCCTGAAAAAACTTGCCAAGTATTTCAGCTTTCCAACTGTATAAGGAATGAGACGAACCGGTCCAGAATTTAAGGGCTTTGGGTGCGAACAAACATACATAATAATACTAATAAAAATCATACAAGCCCATTTAAGTACATCCATCCTTTATAAAGTCGGTAGAGAAAAAAATAGTTTCACAACGAAACTGCCTGAAGGAAATAACGCCTGGATAAGGGATCCCTCAACAGTTGAGAATTTCAATTAAGCACATCCTAATTAATCAGAGCTCGAGTGGCGTTCGATTCAGCCTTTCCGATCAGGGGGAAAGGCCTGAAAAAATATAATTTGTGATACGAGGAGACCCGAGACTATCATCATTCGATTCAGCAACAAAGTATGAAAAATATCCGATACCATACTCTTTTTCTAGCAATGAGATTCTTTTTAGCACATGGTTTTATGGGAAAAACGTCGATTATGCTGTTTAAAATCCACGTTTTTCTAATACCGTTAGAAAGCTGAAATTCAGTTCAAGTTTTTCCTGGGAAGTGGGGGTTACAAATCTTACCATGACCATGCAAAAATATAAAAAAGTAGTTTTTTTTTTTTATAAACTCTCAAAAATGTCATCTTTGGACCAATTTTACGAGTTTATTATTATTAAAAATGGGTCTTTGTAATCGTGTAGCAAACAAGCAAACATTTGTTCTAACCTCCCCTCGCACATTGTCAGTTTACGATTCAAGATGTGTGGATTCAAAATTTCAATGTTCGTCCGCCGTCCGCCGTAGGCCATAAAGCCTTGAAATTGAAGTAAAAAATCCGTTCTGGACTCCACTTGAGATCTAGTTGGTAAGAAATTTTAGCCAGCTGGATCGCTTCACTCGCATAGAAGCTATGAGCAAAAAAACTGCTCGAAAACGTGCTGAAAATGTGATGTTTTGTGAGATTTTTGTTGACCTCTGCAAGTGGGGTGTAATTCTCAAGTAATTTTAGACGCCGAATCGATCAAGATGGGCCCCAAACCCGCCCAAGCTCATATGACTTAAAAAAACATCACTTTAAAGGTGAAAACGTTGAGGGAAATCGGGTGGAAAATTCAATATCTTCACCTCCAATTTTTCAATTTTCTAGGAAATTTGTGGTACGGGTTATGAGGGAACTTGATAAATAGTAAACATTTGTGAAGAACTTTGCACTTTTTACTACTATACAAGTCATATTGAAATTTTCTCATTTTGCACTAACGAGATAATTAAAAATCGATGTTTCAAAAAGCTTTTGGTTGCACATGCGCACAAGCAACTGCGTCGGTGACACATTTGTAAGCGGTTAACCCACACAATGCCTATGTGTTTGGTGAAAAATCAGTCTTTTTCGGCTGATACCCTCGGATAAACAATTTTAGCCATGCGCATGCACAATTATTTCAAACCAACATATCGTGACAAAACGCATAGGACCTATATCTTTCAAAAAACTTATACATACGTGGTACGAAATCGATGTTTCAAGAAATTCACGGTGCATTGTCTTATCTTCAACAATACTATGGCTTTTGTGCCCTAATATTTATTTTTCAGTTAATATCAAAGATATAGGTGTTGAATTGGCAAAAGAATATTGGTGTTGGCTTTTTCTTACCCTGAAAAGGTTGATAAAAAGATGAATGGAACTCTGGTTGAAAAACGTTTAGGGGTTTCCTTTTCCCATATTTCCTTTTTTTCTGAAAACTGTTGTTTAAAATAGAAGAAACGCGAGCATTTAGAGATTCACACCTCAGAAGGGTATTGTCAAAACGGAGTTCTTCTTGCCCAACAACAGAAATAAGAACGAAGTTTTAAGGAAATTATACATATAAGTTAAAAAGGGACCGTTTGCAATGCTACAACTCGATAAATTACAAAATTCTCCAAAAATAGTTACCTATTTGTCCCTCAATGAAAATATTCTATCTTCTATCAAATAATAGCTACATTAACACATTTTTGCTCTTGCCGAACAAGTTCTTTTTACTGTATTAATAATCATTAATCAGCATCATTAAATGATATCGAGATAGGCTTTCGAAGAATTTGTTTTCGGTTTTTCCTTCTCCCATCCTTCACTTACTTCACTACCTCTGTTTGGCAAGAAGGATGACAATCTACACGGGAAGCATCCGCAGAACACAACCTTGTAACTAGGTGGCACGCGATATTTGATAGTTAATCTGTAATGGTTAGTTCGTTCCTCGGTTAACAGTTACCGCCAGTTCCTCGAAGGTGAACTGAGAACATGGAGATTTTATGATACAAAAACACTTGGTCGGATAATTCAAACAAATTTCCACAAATTAGAGCAAAAGCGCATTTCCTGCAATTCATTTCTTCAGAAAACGGCAAGATAAGATTATTTAACAGCAATTTAGGATTCACACAGCCTGAGATGACAACCATGAACAATTTTTGTAACGGCGGGAAAAGTAATTCACACATTTCAACGATGTATTGGGTTTTGTTAGGATAAAAGTTTAATAGTAGCGATAAAAAGGAGTTTTTCTAATTCAAAAGTCTATTTTAGGAGCGCTCAAACTTAAACTGCTGGCGATCTACATCACAATACACGATACACCCTACCTACCTAGGTAGGGTGTACCGTAGCATATATAGATATTAGCTTTCCCCACAATTTACATTATTTTAGTCAAGGTTTGGGTAAGGTTTACTTAAGTTCTTCTCTACAATATCAATGAAAAAACTCCTACTTATTAAAAATTGCGAGTTTATTCGTTGTTACAAAACAAAAGAGTTCCATATGGTGTTAAACTTAACTAAGGAGTGACTTTGGATGTTGAAGCGTGGCACTGCATGTCCTCAACATACTTTTCATAAGATGGTGCGTAACCACTGAGTGCTAATCGCAAGCATGATGACATATGATCGTCAGTTAGTCGATTGCGATATTTTTGAATTATCTGCATTTCAGAAAATGCAGACTCGCACAAGTAAATTGACCCAAACATTGCCGTCAGTTGAAGGGAGATTTGTCTTAGATTTGGATATTTATCTTCAGAAATAAAACACCAGAAATTTGTATCAGATGCTGTAGCTTTGAGATGTATATCTGATATAATCTGCACCAACTCATTTTCAACAGAACTTGAGTTCATATTAAACTGACTTGCTACTTCAGTAGCTAATTCCTCGATGTTTTTACTTGGAAAAGGATAACGCATAAATGATCCTATATTTACCAATTTACTGCAATCATAAAAACGCATTTCGAATTGTCTCAAATATTTGATAATTCAGCCTCATACGTATAAAAATTCAACTGAAGAATCCTTGCTTTCAAAGATGGAAAATGTTGCAGATGCTTTCTTTTCAGTTTATCCATCATAAGTTGCAAATTACTTTTGAATGCGCTTACTGCGCTAATCATCTCAATAATAGTTTTTCCCTTACCTTGAAGTTTCAAGTTAATGGTGTTTAAGTGCATTGTGATATCAGTCAAAAATGCCAAATCAGTCAGCCATTTTTCGTATTTTCAACATCTCAGTGTCATCATCTCTTTCGTCAAGAATTTTCGTTATTTCAGGCAACAATTCTTGAAACCTTTCTAGGAATTTTCCGCGTCTCAACCATCTGACGTCCGTGTGAAGAACTGAATCAGTATGTTCAGCTGACTCCCTATCTTCCAACTGCGACTTGAAGAATGGAATTCACAATTTTTGTTGCAATGCCCATAATTTCCGCCGTGTTTGAAACTTCTGAACACAAAACTTGTTGATGTTTAATGCAATGGAATGAAAAAATGAAGGGAATTCTTCATTAGCTCGACACAATGCCACAAAACCGTTCTTGTTTCCAGTCGTTGCTTATTAAAAAATGTTTTCTTCTCGAGTTCCACTCAAAATGCACTCGCGATCGACCGTTTGAGCACCAATGGTGCATTTTATTCGATTCATAACATAGAAATAGCTTCCGCGTCAACCTTTTTAAGCGTAAACTTCGATTCACTTTCGGAAAATGAAAATGGTTTTCATTATCCAAAATCAAACTTTCTACCCTCGTTTCATGTTTTAGGCGATTTGAAAAACTTTTGTTTCTTGAGGGTGATCTATGTAAAATTTAATTTACGCAGTTTTTATCAGATTTTTAATTAAATTTTTAGGGAATGTGCCAGTTAGTCTGTACATAGTCCCCTGTGAACTTCGTTGCTCAAGAATTAACTTTACTCTGCGCACCAGCAAACATGAAATTCACCACGTATCATTTTCAGGTTCTGGTGATGCAATCTCTCTTAAAGTTAGCATTAGTTGCTTTCAACTATCACAGCGGAGTTTCATTGATCACAGACTACTACATCTCTCTTTTGGATTATCATGATCTGATAATAAGTCTTAGTAATCGTAGTGCGAAAATTTTGTATGACTGCCTCACATTTTTTCATTTTACGTTTCGAATTTTCACATCTCCAAGCCCATGTGCCGTACGCTGCATCGGTGTTTTTATTTCGTATTTTTTCCCTTTGTGAAGAGATGTTGGGGTACATTTGATTCAGGAGAGGACAAAAGTTATTTACAGTTCTTAGAAGATAAATCAGATTTACATTATTAATACATCACTATTTTTAATTATTGCCTTTTCTAGTTAACACCACCCAAATATCCAATGTTCAGTTTTAATTTCGTTCAGAAAAAATAAATCACAATAGCAACTGCTTCCCCACACCCCCGAGCCGATCGGTAGTCAATGTAATAAGAAAAACGTGCCAGGTTTTGAAGCAATGTACGAGTGTATTTAGATATTGGTACATTTGCAACATGAAAATTAACTTTGAGAAATGTCAAATATCATAATAGCAGATTAAAACCGAAAAATGGGGGAAAATAACTTTCCCATCAAGAAAATGACTCAAGGAACAAATTGGCTGGTAGATACGAATAGATAACTCATCTGCAATGCGTTAAAAATCACAGTTTTAGAGTTCGCAAAAATTGCTGGTGCAAAGTCGTTCGCTCATTCCAAGTACGAAATGCATACGAGTTCCCTAATATCTCAGCAACCCCCAAACAAGACAATTTGTGAAATTTACCTTTTTCTGACCAACGTGAAAAGGAAGGAACCCTCGATAGATGAAATCGGGGCCATCATCTCATTCCATATTTCATATTCTAAATTGATTGATTTATTGAGTGATTTTAACGTTCTTAGATAACTGATGGTCTTTAATTCGAAAAAATAGCACTCAGCTCTTTTGCGTATTTCATTCTACAATTGTTCATGGGATTTCACGGAACAAGAAAAAAAGTCAGAACGCAGAAAGCGACTAAAAAATTGGCAATAATCAATTACTAAAAACCACTTAGGTATTTCTTGAAATTTCGCTTTTCCGCACAACAAAAGAAACGAAAAACTTGGCTCCGCGCCTCGCCAGTCCGTTTGCTCCCCCGGACCAAAAAGGGTGTTTTTCGAGGTTTTTGCTGACATTGGTAAGTTGGGTGTCATTTTTCCTAGTGATTTCGGACGCAGAACTCACTGGGATGGTTTTTTTTTTTCTTGCGGTAGGAAATAATCGCAATTTCGGAACTTAAAAGTGACCTCCGAAACCAACAACTGAGCAATATTTACCTCCCTAGAAATAATCTTTAGCGTTTTAAAGAATTATTTGATAGGGTTGGCATTCTAAGCAATTTTTTCTTTGCAATTTCCTCGAAATTTATGTTTACCGGTTCACAGCTTATTAATTTCTTTAACGGTTTGTTATTTTTTGTGCATAACGAACGTCTATCCTGTTTTCCCCCATCCTTCTTCGCATTGTTTAATATTGGTCTGTAGCCCACGGCCTTGACAAGGAATGCAAATACACTTAAGCTTTGGACGGAATGTTGAATCTGAAACGTTTCCAAAACTAATAAACCCGGAACTTTGGTCCTGCTTGAAATGCTGAATCTAAACTCCCAACTTCAATCCTGGATCAAGATCCCTGGGTTTCAGGGTAATTAGTCTGGGAAAATATTGCTAACGATAAGCATAACCCCGACCTATTCGGCCAGAACCCGTTTCTGTAGCCTCCAAAAGCTGTTTACATGTTGTTAACGGAGTTTTTCGGGCAAAACTATTATCGAAGTTCTCAATTAAAGAGCCAATCCAGCTAGTTGATATGGTCAAGATTACCTAAGAATATTTTTTGGTATGTTTACTAAACTCACTTTTGTAACTTGTAGAGAATCAGGATTCAACTACAACAGTCTGATGAAACCGGACAGGGGAAACCAAAAACATCACTTTCTACTGTGCTACTGAGATGCATTTGGTCGAATCAAAAATAATATCTTTGGAAGTGGTTTGTTTTCTCCGGTTTGCCGTTTGGACAAATGGTTTTGAAAACCTCGTTTCATTGGGCGATCGCAGTCTGGGAAGTTCTTTCGATTATAGTGGATGTGGTTTGGCAATCGGAATAATCAAATAATTTTTAAAAATTCCAGAGTGTTGCCACCTAATCGAACAATCATTATTTCGGCTCCTGGAAAAGAAGTTCAAACACCATTAGACCAATGCATCGGGTTTTTCGTGATTATGAAAAATATTTTGGATCCCGGACAGCCAAACCGAGCTGAGTTATGAACTCATAACTATGGGCAAATAAAAACCGTTTCCAGGTAATCAGACAGACATACAGAAAGATGTGCATACTAGCGTAACGAACAAAGTTTGGTTACGCTAAAAAAAAAAAATCTAGTATTTCCAAAGCTAGTCAAGTGCATCATCACGCTCTGTGTGGAATTGAAGCAGAAAAACCGACTTACCTGTGATTTTTACTTCCTTCCTTTGAGAGAGCAGTATGGGTACTCAGTCTGAAGTGCACTGTTTTCGCCATTCAATCATAACCAATTACAATTTAAAATGATTTGCGTTCAACACCAGCTAATGGTCTTCAACAGTTTTGACGGTAATCAAGTAAGGATTAAAGTTCTCACATTTCTAAACAGGGATGCGTCTGAAGGTGGACAATAATTGTTTATAATTATTATAATTTTATAATTTCCCCCAACCAGTCGCATTTTAATTTAATTAAGATGGAGTGTTAAATCCATGTCAAGATGGAGTGTTAAATGTCAAACTATTACGGGTTGATCAGAACGTCAAAAAAAATTATGCGTACTGGAAAATAATAATTTTTCGGTCAATGAAATGAATCAAGAGGCATCTACTACCTAACCTAAGCATCCCCTGAAATGGCCACCACAACAGGACGAAAACCAAATCAATTAATCTGGGCACAAGGATTTCATGTGAGCGCATGAGCAGTAGCTGTTATTCAAACAACACCTCAAAATTAGGAGGAATTATTAAGCCCTTATTCTCCTCAGAACAACGTTAGAACCTTCACACTTAACCTTCGAATTTGAGCGAGGTCGGACGGCTGCGGCGTGAGAAACTGATGTTCAATGGATTTTTTGTTTCCTCATGCGCCGAGCAAAATATTGATTTGTGACAAATGAAACTACAGGGGACCATCTACTTCCTAACTCGTATATTCCCCGAAAATTTCATCGAAATCAGAAGAAAATTCTGGAAATTATACTTGTTTCGAGGTTCCACGTGATAGGGTTGCCCACGTGGAGTGGGGGAAGGAAAGACACAGAGTTAATAGAGACAACTTAGTATTTTTCCACCAAATTAAAGAGTTATACATGTTAAATTGGTTTCAACGACTAATTGATCATCAAGTTCAACGCTCAATCGGCCTCCAGTGGAATAGTTCGTTGGTAAGTTTAAGCATAATCATCAGACCGAATCCTGATCTTCCTTCACCTAGATTCCTTATTCAGTGGGAATCAGACGTTAACCCCAACCTGGAATGAATCTCCACATTCCTTTACTACTTTTGCTCTGTTAAAACCAAGAAACGGAAGCTGATGTTTGCGCACCTGAACGCGTACCAAGCCGAGGCGTCAACAATGAACTGAATGTTAATTGATCGCGAACATTCGATTCGAGGTGTTGAATGAATCAATTGTTTCCTTTTACTCGATTTTTTTCTCACGAACTGCCGTACGGAGGACATTGCGTATTCCGCCCAAAACTGTAACGATGTCAGTTTCGAAAATAATTTTCCGGATTTTGACCAGGTCTCATTCATTGTTGCGTGATATCTTGTTCAACCCCGATTTAGTAAATCCGATGTATATTTCACATTCTAGTTACTCACGCAGCCAGGTGGAGTTGTTTTAGCAACATTCTTATTAACAGCATTCTTGTAGGTACACAATATGCGCAAAATGATTTTGCAGAGTCTTGACGTGGATTCAATTTTTATACAATAAATTCCTGCATACTACATATTATAAAATATTCAGGATTATAGGATATTTTTTAACAGGAATTAAAAAGCTGGTTTTTTGGCCCAGTTTTAGGCGGTCTGCGCAGTTAGTATTTCAGAAATAATGAATGAATATTACATATAACCATTAAAAAACTGCTCTTATTCATGTAGATAAGTTTTCGTATCGGAGTTACAATTAAGTTTCCCGAAAATGTAAACGTCACTTAATACATAAGTTTCATTATCTTTAATGTTAGAAAATATCCATAACCAACAATCGAACCGACTAAAGAAGGAACTCCTTCAACGAAGGTTCAACTAAGAATATTTACATGTAAGAATAGTTGGAACACTTTTGGTAGTAGAATTAAATTGGTAAAATATTTTAACGAAAATTTAAACTAGCTTTTAACTTTTCGGCTGCCTGAACAACTCTACGACATCTTAGCTGAAAGCCCTTGCTTTCACAATTTTATTTACTTCAGTGTACTTTATTATTATGAGAGGTTTACATAATCTTGACCCAAAACGATCCACTTTGGATGATCAGAAGTTATTCCCCAGGTAATTCAGTTGTCATAAAGCGGTTTATGGAGTAATAACTTGCCTAACAGATATTATTGTGGCATAACAATGTAGCAGTCAACCAAACGAGTTTCACAAGATTTTCCCAAGTTTTAGCGTAATTTGGATATAGTGCAGTTCAGTATCAAACATGAAATAATAAAGTAACGCCTTTTTGCTTTAATTATAAATAAAATTAATGTTCTTTTCATGAGTTGTACTAGCTAATGAGCTGTCTGTGCGCTCGTACGGTTCTTCAATCCGAAACCTCAGAAATCCTTTTTCTAGAATATTTTTTCTTGAAAATGAGATGAAGAATCTTATCTAAAAAATCAATAGTTCCAAAAGAAGAGATCGGTTCGTTGGTAAAATCGGTGCGTTGACAAGCTCATTAAGTTGGTCAAATTTCAAATAATGTGAATCCGAAAAACGTTTAAAATCGTTGAATTTAGCTGAATAATGATCCTAAAAGATATATCACTTATGAAATAATGTACTCAAAATGTTACGTATATATTGGAGAAATCAACTTGAATTGATATACTATTGAGAATAATTTTAGAAGTAGACATCTACATATGCTGAAAAATCAATCAATCATTGGGAGAGAATGTTTTAAATTTCAAATTATAATTGTCGCAAATTTTGAATTAATGTAATGTAAACATGATACGAAAAGTTAAGAGAATTCATTCATATTAATATGCCTTAGGGCTGGAATTTATGTCCATACAACGTGCAATATTTTCCATTCACCAGAGTTACATAATAAGTAACACGTGTATACCTAACTAAACCTGTAGTTAGTTCCTTAATTTGATTACATTCAGTTTATTAGTTGGAGAAAATACGCTCCGATGAAGGTAGACCATACTTCCATAGCATGTAAAAGCTACCTGAAGTTGTAATCGAAATTTGGGTTAATAATATTATATAACTTCAATTATTATGAATCAATAAGCGGCGAATGACCTTTCAGGCTGAGATATGGGTCAAGTTCAAGAAAAAAGAGGTTTAAGGGTAGTTCCGTGTGATATAAGCAATTATTTGAACTGAAATTTCGGAGAAAATTCAAATTGAACTTCTATAAATATTTTGCATTGATTACTTTTGTAATTTACTCTAGCGTGTATTCCTTCATTCGGGTGGAAAGCATTCTCTGATGATACGAGCGCGGTCTCCTTTTCCAGGGGCTGACTACCGATTACCATTCCGTACGTCAACACACGGCAATATTCACGAGAGACAAACACAGAGGTGCGAAAATTAAAACGACACATTATACCTCAAAAAAGCGAATCATCTTTTACTGAACAATAAGCTAAACACCCTTGATCTGGATACATTAGACGCTTGAGGTGCTAAACGATTCGCTTTAGCCGTATTCCCACAATACGGTCAGTATTAGCCTGTTATTTGTTAAGAGAGGGTGAATGTGAGGAGATTATCAATTCAAGACTACTTCCACCTTCAATCGTAGTTCAGGTAAAATTTGTATTCAATATTATTAATAGAATATGTGGGTATATCCGATGTACAAAAGCCAGGAGGGATCAGGACAACAAACAAATCAAATAAGGGATCTAAGTAACAATAACACGGAGCTAGTTGGAAGTGCCTCTAATCGTTATCATAATTGAATTCCGCAATCAAAATTCTCTATAGCGCCAGGCACTTCTCAAATAGCCACATAGCAGTGCCCAATTTTGCCCATTCAAAAGTTCTATCAACTCGATCCTTGACAACTCGGCTTTGCTAAAGAATGCCTTTCTATAACAGCTTAGAATAGGACAATGAGCCAGAAAATACTATGTGGACCCATTATCTTTAATCCATGGCTTCCAATTCAGATTCAACACACCCCCTCCCTCCTCTACCCTTCATAATGGTCACTGCATCGTTCAAGCTGGACTCAGTCAGATATTCGACATCATGGTTCAAGTGTCGAAAAGGAGGTGAAACCCAGCGGTGGCTGGTCTACTTCTTGAAAACTCTTCGAAAGTAGATCGTTCTTCTAGCAAACCAACTTGGTGTAACTCTCATACTGCACAGGATCAAAAGGATCAACATCAGGTTCGTCCAAAATACTTCGTATTCATTCCAGCCCAGCCGATAGTACACCTGATCATTTCCATGGCCGTTATTTTAGTGAACCTTTTCTCAGACTGCTTAAGTAATTTTCTAATGAAATCATCATTCCACCAATGAAATCACCACTTTACAGATTGCTTATTCCCCGTAAAATTCAACTGAAAACATTTTATTTGGTCTTAGAAAGATAGGAAATTTTGCAGTCTTTGAAATTGTGCCTTCAAATGAATGATTACTCTGAAAATGAGGGAACTAGGTTCTTTTTAATAAAGTGAGGTCGATAACATGAAAAACATCTTAAATCGTGAATAACTCTGAATACAAGCGTTAAAAAAACTTCAAGAGGCATTTTCTGTTGAAAATTGGTTCTAAAATCGATCTCTTGGGGGTTTTGTGGTCACCCTGTTTGGTGGAGTAGTTTTCCTCTATCGGGAAACGTTTAAAATCCTATGAGGAAAATCGGATTTCCAGTGATATCTCCGTTTAGAAATTGCCCTCAGTGTTATGTGGGATTCAAACCCGCTAAAATTTCAGGTCGCTTACCCCAGTTTGGGACTCAGCCTAGAACTGTCTAAGACATAATGCAGTCCTCTCAGCCACAATCTCCCTCCTCTATCCTCCCCGTTCCTGCGTCATCTTTTTCTGTATCACGCCTTCAAAGAGTGGTGTTATAATACTCTAGTTCAATCATTTTAGCTACTACCACTGGGAGGATTTTTTTTTTTTCATTAAAACTTTGAAAAAGAAGCCCAAAAAAAAAGAGGAACTGATGTAAGATGCTTAGCCTTCCACTCTGAAAAAGATAAAGTTAAGTGCTTGCTTGTGATATCCGAACAAAAAAAGAAGATTATCTGCCGTGCAATTTCAATGTAAAAAATATTTATGATCCGGATTCCAAAGAGCCGCACCTTAACCAAGAAGAGTTCTGGCAAGAAGCCCTCAGTTAGTGACCTGACCACATTCATGATCGAGTGCAGCCTCTCACCAACATCCAGCTGTAGCCGTTAAACTAACCATTTTTGTGAGTTCGGAACGTTCGGGAAAGGGGAAAACCCTAGGTATTTATTTTTCCATAATTTTTATTCATTTTAAGTTACATGAGGGCTGCCATGGTTCCCTACCTATTTTATTGACGTCAAATTGATGTTTTCGGCACCGTCAGTTCACTCTAATTCAGTATATATTGCAGTAATCATAGCATTACAAGATAGATTGGATCGCTTAATTTGTTGGAAATGGGATAAAACCCAGCTTCCGTTTTACACTATTACATCGTCATCAATAAATTTATTGGAGACTAACAAATCACACAACCGAATATTCACAAATTCTCTGAAAATGCCATCGGAATCGGATGATAACTATTACAACAATTGTAAGGACTATGCTTCCTCATCTTTCATGTACTTAGACACAGAAAGGATAGTTTCCAATTTTTCAGTGCTCTATCTACAATTTTTAAGCATTATGTTTTCTTTCCTTGATGAGCCGAATACAAGTTAACCACCAACATACATTTAGCAATACCACGCTGAACTAGCATGTTTCAGTAAAAAAATTAGTTGAATGTTCATTTCTACGTTTGGATGTTGTCATCATCCATGGCTTTAATACCAAGTATTCATGATGGTGTACTATTGAATGTTGATAAGTTTCTAACTAAATTTATTCATCGAGTGTTGGTTTCCTTCAAAAGAATGAGCGCAATATGCATATGTCTTGGGTATATGATTACATCTGAACTGTTCACTATTACTTATGGATATGCAAGTTCTTCAGTCCGTCCAACTTTCAAATGACATTCCTTTAAAACCACCGCTTGAAATATCGCCTCGCTCGTACAAGACATTCAAAATTCATAAATGATAGGCATCTTGTAGTTTCGTAAATAGTCTGCGAACTCGCTTTCCGAAGGCTTGCGACACGTGGAATCACCTCCGCAAGCTTTTTGGGAGTTGCCTCTCTTTTTAGGAGCGGCTGGTTCTCACCTTTGGAGCGGTTGCGACAGAGCGTAGGATGTCCCCTGGAAGGGGGATTACCGAATTCGAAAGCGACAATCGCAGATTTATCAGAGCTATCCTCTTCTCCGCTCGTCTTCATCCGGCTTTGAGATCCGCTATCAGAATCGTGGACGTTGCCTAAACCGTGGTTCCTTGTTTGGACTAAATCGATCCCTGGAGGGAGGACAGACGGGTTTTCGGTAAGGTCAACAGCGGAGAAGGTCACGCTTTTAGGTCTATACCAGAATCGAAATACCAACGCAGAGTATCTTAAGATAGGTAGACAGGTGCGGCTAAATTAACGCAACTTGAATAAACCTTGTAGATATAAGAAATCATTTTGTCAATTGATTGCAGCATTCTGTATTATGTTGGCACTAGTGCACAGCCTTATGATATTGAAGGTGTTACGGATTCAACGAAAAATATCGATTAAAGAATGATCTGCAACTTGTCAACTACCACTTCCTCACTTAACGGCGCACATCTCAAAATACATGACCTAGAACTTGGAAATTTTGCATGGATACTCTTTTTGAGGTGTATTGCGTTTTTCAGAATTCGAAATTTAAGAAAGCGTTGACGTTCCGTCTAGCACCTAAAGACGTATTCCGATCACCGATCCGATTGAAAAGTTTTAGTCACTGAGTATGATCGTATGAGTGAATCTTTCTTAATCATCCAATAATATTCCTTAATCCATTGTTTTGTAATTTAAGTATAAATTTTATGGAGGAAATATTGTTCAAATCAAGAATCACCTTTTACGACAACGATTTGTGGATTTATATCAGTTTTATTGAATTTTCAACAGATTTTTGAAAAATTTGCCCTATTTAAAAAAAAATTGTCCTAAAAATCCTTTTCATTTGAAATGTTTGACGTTGTGGTGAGCAAACTAAATGTTTATCTCAATACTACAAAGAGTTATAGTCTGAGATGTCATATGGCATATGTGTGTTTCACGTAAAAGGACGAATTCAAAAAATAAAACCCCTTTTAAAATTAACTATTTTTTACATGCTGCACAACTATGACATGAACCCCATCCCTGAATGTCAGACCCTTCTGACGCCAGCGGCTCTCATACATGAATTCAATATTGGCAACAACGGTTATTCATTCGAAATATTCAGTGAATTTTGAGGCCCTTTCACTTCTTAATATGGTTATTTTTTAAGGAGTTTTATTTTTCAGTTTGTTCTTGTACGTGGAATTCCCCATTGTTCTTGTGTAAGTGTATGTCTGGAAATCAGATTCCTTTTGGGAGCGTAGGTTCGAGTCCTACTGACTGCGCCACTGTTCGGATTTATGTATTTAATAACGAAATAAATTAATCGATTTTTATTGAAATAAATAAATGAACGAGAACTAGTGGAAAAACATGAATTAGTACGAATCGGTAGGTAAGTAAGAATATATCTTGTCAAAATCAGTCTCTACTCTTCTTATCAATACGTCACCTTCGTCAACTTCACTTCTTGATTATTTCACAATCGTAACATTACATTATTGCACAATCGTAACACCCATGTAAGAAAAAGCGTTAAAACCGGCGAACCTTTTCAAATAGATAGGTATTACAACGAACATAAGAGTGTGTGCCACATAAATAATATCATCTATCATCATTACACCACCGAGAGCGAGTAAAAATAGTATTAAACTAGAAAATCCAATGGAAGCGGCTCGATTCCATTGACTGTAGTGTCTAGTTACGAATTTTAAGGAAAACGGCTCATCGTATTCCTTGATGACGAGCACACTGAATCAGGTCAACACTTCGTTGGGAAACATCCCTCTCCGAACAGCTGTTTGGTTCTCTGATGTCAACACAAGAATGTTTACGAGTCGATCTCTCTTTCAGATAAAGCAAGATCTGGCGATTGATCGAACCTGTTGACATGCAACTCTAAACGGAGGTTATTTGGGTGAACAATGAATATCAACGGTGGCGGGTGACATTCGTTTCTGTTATTGAGCACTTGCCAACTTCATTATCACGATGAAATCATTCACGGTCGCTGTTCAAAATTAACGTCACCAATCATCGAACTCACGCGGTTCAGCTATTTCCTAGCTCATTCCGGATTTGACATTTGACGAAGGACTATGGGGAAATTATTACAGCTTGATGAAACAGCAAATTCAAAGCGCTGCAAAATTGATAAACGAAGGCTTATTATTTCTTTATTAGATATCCCCTCAACGTAAATCACTGGGCAATGAGTATTAGACGTAGTCTGTGAATCGGTATTTATCTAAACGCGTCACTTCACACCTCCAAATTTTGCAATTATATTCAACATGAATATACATAGGCTGCCGCCAGCCACGCGATCTGGCTCAGACCTACCATTGAGGAAGGGCCCCGCATCCCAGCCCGGCAGCCTGACCTCCAAACTAACAGATTTTTCAAAAGCTGAGCGGGCGGATGATCGTATGTTATCCCGAGTGGTCTCATTCGATTCAGGGAAGGAATTCAAATCTGAACCAAACGAAAAACTACCCTTGAACTATTAAAGTATTTTCAATTTCTCTAATATATTAGTCCTTAAATATACACATCCCGGATCAATGTTGGATATTTCAGCTAAATTTCGTAAGCTTTGGTCCAACAGTTTCGGAGAGCAGATTCTGGTGGCGTAGGCTCCCAAAAATTGCGACCCCCCCCCCCCCCCGATGTTGTTGATATCCAAAATTTAAAATACCAAATACCATCCGTCCGTCCGATGCCGTCCAGTAATCTTTTCTCAGAAACTACTACCCCAAACCTTACGCATCTTGACCAATCATCTTGACCAATCATCCCTAGGATTTAAGTATTATTTAAGTTTCAATCTATAAACAAATCTAATCTCAAAATCTTTTAATGTAAGAGGCAGTTTTTGTTTGATTCACATAAAAATTAGTTTGCTGAATGAATTAAGACCACTCGGGTATCGAAAAGTAAAAATGTGACACTCCCGCGTTCTACTCTAACGGTTTTGGGTAATTAGCCGAAGATAAGACTGTTTCATGCTAAAAGCTCGGCTCGGACGTCTCAGCCAACCAGGACCCGACCCACCATGGCGGCCTCTCCAATGTGCCCACCCTTAACTGAGGACCGACCTTAGACGTGATTAATTGATCTCTCCACTGGAGCGCAACACTAGGCGTGACGGGGCCGACCGATAACCCCAGGCCGAGAACCCAGAAAGCAATCTTACAGCCAAACACTCAAGTAATTAAATACAAATTACAAATGCATTCAAGTAACTCAACAACAAAAACCATTCTTACAGTGCCTTCTTGACGGTAGTACTACTATGATACTTGTACCCAGATATCAACCGAGTTTGGGAGACATCAGCCAGAAAGATCGTGATAATTCAGCGCATATCGTGCTATTCATTCTGTGGCAGTGAATCGGGTAGTGAGATATTTATAAGTTATTCCGCTCAATCCCAGACAATTTTATCGGAACCGATCAGAAACAATATACTTGTGGTGTGGTATATAACAAGGAATTCGGGCAGACGGATAAGGAACCAAAATTGATCAGTAACATCAGAAACACGAAATGCAAGTGGGAATTTCAATTTTAAAGGACAAACTTTTTCTTTCATGCAAGAATATAAAGCTTCACCACCTTCAATGGGGTAGAAATAAAACAATTAGCACCATTTTGCATTAAGAAATCGGTCTCCAGCATTATAACTCAATAGAAAATTACGAAAATTGAGATCAATCAGGTTTGTTGCGAGAGACTCGGGTGAGGACAACGATGCCATTAAACGTACCAATCTCGGTCCAAAACGGTTCAGGTTCCTGGTTGCCATGACATTTTTAGGTGATCGCCCAGAAGGTGATTCTCCGTGTTATTGGAGTAACTCTGGGATTAGGGAATGAAAACATTGGTGTGCAATGCATAGATTAGAAGGGGTGTTCCTATGTCCCCTCAATTCATCCTCTTAGATGATAAAATCTGGGAATAAACATATTCCAAAACTAGATGGTGTTATTAATTGAAAAACAGAGGAATCAAGGAAAATTGGAAAATTGACAGACAATTTTGGCACGAGCAGCGCTTGAGTGGATCGGCAATGAACCCCTTATTTTTCCAGACCTCAGAGAAAATGAGATATTCTTGAGGTTTTTCAGTAAATAGATTAAAATCTGGAACGAATTAAAAACAATAATGAGAATCAGGTGCTTAAGATACAACGATTTGTCGGTACTACCTCCTTGATTATCGCATCTTCGAGTATATCTGAAAAACGAAGACAACTCACTTTTATCAGTTGTTGGGAATGTTGTGGGTTATTACGGATTTTAATTAAATAATAACTAGAGTTTGAAAACATGATCCATTTAATTCCAAGGAAGAGTAAGAACGAACTGCGTAGGGCTAACCGTCAATCTCCAGGAGACCTCCTTTGCTAACAGGCTACATAGGAACAATATCCTTACATCAGGATTCCAACAGTTTAGTTGATCGAAGACCCTCCCACTCTTATGCCTAATGAATTTAAAAGTGCTGAACTATGTTTCAAAACTTGAACACGCTCTTAATTGAACAAACAAAACCACAAGAACTGGTTTTGAAAAGTACGAAAGGATTTTTACCCCCTCTATTTCTCTGAACAGCAAAACCAAAATTTTTGAGGTTTTTTTGCTCAACTAGACTAAAATTAGAAATGAACTGTACAAGAATCACAGCAATTGGTTAACAATGGTATTACTCTTTCCAACTTCCCTTTTCCGAGGTTTATTGCACAACTATAAAAAAAAATAGGGATCACACAACAGACAAAAAAATCATTAAAATTGGTTGGGATTTGTAGGAAGGGAAGCGTTGACAAAAGTTGCCACTCACTTTTCACTGATTCATGACAGATTTGTCTGAAAGTCGTTTTTAGTTTTTTGCATATGCTTGGATTCCTCCACATCCAATCTGCTCAATACTACACGCGTCTTTTTATTGACGAAGCCTTACTTCATAGGGAGTCCTAATAAATATTGATTGCCACAGATAAATATATCAACATTAGTTTCATAAGCTTTAATTCACCCTTGATGAAATAATCGGAAACTTTCATGTAGCTAACAGGTGGAGAACTCATCAATGAATTACTCCTCATAATGGTGGATATATTCCACAGAAAGCGAACGCATACCATTTCATTTGGATTAATGCATTGATTTTGTTTCGGCACAAATTCATGGCCTTGGAATTTGGGTGTGTTGATTTAGTGAATTCTACTATAAATTTTGATCAGAATTTGTATATCTCTTGGATGTTTGGATAAGTCATTGATCAACTTCGTCGGGCATTGAGTTCCCACCAAGAATCCACCTACCGAGCAGCAAGATTCACAAAACCATTCCTAACACATCTTGTTTTTAACACATTATATTTCCGGATTAAAGTTAAGCCCCAGTTAATCCCCAAATAACTTCTTCTCTTATTATGGTAGCCCGTGAATCATATGACTTTCTTCGGTGGCCTTTGTAAGGTCAAACGCTATGGAATCAACAACAATTTGCAACTACTTAATTCGAACTGGACTCCGTTTGGCTTGGCAGTGAGGCTGGGATGACCTTAAATACGAGTCTGCCCCAAGCCGGATCAACAGGTTCGAGCACACGGCGATAAACACAGTTCCCATTCAGGTCTCGCTATGTATAACAAATTACTCATGCTTCCAAATGAATCTATTTTCGCTTCTGAATTATCATTAGTTGGTCCAGCTAACTGATTAGTTTGGGTGCTTAAATGATCCTTATGGTTAAACCCCTTTCCCGCCTAAACTATTAGCTGTCAGTTTCAAGGGTGAACTTGATTGATACTAATTCGAGTCCTCGTAGGCCAAGTATAGTCGCAAGATCATCTATGAGTTCCTATGAGTTTCAATGTGATTGATAGGAGAGGACTTATAATTCACGAAACCCCCAGAACATCGATCTACTCGAAATCATTGCATTGGAGGAAAAATAGGCTTAGCGAAACACCTGATCAGGATGGCGTCACTTTGCTCCTCTCTTACTGTCCTAGGGAGCCTCTCTCAAATTCAAATGTCTTACAGTGAATTTAAGGGTTTTACCATGATTTTGCCATCATTATGATTGATATTACTGCTCGTTTTCAACTGATCCTCATCAAGTCAGCGAGCTACAAGTTCCGACTTGGAAATGCAACGCATCAGACCTTTTTCCAAATCCGACTAGTAGTTCAAATTTGAGATTAGATTACATATTTGAACTTGAAAGTTCTAGAATACGATCCAGAACTAGACAAAAATGCTTAATCGAATCAGAAAGAAGCAAGAAAATCGGCAGTTTAAGTTCTAGAAGCAGCACTTGAATAGATTGTCTTTCTGGTCATTTACCTTTCCACCAACTCGCAGTGGATTATGTCGGTGTTTAGTGCTTATTTTAAAGAGTATACCCACATATCTCATCGCCCCTTTGTATAAAAAGTTCGTAATGCTTAAGTTCTTATTTGTTTGTTGTTTGCTTTTCTTGGTTGTGTAACACTCCTCTCAAAATGTGGATAAACAATTTTCAGCCGGTTTCGTCTGTTTAGAAACTGTATTTTTATTTATTTATTTTTTTTTCTTGCAAATTTCTTTATATCTGTTGAAATGATTTCTGGAAAAATTACAACAATGCATATTACCAGTAGACTTAGAAGAAATTTATGTATCACATAGTGAATGTAATAACAGGTACTATTTCAGCGTAATTGGTAATGATGACGGTGACATTTTCGAATCTCCAAAAAAAAATTCCCAATAACAGCCGGCGCATTCATCTTTGCCCTTGGTTAATATCATACTAGTGATCTCCAGCTTAACGAAAATTGCGAGGCTCTGTGATCCTTATCATTATGTAATCTCTGAACAAACAACTGTTGAATTATCAAATGTTTTAATGATCATAATAAAATAAACCATGACCTAGGAATCGCAGATAATAGTGGGCGAAACGATCGTTTATGATTCGTCTTTGTATTGGTAATCAATAATTATTTCAGCCTTGATCTTCCGAATGTTATTCAGTATTAAACGTATTGATGACACGATCGAGACTGAAACAAATTAGATTTCATAACTGCACTCAGAATTTTAACGAGAGATAGAACGAATAGCCCATGAAAAAATTGTACATTTAAAATTCTTTTGTTTGCGGATGAGCAGTGTATTTGCATTTTTAACCAGAGAATTTGATTGAGGACCAGTTTCAGTCAATTATATTCGGATAGAAATCGTATAAAACTGTATTTGAAATCAAGGTGGAAATTAAGATATTGGCTACAACTTAGTTTCATCGCTCGAATGTGTAAACGTTTCTTATGGTAATTATACGCAAGCTCAAAGCCTAAGGTTTGCTAAGTTTGCTGGGGAGTATATCTCTAACAAACATGGAAGTATGGAAACATATTAGCTGTAGGATTGGTTCGAATTTATTGGAATTTATTCGAATTGGATTTAAATGCAAAATAACATGTCTACTTCCTGTCTCAGGAACGAATTTTAAATACCTGGATGCCCAATGGCTTGAGCTGCTTCAACCGGGTTGGGGTTCACAATCAACCACCTAGAATCTCTTTATTGTTCAGCGATACAGAAGGATAAATTGATCGAATTGATGGATTCAGTTGGTGACAACTGAATTGGGTGAAACTAGATGTAAAGTGAAGAAGAATCCCACCAACAGCACCTTTTTATCTCAGTCCGTACTCGAGATATACTCTTAGTTTTTGAAGGTTTTTTAAAAAACTTTTTTGACATAAATACCCTTCTTTCCGCCTTTAAAAAAACATTTTCTAACTTTTGACCACATTCTCAACTTCAGCGTCAAATCTTCTATACGTCTAGTCCAAATTCATAGTAAAAAACGAACTTCAAAGGACTGAAATGTCAATTCAAACATTGGACATTAAAAGAAAATTAAGTTTCTGAAAATAATTGTACCTACTGTATTTAAGGAAAAACGTACTGCTGTCAAATTTCAGAAAAACTTGAAGATTTAATCAGCTGTTTGATGGCACGGTTAACATGGCATTCCATGGTGAAATTCAAGTTTGAATGCGAAGAACTTGTGCAAATACGAAATATACGAGTACTTCCTCCCGAAAAACTGACAAAGAGATATGACTCAGATAGAAAGTTTCAAGGATATCAGAGATAAATGAAATTCTTGAGGTAAGTCTGAGGTTGTTTTATTGAATTTCAGTATAAAAAATATTAATGTCAGCCAACGATTGTGCGAAGCGAGTGGTGCATAGAATCGTAATATCGCAAGCAGAATTGAGTTTTTTTTAAATCAACGAAACTGAAAAGAAAGTAGTACTAAATAATGAGATCAAAACGAAACTTTTACAATAGTCAAATTCCAATTTGAATTGATCCATGAAATCGATGAGTAGCCGATTAACCAAATCGTTAAAACCTGATTAAATTTGGACGTTTTCCTGAAGTTTGACAGCTTCCAGTATCTACGGAAATACAGTTAACGTAAAAGTATGGTTCAAAGTTGAGAAAAATTTTGTTTTAAATGTGGAAACTAAACTAAACTTTTTAAAAGTGGAAACAAAACCTTTTAAAAACCATATCTCGAGAACGGACTGAGATTAAAAGATGCAGTCGGTGCGCTTTTGCTTGGTGGCTTGAGATGGGCGGACGTGGGATGAGCGGACAGACCAATTAATATATAAATCATATATCATGAGTTTCGGTGTCCTCCTAATACACGTCTGGCAGCCCTAAGTACTTTCTTTGTTACCACAAACAATGGTTAAACTGAAAATTGCACCCTGACAGTTTAGCGTTCGGCAATTGAGCTTCCATTGCATTTAGCGGAGCAACCTCAAAATCAGACTTCATGTACGATGGCGACCATTGGGGTGCCCAATTCTTCAAAAGTGAGAAACAAGTGACAGACATGTCGAACAGATTCCAAACAGATTCAAACATATGACTGGTTATTAGTTGTTGAACAAGTTTCAGTGTCCGCTCACCCTACGATTTCTGGCAGCCCACCTTAATTGATGACCGCTCATCCTTTTGCCTTTTGCTTCACTTCACACCCAACTTTTTTCGCACTCTGTCGAACCCATCCTTTATCGAGCGCTTCCGTTTACAATACGGTTTCATTGGAGAATCTCCACACTTAGGTTTCTCAATACTCTCACAATAGGTATCCAATTTAGATAGTAGGTAATGGTGTTTTGTGCGTGAAACCATTAGCGTGGTGAAGGACATTTTGAAGGTTCCCAGAGTGATTTTATTTGTTTCCTCTTGAGATTAACTGATTAATACGTATGTAGAACTATTCATTATCTACGATTTTCTTGAAATGATTATTCTGTAAATGAGATATTGCCGAGTAGAGAGTGCTAATAGTATCCTAATATCTATAGCTAGATTGCAACATCATCAAAATTTCTCTTAGTAGGACGTTTAATTATCATATATCTAATAACGCATTGAAATCACTGCGAATGCATTTTTTTCTTTTAGACTTATGATGAAAGTGTTTAAAAAATAAGAAAAATTTAAATATGTATGACTAAGGAGTTTAATCGTTTTATTAATAACGTTCCGAGCAATTAACAAATCATAGATGGAAATTACTCTTGCAAAAAGTTAGCTTTAACGCCGCAGCCTAGATCGAATGGTTCGTTGGGTTAGTTTGATTGACATTGAATCCTTAATTAATCTTAGAACTCGAACTTGAAAATTAGTCACGGAGAAAGTTCTGATTTAATAGTATTTTGTTTCGTATTAGGTCTTATATCATATCTAAAAGAGCGAGATGTCAAGGAGAGTCGTAGTAAATGCACGAGTTCGTAAAGAGATTTTTGTCATTGTTCGAAACTTTTTTTAATTGGGAAAACAAAACTTGTTTGGTCTCGCCCAAGACTAAACCTCAAGTTAATAGTATCAACTTAATAGAGGCCCGACAATTCTGCTCGCATTTCGTTTCGTGAGTGTCATTGCTCACAAATCATTGCACGAGTTTGTGAACGTGCTAACTTCAAATCCACCAAGCATAATTCTCCCAGGTTCTAGAGATCCGATCACGCTCAAATTTACAGGGTAATCAGGGAAGAACAGTGAGATGGTTTCATCAGAGTTCGCAACGCGTTATTATCAATAATACCTACTGCCCAACAGTCAACGTGATTTCCTGTAACAACCCTAATTGTTGTAAGCCTGTTGCGATTAAGGTGGAAATCAATTCAAATCCACAAAGCAACAGTTCTCAGACTCCAGCTGTCCGAACGCGAACAAATTTTCTGGAAAGTCGAGGGTGTGAAGATAACATATCAATTTCCACGGGATAGTAAAATTAGTAGCTACTGCGCATGTGCGAACACAAAATCCTCGCTCAACTTGACAAAGAATTTATCTTTATTTATTAAAAAAGTTTTATTAAGTACGGCAGACAACAATTTCCTTGTAAATTTACACTCCCCACCCATCTCTAAATTTGACCTTCCGAGGGTTGTTTGATGATTTTTTTGGTAGAATGGGAATATGATCCGTTGGATGTGGGATCATCAGTTCGTAAGGTGTGGCTATGGAAAGAGTGATGTGTACGTGGGACAGAACTGAGAACATACGACAAAGTTAGATGATAACAGGCACCCATAGATGTTAGACGTAAATTCATTAGGAACCTTGATACTAAGAGCGGGTCCCGCGGCCTGATGGTGCCCCCAAAGTGACCACTTGAAGGATTTTTGGCCTCTCCTCCTTTTTCATAAGAAACAAACTCTCGAAAAGACTTCATAATAAGATTGTTTTGCTCCACCATCCCACATTCCTATCTTGAGATACCTTCCCTCCATCAACTCGTAGGAAAAGATTATTTCATCCGTATGATTAGATTCGCTAATATAAACGTTTAGCACCTCATACAAAAATTTTGTTATAGAATATGATGAAACAGGCTCCAGGCATGCCCTTCTGAGTGAGATTGTCCCCGATATATTTCTGTTGAATTATTCGAAATGTATGCACATCATGTATACAATGTGTATATATGTGTTTCTGTATTTTTGTAGATTCCCCTCGACAATGGAGAAATAAAACTCCGAAATAATGGTAACAAGTTTTTTTCATTCAAGACCTAACCTCAATAAACCCCCAGAAGCTATCACAATAACCTATTTTTTCAAAAATAGTCTACAACTCTTAACAAACTTGAGAATTTTAACCATTTGTAGGAATTTTAATTGATTGAACACAGTTCAATAAAATTTTAGTAATTTTTTTTTTTTTGCAAGCAATTCTGAATGTCTCCGTAAAGCCTGTTTCCAAGTAGAATGATGCTAAAATGTAAATGTGTAGATTGTAGCCGGCTTTAGGCATTTCGGAGAGCTTTTATAGAAATGAAACTATTAACTATGGAGCAATGTTTCCAACGGCTTTACATAACATTTTTTTCAAGAACAAATGAGAAAAAAAAAATAAATTGTTATATTTGCTCAGAATTCGGAGGATTGTGGTTCAGCTTTTTTGACAGGAGGCAAGCGCCAAAAAAAACCTTTACAGGTCCGAGTGTCACCATTCGATTGAGTAAAAAAAAAAATATGTAACTAATAACTTTTTTTGTTTCTTTTTACACATCGATTTCACGGAAGTTTCTTCAAGAAAACCTCCTATGAAAAAAATTTTGCTTACACCAAAAGCTGAGATTTGATCAAAGTTTTTCGAGGGAAGTGGAAGTTGCAAAATCTGCAAAAAACAACATGGAAAAAAGAAATTAAAAAAAAATTAATTCTCAAAACTTGATTTTCGGGCTTATTTGTTATGTACTAAGTCATGGAGAAATTTGGCCCTCTGTCCAACGGTGTTCTAAATACTTATTTTAGAGAGTAGCTTAAGGTTGATGTTAATCAAAATTAGTATTCTTTTAAGCATCGAAACATGCAAACAAGCAGTGGCCCTACGCCGTAGTTCTGTCAGTTTTTAATTACACTACTTGGAGGACTTGAGATGCAAATTAGAAGTGTGGAATTCCCACAAATACAATCTTACATCATGAATGAGAAAAGCAGTCTTTCAGAAGTTGCCCTTTCTCGCGCGAGGCATTCGGTCAGGAACCTGTCGATCAATCAATAAAAAATTCCATGCAACTTTTATAAAGAACTTTTAAGAAAATAGCGTGTTTGTAATTTCTATCGAACTCCTGACAGAGAGTCATTTCTGGAAATCGTTTTGATGACTTGCCTATACAATCACCAGGATCAAAATCGTCTCCCATATCCAACGGCACTCACGCTATACTGGACCGGTTTTTGCATGAAGCTCCCTCTAGAGGGGGTGAAGTTTGAGATCTTCCGTGTTCCTGGCGGAAATATTTTGGACCCAAAAGAAACTCTATCGATCTATTCAACCACATAAAACTGGTTCGAGGTGAACTTGAAACCTGTTCTCGAAGAGAACGAACTTGAACAAAAATTGTGAACGTCGGAATTCAGTAATGACAGCTAACGTTCACTATCGATGGACTGTGCTTATTTTGGTTTATTACCAATGACCTTTGTAATTCGAAGAACTAAGATACAAATCTTTACTGCTACCTACCCAAAGTGACTTTGACCACCATGAACTACTAAACTCGTTGGTTGTCTATTAAGATTGACGGATTTACCTGTGTTTTGTTAAAAACCGCTGTTTGATTGAACAAAAAGTTTCCTGTGAGTAGTACAGTACTCTCTAAAATGTGTGCTCAACTGTCCTTCCCATATTGGTTGTGGTCATTACCCTTCCTAATTTTCCTCAATCACGCTGCTAATGATTTCTTCCATCAGACGACCAAGGTCCTTCTCGGTGTTGCTCGTCAACAAATCAACTCACGATCAAAACGAAACATTAAGACGTTAGTTTCACGGAATTAGTAATCACATTGCGTTTGGATTTAGCGTTGTAGGTTCGAAGATTTGAAACTCTTAATTACATCTACCCTTTCCCTAACGCCATCCTGTAAGAGAGGCGGACTGACTGAATACAAGGGGTAACCCATTTTCCACCACTGGACACAGTAACCAGTACGACCACGAACATGAATAAAGAGAAGATTGAACGTTATGAACCGATTATGACAGGTAAAGAACTACAAGATAATTTTATAGCCATCTTATTCGTTTTGTGAAAATCACACCGGAAGGACCCATAAGTGTGGATCTTTTATTCACAAAATATGATTTTCTTCTAAGCTGGATACATCCGGCAACATTGGACATTCCCACTTTACCCGTGACAATTGCATCAATGGGATACGATGGAAGTACTATTCACAGTTTGAAGGAATAGGTGGCCTCTGAAGTTTCCTCAATTCTTGATGAATGAACCATGGCGACATCACACACTTGCGATCTCCCTTGACTTTTAATGAAACAGCAGTCAGTGTTATAGTAACATTGTTCTTACGGCGGAAAAAGTTTAGTTGGAAGTTTCTTTTTGCCTGCTTCTCCGGGGCATAATAATTGTGGGCCTTTCCCACTTGGACCCGATATTGTCGGGCTTCAGAGCCGGCGGGTCGAGACGTGAGGGGCACAGATCCGAACATACGAGAACTCGATCGAGTGTACAATTCTTCATCTCTGGCGACGGATGCGTCCTAACATGCTTGGTCATTCCAGTCCCCATTTCGGCACGAGCAAAAACCTTGAGAGGAAGGTGACCTTGGAAAGCTAAGCGCAGACATACCTCAGTGTTTTTCCGATCCTGGGAGTTTAATAAGGACTCTCCCATTTATCCAACGAAAAACAAAAACCTGAGGCCCTAAAGAAAGATACAACAACCGCGGTACGACATCTAATTGGTTCGGAGGTGATTTATATAAATGTGCCGCTCTTGCCTCCAATGCAATAAATAGATGCTCATAACGATATCCAACCAATATACGTACCCTCCGGATCAGGTGATGTTGAGGATCAAAACATCATCTCAATGAAAATTGCACTCAACCAAAATTGCAAAAAATAATGCAGTGGTGTTCCCAGGCTTTCGGGCTAGTGCGATTATTAAAGAAAAAGTCAATCGTCACGAATTTTCTTACTAGAAATGTGGCTATTCGTGTGGGTATGGATTTGAATGTTCTTTGGATTTTTTTTCAATTCTAAGCTTACTGCTACTGATATTGTTGAGGAAAACGAACAGCAATGGATTTTATTAGTTTTAAAGAGCATATATTTATCTCTCGGGCATGTAGCCGAAACAATTTGTTCTGAAGGAGTTTTAATCAAGCGGTTTGGTTTATGAAATCTCAAAATAAGCCTTTGTAATCCTGTAGCAAACATTTTTATAATCGTCCTCTCAAACATGTTCCCAGGTGAGCCGCCCCGACCTTAAAATACCTTAAAATTAATGTGAAACATCCGTTCCTTAGCACATTTACTCTTCTTGAGGTCTAACTGGCCCTAAAATGGGCCAAAAACTGCTCAAGACCATGGTTTTTCGAAGTGTTTATTGAATTTTGCAAGTAGAGTGTCATTTTCAAGTAATTTTGGACGACGAATAAATTGAGATGGGTCCCGGATCAGTCCAGGAAGGACAAAGGAAACTTTTCTTTCAATTCTGTGTACTACACAGCACAATATTGAGCTAGAACCGTCCATTGACTTTCTCAAACGTACAATGACCCACTTTATGAATTCCCACTTGCAAATTCCTTAGGTTCGACTAGATTCAATCGACCATCTGTTCAAAGACAGCACATTTGGGGTCTGGTCACAGAATCCTAGACAGTACAGTTTGGTTAACTATTGACAGTTATATTAACTAGTTTTGTTTACTTGTAACTTTATGGAAAGTGATTTTTTAAATCGATTCGGAGTCATTTACTGCGTCACTATAAAAAATACTAGAAAATGCTTTTATTTTGTAAGACTGGCAGTCTACCACTTTTCGCTGAGTAATCTCCGTATAAAATGGTCTCTGAATAAACTATTTATTAAACAAACAAAAAACAAAAGCCATTTAGCCATTTTTATTTTTATTAAACTGAAACAAACAAAAATCTGTGGGTCAGGTCTGAAGATAGAAGTCCCTCTCTAAGGAAGCCAGAACTACATAAAGGAACTGCTTAAAATTGCGTACGAAATGCGGTTGAACATCAGGAAGGGGAGAAGGTAATGACCCGGTAAACCCCCAAGCCTCAATCATTACGGGCAATTATTCCTCGAATTCAAGCTCGCCACAACAAAGTTCATCAGGAGTTAAGGAGTGGTGCGAAAGCCCACTTCGGGAAAAAAGATTGGAAGCCCATCTGTCCTGGCGCGGGACAGGGGCGGTAAGTAGTTCGGGAGAACGGAGACCATTTCCAAGGCGAACAGCGACGAGTTTCTTCACGAAGTTGAACGGTAAAGACTGGTTCACGTACAGGTACGAAAAAATCGATGGAAAAAAGAGAGGAAACTTGGTATTTCAAACGAGCCAGCACAAGGAAAAACAAGAAGAAATTATGAAAAATAAAAATGAATGACGATGATGAAAAATTCACAATGGTTGATCTGGGTTGTCTTCTTAATGGTTCTTAACAAGTTGCTTGTCTTTGATTTCTCTTTTTTCGATCCGATTTTATTCAAAACTCGGGTGAAAAAGTGGGTTCCGTTTGTTTTATAGGATGGTACGTAAGCATTTTCGGATATTGGTTGAATAATATCTATTGCGTATCCCCGAAATAAGAGAAATATTGAAGGCTGTTGAATTGATGGTCGGGTGTGTGGAAATTTAAATCATTTTCTGATATTCTTGTTATTTTTTTAATATTTTTTATTGTTACAAATGTAAAGAATATAATACATCTAGTAAAGTTACTTTAATTCACTTGGTTCACTTTTGGTGGTTCGAAGATCACTATCTACCTCTACGAAATAGTTCACTAGTACTAGTGATTCGTAACTTGGTCCAAGGGTTTGCTCTTCTTCAGTTGTCGCACCTCATCGTTGTTGTGCAGGAGTAAAATGGCTTCGACGTTGAAGTGATGCGATTGTGGAGCCTCATAACCTCGTCGACCATCGTAACTTTGAGATCATTTGTTCGAATATACTATGGGGCATTTACTATGCTCCTCAGAATAATGTTCTGGACTGTTTGGATGATTTTGACGTTGCTCTTTTTGGTGCAACCCCATATTGGTTTAATCACTTGCATTAGAAGAGATGTGAATTCCTTCCCAAAAGTCAATACTTTTCTTGAATTCCAGGTTGACTTCTGCCTTCTTCTTCACATGGTCTTTCCATTTGAGCTTAGCTTTTAGAGTCATACTAAGATATTTGGCTGTATACAGTACAGTAATATTTGAGCGTTAATTTCAGTTGACTCAGGGTTCAAGTTTTGGTAGATAAAGTTTATATGTGTAGACTTGGTTTCAATCAGCTTCATTTTCCACCTTTTAGTCACCGAAGAATTGTGTTCCTCGAGTCCTACAGCTCCGCAATGGCTTTCTCTATGGTATTTCCTGTTGATAAGATTGCTCTGTCGTCTGCAAACGTAGGTATGACAGCATTTGCTTTTTTGGAAGGTCCCTTGTGAACAAAAGGTACACAGCTGGCCGTAGTACACTGCCCTGCGGTACTCATGCTGTTTTTTCCCTTTGCGCTAAATATTCATCTTCATGTTTCACTCTAAAGTGCTGCTGCTGTACTGTGAGATGCATGGATAATACTGCTGTGGGAGATTCCTATGGATCTTTGCCATAGGAATAAAGAGTTCTTTATGCCAAACTTTATCAAAAGCTTGGGAAACCGATATTCATATTAACGTGTTTACCTGCATCTGTATTATTGTTCTATCTTCCATTCAGTCATTTTGACTAGTACTTTGCTTTTAAATTCATTCCATTCGCCCCCTTAATTTGTTAAGCCCACTCAACTGAGACGACGTTTTTACCAACAGGTCGAAGACATTTTCTCCTAGTTTTTGCTCAAGGGGCGTCAAAGTACGTCATTCTCCCATTCCTCCTCAAAACATTAAGGAAAACAAGAAAGCTTCTTAGTCAATGATAAAACGAACGTAAGGGGACACGAGAAACATTTGACCGGTCGATGTTATAAGAAGTTACGCCATCTCCGTCACGACCTATAAAGTACAGCGAGCGTGAAGTAGTTCCCTCTCGCTGGGCTCTTCGTGGTGTCTACTGAGTAGTAATTGTCTCCATTGAGGATTTTCCGCTCTTTGTCATTCTGCTCAAAAATGACAGTTGTAACCGCTATGTGTAACTTTTTTGTATGGACAGCGCTTGTCCTCATTATATTCATTCATGACTAACATTACTGCTAATTTGCAGTCACAATCATGTTGGCAATCTCTTCCCCTCCAACCTAGTCCGTTTCTAATACTGGATTGTCAATATTAACAGAAACGGTTTGATATCTGGATTATAAATCACACAATGTTAGGTACTAGTACTTAATTTTACAAGTGGTTAAAATTCAAATCATTCATTCATTCTTCAAATCCCAACTTCACCCGAAATGTAAGCGAAATCGAGCCATTATGCCGCATTAATTAACATTTGTCGTTTTTATAATTAAACTTTTATGCATACACAAAGATAATTATAGGTCTTTGAGCGCTGATTCTTAAAGCTGAATGATTTAAGGACAGGACCCAATCGTGATTTATTCTGAAATGGATAAATTGATTTGGATTAGATTAAAATCGTGATTTATTTGCTTTATTTTATTCATTTTTGTATTTCTATTTTTTTGATTTGTGATTTAGTGGTTATTGTGGAGGATAAACGTGGAAGTAGATCTTACGAGCTCGGTGAAAGATAGACAAGATGATAGAAAACTGTTGAACTTATGCTTCTGCTGCCTTGACAAGCTAATGGGAAATGGAAAATGGAAAAAATAATTGCATGAACTTATTTTTCCATCGCAGTATTTATAAATCAAGGATTTCGTTTAACTGTTCTAAATCAATACGCTAGGTATGGACAACTCCAATGTGTATTAATCTGTTTTAGTCTATGTTTGACGGTGATGTAAGCTGTTCATTGGTGAGATAAAAAATTCTTGCGGGACTATCGAGGTACGAACCAGGATATATCTAGATAGTTTATCAATATCAGATGAGTGTCTACGTACTCTTCTCTTGCCTTGTGTTCCTGCGCAGTGTGTAGCAAAGTTTTGAATAAGAAGGAATTCATTCAGAATTATCCGATTCACGATCATGGAAAAATCATGTAAAAGTAGAGTCTTTTTCTCATTCAGAGGTAGTAGTATAGGCGTAGAGGATAATTATGGTTCTGGATAGTTCTCTAGTAGTTAATTTCCTGATCGTAAGCTTTACGCATGTAAAAACGGAAGTTGTGGAACACTCACATTTAGTTATTTGTCAATTTAACACCATAATACACATATGGTCATAACACTGTAGCATACTCTTTGCGATTCTTATTTATTATCAGGATTAGTGAGAGTGACCGCAATTGTCTGTTCTAGTCAATTTAATTACACACCAATACACATTACTTTCAAAATGATGACGGTCTAAGTTGATATGACGATTTTCGTCCAGAAAATCAAATAACGGCATCCGATGCCATGCACTTAATGGACATTGCACAAGGCCGAACGTAGTGTTGCAGTGTCGGAATAACCTGCACTTACACTTTCCCGTTGTAGGGGCTCAGTTACTGCATTCGTGCAAGTATGAAGAATTATATAACTCTTTCTGTGCCACACCTACTATTACTGAAACGTCTCCACAAGAGCAGAAAATTTCATATTTACTGACGGCGAAACGCAATATTACGCAAAATAATCAGTTTGAAATTATATGTTGATGATTTCGTCTCGAATTTATACGTGAATACAAAACCCCTCCACCTTCGGTAATGAGATACCTAAAATCAAATTCAGTTCTGAACACAAAAACGCTGCAAATTCTTTCACTGGGGTTTATTATTCAATTGGCTTGCGTTAATGATTTGAATTTCTACTAAGCTTTGGAGTAGGCGTGTTTCACAGGTGATAGAGCGATTATTGAATTTCAGGAGATTATGCATAGAGCACGTAAATCTGTTCTCAACCAAAATACCTATTTGGATTGATCAGTTGATCATATTTGTGTGCCTCCTGAAATTCAATAATTGCTCTATCACTTGTGAAACACGGACACTCCAAAGCTTAGTAGAAATTCAAATCATGAATGCAAGCCAATTGAATAATAAACCCCAGTGAAAGAATTTGCAGCTTTTTTTTTTGGTTATCAGAATGCTTCAACCCGTGTATCGGCTACAAAGCCTTTTAGGAGTTCACTCCAGGATCCACATTACTACATCACTACGTCACTAGGTTACTGATATCAACACAAAAACAATAATAAACCAAAATAACGAGAATGTTTCGACCTACGGACCTGGGGAGGCTCCCATTCGATTCCTCGTCGGGTGTTCTTCAAAATGAGTACAAATTCAGGCCGCCTTGACTTTTTTGAGGTTTTTAGGGATTTTACAAAACTTTGACAACCCTTAAAGGGCACTTTAAATTAAGTGAGAGAGCTGGCTCAAGAATTGGGGCGTCGTCGGACCAACATGGATTTTCCCTGAAAATTTCACCTTTTTTGCTCAGCCGTTTGGGAGAAATCGTGCGTACGGCGTACGGCGGACGGACGGAAAAATTTTTTATTGCAGATTCGGATTCTACACCCTTTGAAACGTAAACCATGAAATTTTCAGGGGGGTGTTATTGAATAATAAACCAAAAGATGTACGCTTCACTAAGTACTGCGTTTGTCTAAAAAATTAAGGTTAATATTGCTATATGTACCTCTCTCAATGTTAATAACAAACCTGCACTGCATGAATCGCATGTAGCTGTGTAAGATTTCCATCGTAAGTCGTCGTTTTGGTGATATACAACAAATCCGGCCGTACAGGGCTGTTCTAACTGTTCTAGCCCTGTACCAATGTTCTTTCTGTATTAGAACATCTATACTGAACTATATCTGATCTATGTTTATTAGAAGGAGTCTGTGGCACATTTAAAGCGGAAAGGGTATGTGGTACCATTTTAGTTGTATTCTAGATGCCTTAAAATGAACCTCCACTAGTATTTCATCTTTGTAGGTCAATTAGGAAAGAAGATAGCTGCACGGGCCCTTCAGCTGGTCAGTCTATCCTCATTCCTAGTAATAGGCGTGCCAAACAGATAGGATGAATTCGTCATGAATATCACCATAAACTCTGAAACTATAGTAGTCGATAAATCCGTAAAAAAAGCTGTCACATAAATACGTACTATGTTACGGTACACTGCACAACGTCAAAGACATTGAAACACACGAATTGAACAACTGTAATTCTACGATAGAAGAAATACCTTCCAACGCTTCACTTGACCTATATTTTCAAAATTATATCAGTTGTTGAGGTGTTCACAACTAACTAGGCAATTTCCACTAAATTCAAATGCGTTCAAATTCACATTCATGTTGACTTTATTCATTCGGTCGAAGTTCTAGCCCTTTACGAACAAATGAACGTAAAGCGAACCGAGTGCTCATTTGATTGTTTTTGACCGTGAAACAACAAATTTCGAGGAAGTTTAATTTTGTCTTTTGCTGGGAACTTTTTCTTGGTCATTATCGAAAATAATAAACCAAAATTTATATGATCTACACAATAAAATTGTGCTACTTTTGCTCAGTGCCTTTTTTTTTTAGCAATTTCCTGTGCTACTTTCTGTTATTGGAATTACGAAACTTATGGTTCAGTTGGATATTTCATGTTTTCACTGTAATACCAGTTTTCGTTTGTAGCAACTCCCCCAAAATAATTGACTAATGCTCTTCTGTACTCGTTTCATGCCGATAATGTGAACATTGGTGACACTAAGGTAACGTTAACCAAGACATGGTTGACTCGAACTGATCTCCCCATCGACCGAATTATCACGTCATCCGATTTGGGCAAAACCAACTCGAGCCGCGGAGAGAGTCGGCACTTACTGGAACAACGCGGGAAGCGGCACAAGGGCAGGGGCAGCCATCAAGGCCGGATGGTTTAAGAACTTCCCGCTCTCTTGAAATCGCCCCCGAAATACTGTCCGATCTCGCCACTTCCGATCGTTTCAGCACCCACATCCACATCCGCGGCTTAGAGGCTGTGTATACATTTGAATAATTCGGACGACTTAATTATAGGGGACGCCTGGCAACTGACCAACTTGCAAGGTCGACATTTCAGATGTTTCGACAAAACTAAACCGATTGATTCGGTTCGGTAAATATGAACAATTAATTTATGCTAAATTTAGAAATGCACTCTGAAGTTAATTCAAGAATGTAGTTATGGAGACATTTGTTGTTCTGATGGATTATATTCGTACTGATTTCTCCAGAGCTTTTGGCTGGGAAATAATTAATAATCAGGGGCGTTCGGATTTCCTGAATCCCTCGATTGGTTGGCTTGTTGCTTGATTGAGCGGCACCTGGTGGTTCGTGTGCATGGAGGTTTTTCTCGTCCTTCCTTTGTGACCTCAGTAGAGACTCAGAGCTCTCATCTAGACCTCAACTCTTCTTGGTCTTTATAGATGACGTAGTGGTATCTTCGACGGGCCACTTGTTATTCTCTGATGATTTGAAGGTCTGCGGATTTGAAGTCGGAGGAGTATTGCATATCCTTCCATTATTCATTGCATTCGTTGGATGCTTGGTATTATCGGAATGAAATTCATCCAAATGATGATGAACGTGCTGTTGTCGTTCTCCAATCTTCCTCAATTATTCACCACAAGTGCAAGATCAATGGAGTCGGGTTAGAACGAATATCAGCTTCCAGAAATATTGGATTTCTGCTCTCAATAAGTTCAAGTTTCATGATCATCGAGGAATTGAAGCTTAAGTTGACCTGAAGAGAAACAAAAGGGATTTTACGAACCCTGCTGTAATAAGAGTTGGGTGGAATTCTCTTCCCAACTATGGGCAATAACATACTTTTTAGTGGGTTCAGGTTCGAGCTTTGGGCTACTTTTATTTCAAGTGTTTTCAACGATGTGAGGACTTCAGCTATTAAGTTGGTATGAAGGAAACGGAGCTTGTCTGTCGGGATAGCTTGCCAAGTAGCGGATGCACTATTCCTTCATGGACTTCCTTCTAGATTGATTACCCCCTGCTCCTGAAGTTACTGAACTTTTGTGATCCATTACAACATAATGGACATATCATGTCCCGAGACAGAATCAAACTTTTTATATCAGCCCCTCTCCCAATAACTTTGTTTGAAACAGCCCTATCCATAAGCCTTAGGGGCCATACAACTGCATGATTAATCCGGACTTATTGTTTGCTTCCTAATGTGCTGCGGAAAGAAATTCCTGCCGCCGTTCATTATTAGCTTATTTCTGGTTAACTTTTCCCCTTTTTCCACAGTTTCTTTTTCGGAGTCTGAGCCAGATAATTCGTTGATTGCATGCCAACAAATCTTACCCTGCAGTACCAGAAACTAGCTATTCCGAGTGAAAAATTCACCAACATGTAATTTTATTGTTTGCTTGAATTCTGAAAGTCCTGTAATGGCATTAGAATCTATGAGACCACAGTGAGCAGGGCCTATATGTTTTCAAATAGCAGTCCTCATAATGAAAAATATCAAATATTTTCAATGTTACGTCCGATTAATCACATAAATATCAAAATGCACTTACACATGGTCAATGAACATGAAATTATTTCACACTATGAAAAAACGGACTTGCTCGCCAATATGGACATCAAAATATCAACTATCAAATTATTGTGGAACATGTAATTCCGGATAGAGAAAAGTTATGTGGTTGAAGCTACTAGAACATAAGAAATAAAAAACTCCTATCCCGAATAAAAATAAAATGAAATTTAAAATAACTTGGAAAACTTAACAAACATGAATACCTCTTAAATTGGAACATACGAGTGACAAGTGAAGAAAAATTACCACAGCCTTGCCTAATTCATGATTTTCAAGTACCATGTTCTGTTGGTTGTGCAACCTTAATGATTAACTTTTGTAAAAACTGGCATTTCTTGTAGATTAAACTGGTGTGTTCCTCCCAAAACGGTTATTTCGAACTAGAAACCGGGCTAAATCAGGTGATCGGATGAAATAACCACAAGGTAACTCTCGCAGGAACTGGACAAGTATGTATTTAACTACCGAGAACATCTAAAACTCAAGAAACCACGACAAGAGGAAAGAAATGCGTTTACGGGATTGCCCAGCCCCCAAGCGACCGTGACAGTCAATTAACAGTGAGAGGAGAAATCCGAGCTTTCGACAGGTCAAAATACGTCGTTTAGAAGGTATTCTGTTTTGTTGAAAATGTTCCCGTAATGGATGTCCGCAATTTGATAAACACTGATTGTAATCCAGAAATAACTGTGACTTAATTTTACGCGATATAAGTAGTTAAAGAATCCAAATCAGGTGAAATGACCCATTCTCGACGTTGGATTCTAGCAAAGAATCTATTCTTGAGAAGCAACATCCGCATTTTACTATACTTCATCTTGAATGGAATTACATATTTTGCATGTAACCACATTACATGCTATTACAATGTAGTATCGAGTTTAGATAATTAGTTCCAAAACTCGACCACAGACTATGACATTTTCTACGTGATTCACTGATCTATGTAAATTGGACTGTGTCCAACGTGCTTACTCATATATCGGTGGCTTAAGGAAAAAGACTATATACTACAGATGTAATAAACCTCTACGTAATAATTTGCATATTTTAATGTCTTCGTATTACTTATTTGACATTTCTAAATACCAAAAAATTTTATAGATTTTCCCATTTCAGGAAATTAAATTTTGAAGTTTGTGTTAGTCTCAGACAACTGTGTGCATTCACGGTCTTGTTTTCAAGTATGCAATTATTTATCCCAGTTAGTTCGTTAAGTTTATCGGACAGTAGAACCAATCCTACGATGGAGAATATTTATTTCAACTGAAAGAATACTCTACTAATTATTGCAAGACAATGTTATTGTCGGAGCACCGTTTTATTACAAATAAACTTGGACAAATGAACAGCATTTTAAATTTTCTGTTTTTATCGCCAGTACGAGGGAATTACACCTACCAGTTGAATGGGAACGACTTTTGATATTCGTGCTAACTATGTTTTGCATTCGTTGAGGAAAATTAAACCACTGTTAAAGTAGCTTCTGCTGTTGGAAGTCTGGGAGCACTTATTTTTTTCGGTGCCGTAAAGCCAAGTGTTGTTCGGGAAAGTTTCTCTTTTGTCGATGGTTGAGTCAGCTGGGGGCAAAACGCTTCGGTTACCTAAAACCACCTAATGCGGTGACCCTAATGCGTCTACTTCCCTTTTACCTTGAAACCCCGAGAGGTTATTTAACTAGCTACTGTTGAGAGTATAAACACAGCGATGTAAATAGTCGTGTTTTTTTTTTAATCGAATGAAGGTGACGAGATCTTTACTGCTTGTAGCTGAATGGAAAACTAATCGCCTCGCTCATTAGATCCTAATTGGTATTCCTATTACGGGTGAGTAGTATTGATGATGATGAATGTGTGAGCGAATGAAACACATTTATTACAAATCACCGCAGAAAGAGAGAAAAAATTACTAAGTTCTAGAAGGAGACTACAGCGCTGCTATCCGCCGTTGGAGAACTCTGAACATCCTCATCATTTCATAGTGATGCCTTTTTCGTAGTGAATATTTGAGTCATGTCTTCTAGGATTTAGTCACTGGGGAAATATGATTAGAGACGTTGACAGATGAGTAAGAATGGAAAAAAAAGGTTTAGGATGAGTAGCCTATGTTTCTCCAATGCCTAACAAATCCAAGCCCAAAAAACTGATCTCCTCTGATACTATACGCCCAACTCAGGTACAGGATCAAGCACATGAGCGTGCTATAATCTTCCCAAAAACATATTGATAAGTAATGCGTACATTACAGGGAAGTCGATAAGTCAGTTTTTTTATCGCTCCCATATACACTTATTATTACAACACATATTTTTAAAAACAAGACCAAATTCTAAATCAAACGACAAAAGGTCGGAAATCGGCTGAGAATTTTCGTGAGCATTCTGTAATTAATTAATTAATTAATTTTTATGAGGATCGCTCGAATGGATCGGGCACTAACCTCTTTTCTTCACGACACCAAATTCAAAATTTCCAATGTGTGTTGCTCTTCGAGAGGTTTGTTAGTTAACAATTGGGATCATTACCCTTTATGTATGTAGGGTAATGATAAAGTCGAGAAACAGATGAAAACAGCAAAGCCATAACGATATAACTATTACCTCTACAGGGGTGAATGTAGATTTGAAAGATCTGAAATGTTTCAAGATCGGACTACTGTTCTTATTCCAGCAAGAAAATCGACTGTATAGAAAATTCAAAATTTCCGAGGTTCGGCACAACTAGAGTGAAATTGGAGTTGAATAAAATGTTATTTGAAATAGTCATTAAAATCAAATAAGAATAGTGGATAAATAATGATTTATCTCTATCCCCCCTCCATTTACCACCTTTCATAATGATAATTTTATGTGCTAAAATGTGTTCACATAGTAACTTGAAATGTAAATCGAAATGAACAAAAAAATTTGACATGAATTCTGGCTTGAGCAGCTACTTGAAGGGTTGGCTACCACCCCTGCAATCGGCCTGCTTTCAGTTGAAGCAAAATTTTCAAGGTTTGTAGCTCAAGAAGGCTAAAATGGGATCGAAAAAAATGAACATAAAATCGGTTTAGAATTTTACCTCCAGTAGCGTCTATAAAATTTGTCGCTGAAAAACACGTTTCTATTCGTTATTCCCTCCAATTCCTCCCTGACGTCGTGAAATTCAAATCACTCCATTAAAGACTCGTTGATTGACCTCAGGTGGAACGTCACTCGCCGAAAAGATTCGTACTAAACAAATAATCTCAGCATCCGTTGCTCTCCCTTCTTCCTAGAACTAGATCATCATGCTGACGGTTAAAGCCAAATTATCCGCCATAATACATGATTTACTAAAGATCAGGATAGTATATTAGATTGTAACTCATTGAAAGCTTATCTAGGGTTCTGCAATTACGCGTTCGAGTCTTAAATTATCGATTCATTCCAATTATGTGTAGAGTAGAAATTTTATATGTCCAGTTCTGGATCCTTGTAAAGTTTCCTTTCTCTAATACTGTTGCATTATTTTTTTCCAGGAGCACCAACATGTCGATCGACACGAGCAAATCGGAAATCGTCTCATTCTTCAGAGACAAGAATGTGTTCATCACTGGGGCATCCGGCTTCCTCGGCCGCCTTCTCGTTGAAAAGCTATTGAGGGTTTGCGACGTGAAAAAGCTGTACATTTTAGTGAGAACCAAAAAAGGGACCACTCCTAAGGAACGGCTGCAGTCAATCTTCCAAGTCCCAGTATGTATTATCATTATCACCTTACTAATATGAATTCTCATTAGAAAACATCCATTTGGTTTCCTGAACTATAGACAGAAGCTTCATGAATCAAATCCAAGTAGTCATTCGACTAATTTTTGGTACAGCTTTCCTTTAAACAATCTTTAAATCGCGCCTTGTATATGTCTATAGTTGGTGAAACCCAGAATTCGTTCCACATTGCATCAAAATCGATTGACCATCATTAAAATATTTCATTTCCTCTAAAAAATTCACTAAGAACAAATCAATTCCAATTTCATTAATTCAATTATACTCTTGCCCACGTAGGAGGGACCCTGAGGTTTTCTGAAGACCTCTGGGTCTGGCAACGCCGCTCAAATCGGAGCCTCCAGATAGTGGCCTGACGGCTCGCATCGGACTCTAATTACGGTGCTGTACTTACGTCTCGTGCGATTCAAATGTGATCTAATAGTTAATTCGATCATGCCATCACCAGAATCGTGACGTACATGAAAAAAGGGACACAACGAGTATAAATTTGAACTGGAAAAACATACCTAGACGTTATGTAAAAATACCCAATGGCGGTTTTCGTCAAACTCAAACAAAAATGGGTTTTTTTCCATGTGAGCATGTGGGGTATCGTGTTCCATGTAATTTTGGACGATGAAGCGATTGGAGTGGGTACCAAACCTGTGCGATTGACCCAAAACGAGGAAATCCATTTTCATGGGGTAAAATGGTGCAAAATGACATTATTTCCGTACTTTTTCGAGCCCCGTCCCATCTGACAGGGTTGGATCAAAGAAACATGAGTTTAAGTGTAATAAAGTTCGACACAAGAATAATAAACCCATGTGTAATCAAATTTGCAGGGTTTTTTTTTTTTGCAATTTATTACACTTTTGCAATACGGCCACACACTTGTTTGATAAGGTGTTCCTGAACCAATTGATATGAAATTTAGACTTGTTTTGAACACTGAATAATGTTACAAACAACCCATCCGGACAACCCAATGGACATCTTTCAAGTGTGAACTGAAAACAATTCTTCTAACTTTGAACAAAAACGGTTGAAAAAAACGGGTTCCTATAGCAAACGCTTATTCCAAGACCAAAAAAAAAAATCTCAAGGGGGGTCGTTGTTGCGGTTTCCTGTTGTAAATGATGCGCCTACCTCTAAAATTTCGCGTTTCCTATCGTTAAGGGGTTTCTGAAATAAGCGATTCAATTAGAGTCCATCCAAATGTTGAGATTAGAATCGATCTGGAAAGTGCCTGCCACTCTAATTAGTGTATCACTTATAGCTAAAATAAAGGTTATTACATTCTGCAGCACCCTCCCTTTCGGTGAAATCTAAGATAATTTTGCATCCCACTTGATCAGACTAGTACAGTTACATTTCTACACTACCACGCCCAGGATTTATTTGAACTAATAGGACATAATGTTTCGACTGTTCAGGTAATGGACGTGCTTCGAAGCCAAAAGCCCAACTTCATGGACCACATAGAACTCGTCGAAGGTGACTGCATGCTGCCTGATCTCGGGATCAAACAAGAAGTAAGAGAAATACTGATTGAAAAGGTGGACGTCGTCTTCCACGGAGCAGCTACCGTCAACTTTGAAGAGCCGCTCAGAAAATCGACTGGCATCAATGTCTCTGGCTCTAGAGACATTGCCAAACTTTGCCAGGAATTGAAAAACCTGAAGGTCTGTACCACTTTATTAGATTGCACGCAGCACTATCACTGCTTACAACTAGCTTCATTCATCTCTACTTCGTTTAGTCCTAAAACTGCATATCAGTGATGATGATCTTTAAAGTCAACAAGTGTTTAATGATATTTGTCCACTACTTTTGTGTAATAGAACGTGATGCTCGTGATAAAACCGCAGATGTTGATTGAGGATTGCAGGAAACTAAATACTGCAAATCCAATAAGTCACAGTTCAATGGGGAATAGATTTTGATGGGAAATAAGTACAGTAAATTTACTGTAATGCTTACTCCCCTGACTTCATTTCACAGTTTTATGTCTGCGTAAAACCAGCGTGACCTGTAGTTTTGAAACCGTATCATTTCTTCTTTATTTATTTATGACGACAAATGATAACTTGGTCATACAAGCAAAAAATTATTTCAAACAATTTAATGAATTTTACAGTAGTTACTATTCAAATAATTATATGTTATACCCCATATTTCGCTCATCACATAAGTGTCAATAGCTCATGAAAACATTAGGTTCGGAACAATTTTGTTCGTTTCTGAGGAATAAGGCGAATTCAGAGATTCGGTTTGAATTCTATTCTATGTGAGGTAGATTGAGCGCTTTCTTTGGATGTTGATTTTGGTAGGGAGCCTTTCTGGAAAAACTTAAAATGATGGGATTCATCCTGATATTCTATATGCGCTAAATTCTGTTCTGTAGAAAGTCTGACCAGTTCTCTGTAAGATGATCTGCTGATGATTCAGTCATTACGTAATTATTAATCACTCGTACGTGTGAAGTTGATATATGATAAGGACTCTCTCTGTAGTACTCAGAATCGAATGAAATAAGCTTAAATAGTCATTATTCGTCCTGAGGAGTTGGAATTGTATTGGAGCCTTTCTGGTATATTACGTCACGAGTGAAATGACAGTTGTGGATATATTTGTATTGATTCTGTGCATTACAAGAGAAAAATTAAAATTTGGTAATACAAAAATACGGTTTTTCCGTGAAATTGAGAAAATGGGAGTAATTATTCTCCTTAATTACATTTTTCAATACCGTTACACCGGTGTTTCACTTTCTTACCGCTCAAGTCATCATTTGCAAATAACTGAAATTATATACTCTAGGGAGGAACATGATGAAGATGACCAACATGCCATCCTAACCTCCAACTATCCAACCTCGTTTTACCGCGACCGGTCCGGTCAGTGACCATCTGATTCTGGGATTCCCCTCATGAGATGATTCACTCATAATCTTTCCATCTACCCACTCGGTGTTCCCTCAAAGGAGAAAAAGAGTGCACTTAAGTAGAAAGATCCGGATAGCCTTTAGAATGGGGTTTTTACCAACCACTTTCTTCAAAACCGGTTGATATTCGCCACTTCGAGTTTAAATCTTCCCTCTTCGGACAATGGTTTTATAGACATGACCGCATTCGGACCAATGGGATACAAAACAGAGGGCTTCTTACAGTTAACCTAACAGTAAATACAATACAGAAACATGTCGGATACCCCCCAGCGGCTTAAGAAATCACTCTTCAGAAAACTTGTATTTGTGTGGAAGTTGTAAGCTCAAACTCACACCAACTGATGACACGATTTCAAAACTTGAAACTACCAATAGTAGTGCAACTGAAACGAATTTAAGTTAATATTTACACGTTTTTCTTTTATTGCATTCTTTCATCCCTCTGCCTCACTTTAGAAAGTCTTAAATTGGAGTATCATCTTAATTGCTATTAAATTTTCTGAATTAGCAGTTTCTCAGAAGAAAGGAGAGAGATGGAGCACGAAATGATCTTTGATGATGCTATCGTGCAATCGTAGGTGGTAATTAGTAATAGTTAGACAAATCCCAAAATGCAGACAATACCTAAATCCAAGGAACGTTCAAATTTTTTTCATTGGTTACTGCCGAAGTTATTGGAAGTTCTTGGTGATATTATGCCACCTACCTACCTTCTTGGATGCGTGCGTGAAAGTCTGCAACAAAGTGAGACATTAGTACAAAAATTGACGTGGCTATCATTTTAGGGCAACTGAAAGGTGAATTCTTGTGCATTTTGATGACGAGTTTATGTGACAGAGCGAAAATGAACATCCGTGTGATTCAGTTTCACAAAATATTTGCGTCACCACAGTTTTGGTACGGTCATGCTGATAGATCACTAATAGGTCATCAATATTGATGGCGAAGTCAGCCTTCAGGTGACGTCAGATAGTTGTAAAGCTAAAAACGTATTACTTTGCCGGAATAACTTCCCAGACAATCCTGCTTCCTACAGAAAATAGACAATAAACAAATCAATAAATCTCATGCAACTAATTGTAAATAGACACGACTTCTTCATAGAGCGTTTTGATGAATAATATTTAGAAAAAACTGTGATATTTCGAACCCGATATTTATTGAATATTAAGGTATATGTACAGTGTGTCCAAAGACATGGCCAACCCCTCACCCCTTTTCCTCTCAGTAAAATCGTAATTTGTGGACAAAAATTTGAATCTGCATGTTTCTTGGTAACGATATCAAATTTGTGCGCAACGTATACCAACTGCATAATTTCAGACGGTAACCCCGATTTTTGGTTTATTTCTTTCAAAACGCCGTTGTAGTAATATGGCAAAACTTTTCAATAATCCCCCCCCCTCCCCCTCTTCTTCTAAATGTTATTCTTTTACGTACCAAGGTGCCAAATAGGAAATGTCCTTCTAACGTCCGCGATACGCCGTCCACCGGAAAAATAAAAAAAGGGTCGGAATTGATGTTAAAAAAATCCGTTCTTTCGTACATGGATTCTCTTGGCATCTACTTAGTTCTAACATCTTAGTAGCCCAATCGTATAACACACATGGATGCAACGGCCCAAAACTGATCAAAAACGTGGCAAAAATGTGGTTTTTCGAGGTTTTTTACTCATTCAGCGAATGGAGGTGTCGTTTCCTAAAAATTTTGGACGCAAAATCAACTGAGATTGGTTTCAGATCCGTAGAAACTCCCGCAAAGTAAATAACTGCGATATTAAACCTCAAAGTGTCCTCTCAACCTCAAAATAACACAAACAGTCAAGCATTATTCAAGAAAATAAGAAACCCTTGTGTTTTATAGCAGATTCGTATTCTACGCTCGATTTCATGATAATTTATCCCCCATTTAACTACGAGTATTTAAGTATCGTATTTTGGCCAAGCGTAACCCCTTTAGCGAGCACGCAAAGTTGCCAAGCCATCAAAATTGCGCAAATATATGTTAGCTAACTCAAAATGTTATAGATGTCCGTCTGGTACTAACAGATTCATGTGATGTGGCTAAGTTATTTTTAGATATTTCTAAACGAGATTCCAAACGCAGCTGTAACTGAATTTACTTCAACACCTGTTGGAATTGGTGAAAATCAACATGAATAGTTAGTTATAAACAGTTGTGGCCACCACCAGCCAGCCCCCTTCTCTACAAAAAACTATCGCGCCTCGGAAACGGACTAGTAAACTGATAATTCTGCCGCTCCTCGTTCTAGACTCACCATTTCAACATGAATTGATAAGTTTAATAATTGTGAGTTTTTTGAGCTCACTCGTTGTAGAAGTGTTCAAATTTAGTTAAATTACGTGGATAGCGCCGTGGATTCAACATTAAAAAACAATGAAAATATTTGTGCGTGTTGCGCAACGATCATACATTTTAAATCCTCCAAAAAAAAAAACACGTAGATTTAATTTTTTTAAATTGTTTGTCCATAAATGAACATTTTATTAAGGGGTGGGAGGGGGGCTCTCGTTGGATACCCTATATTTGATAGTGACCTACAACCCTATAGTGATCTACAATATTCACCCTAACACATTATAATAGCAAAGTGATTAACCTTAGTGATAACCTGAGTAATAAAAGATAATAAACTATGGTCTTTTCTAATTTTTCAGGCGTTTGTGCACGTTTCAACGGCGTTTTGCCATTGCCCGAGGAGAGAAATCAAAGAGTCGTTTTACGATGTCCCAGTAACCGCTGACAACTTGATCAAGGTGACCGAAGCGCTGAATGACGATCAACTTGCGAAAATCGCCTCGCCGTAAGTAGTGAAAAAGTCCTCTATTTCAACTGCGTGTTGGATATAGATAGTTTCTATTTCCTGTTTATGGAATAATTCCATTATTGCTAAGCCTGAAAATACAGTCGAAGCAATTTTAGTATATCCTGAGTGCTGCAAGGGCAGGGGTCATCTCAGAAGGGGAAATTATTATATTCCATCATATTCTTCCAACATGTTAGCAGAGCTTGGAATCAATCCACCCCTTCCCCTCTCCTAAAAAAAACCTCTCCTCTGTTTTTTCTTAAAGCTCCAGGTGTGATGGATACGAATAGTTTCCGTTTCCTGTTTCTTGAAATTAGTACGCTTGAGCATAAAACCGAAGCTTATGAGATTCATGGGTATTCCTTCCCATTTCTTGTAACTGCTATGCCTGAGCCTAAATTTGATATAAAGATGAAAAGTTCCATCTTCCTGATTCTTGAAACGGCTACATCTGAACAAAAACCTGAAGTAATTTTAGCTTCGCGAGTATCCTCTGGGCGTTGCAGACATATTGCCTAAGTCCTTAGAAGGAGCAACTAGTTCATTCCATCATCTTCTTGTAATTAAGGGTTATAATGTAGAGTGAAATAGTTAAAGATGCAATGGAGAGGAAGCTAGTCGCTTGAAGCAGGGCAAATGCATGCTCTACTTATATTTTTCCCCCGGAATCTAACACAATTTTTGTGCACGCTAAGAGCACAAATTCCCAGCATTTCGAGCAAATTAAGAAATAGTAAGATGAATGAAGCTAAACCATATTATTCTCAGCTAATACAAGGTAATACAAGGTGCAAATCCTCGACCCAGTTGATTTGTTTGCAAACTATTTTCGTTACATATTTTCTCCAACCGTATTTATAAATTATGTTTGAGCCTTTTGGATGTGTCTTGCGCTTGGAAATGGAATTCAGAAAAACCATAACATCAAAATGAAGTGGTGATATTCGTTGTAATGGGCGGAATGATGTTATCTACCATCGGTATTCCCGAAACCGTAATCGTTGCAGCCTAATAGATCAATATATTATCTCACAGGCCTTGATTGCTTCGCCAATCTATCCTAATGCGATAAATTTGGCACCCGAGTAACAACAGATCGTATTAAGTTATGACTGGAGAAAACATAATAATATATCCTTAGGAAAAGTAATGATTTAGATCTCATATGTTTGTGTAAATGGACCTTCATCATTTCAGTTCGTAGCGTTTACTGGGCTTTATGGGCTAGAAACGTTTGTGGTTTACTACTTCCAATAATCCAACAGTAATCAATATCTCTTGCATCAATCAATGTTATTATTCATAATAGAAAGTTATAATTGTAATCTGTGAAACGCACATATGTGCGATAGTACCAATCCATCACTAGTACCTTGATTTCATAATAGTGAACGCAATATTCCGTTTAAGGGTCAACTGCTTAGTATGTGCGTATGTATATCTTAGTCGCATACATCGAATTAACTGTGCTGAATGTCGAAAATGAGGAGCAACACACACACATGAACACATTATAATGGAATGACCAGAATATGATGGTCCAATCGTGGCATAAACCGATATCGCGATTTACAAAGAATATGACAAATTTATATGTAACAGTACCGTTAAAATCTAGGAGTAAAAATGGAAAATTGTAAACTCTATGAATTGTGAATAAATGAAATTGTTTGACCACAAAATGTGCGCATTAAGACAATATAGTTTATTATTTCTTTATAGGAGAGCCATCAACAGTTAGGCAGGGATTGCCCCTACGGTGGGTGAGGCGATACGTTTGCAATACTCAGAAGATATCCGGGAAGCTTTGGGTTTGTGTTCAGGCGTTGCAGTTTCAGTAAACGGGCAGGAGGCGCTATAACCATCTTGAGTGTGATCATGAAATATCCATTACACCCTAAAGGATTTCGAAAGTCAGTGGGAAGGAAGTTAAGGGGAGGAGAATGAGATGGAAGGCTTGTATTAGTCCGGGCTGGGGTAATTTTTGCCACTTTTGAGAATAAATAAGTAAAAGGTGTTTCCCATTTTGCCTATGGAAGTAGTGAAGGGAAAGGGGAGCCGGAACAATTATTACAGAAATGGTATGAAATGAAATTATATTTATTGACAGAAATATAGATATGGTAGAAGAACACAAATAAATTGCAGTGAGTACATTGGTGGCTGTAGGCATAGCCCGTGCTGTTACTAAAAGTCAATTATCAACCTCAACATAGAGTTCAAAACAGTTAAACTTACTCGCTATCCCTATTAAATGTACCAAAGCTAAACAGAGAAAATTCAAAATATCTCATTTGCACGATATTGGCTTATTTAAAAACCCTCGATAAAGTCTGTCTGACCAGTAGTAATGAGCCAAGTAAAGGGGGAATGGTCCGAAAATAGGGTCTTTTAAAATAAGCGTATAACACGGAAGTCCTCGAACAGGCTAATTGCCCCTTCCATACGCTCAGGAGATTTGCCCGCAAAATTTATAGGATACCCGGGAAGCTAATAAAGCTTTAGGCATGTGCTCAGGCGTTGCAATTTTAAGAAACGAGAAAGGGAACTATTCATACCACTTACTAAAATGAAATTATCTAAATTAAATGAGTGAGCTACACTTTACTTGTCCCTCTGTACGTAACAAGATTTTTACAATGATACAACAGAATTTCACTATATCGACACATACCGCCAGAAAATTGGTGGAATAAAACCGCTTACACTTTTCTATTTTGTCAATGAACCCCACGAGATTTCCGACATTATGGTTATACCATTGGAACTATATCAGCTTGTATAATCATCACAGCTTCGAAATCAATTTTTACCAAGTTTTTCCATCTAGATTCTTCGTCAAATATAATTTCTAAATAAAAATTATTATTTTACGCAATAGAAACACGTGTATCATTTTCGATGTTGCAATTGGCTCGGGAAAACATCCTTAATCACGAATTGTTGATTTAGATTTAAATATAATATTGTTCGGCAGATTGAATTAAAATTTTAAAACTGTATTGAGATGATATAATTAGAGTTTTCTGTATTTCGTTTCAGATTAATGGGAGATTGGCCGAACACCTACGCCTTCACCAAAGCTGTAGCGGAAGACGCTATAAAAAAATACGCCGATGGGCTGCCAGCTTGTGTGTTTCGACCTGCAATCGGTAAAGAGGAATCGAATATAAAATTTATATAATGGGTTTTTGCACTTACTTCCTAAATGTTTCGGTTTCAAATGAAAAAGCAATCTTGGGCGTCTTGGAGTTAAAAAAAAACGTGTGGCAAGTCGGTCGTGGCTCAGGGCTTCCTCAAATAGTTATCTTAAATGTGTAGATCGTTGAAATTTTTCAAATACTTATTAAAATGATTCACGGAACAGAAATGCACACTCTACGCGGCGTTTGAAGTATTACATCAACTCTTTCAAAATGAGAGTAAATATTTACTGTGGGTCACGCTAATTTTATATCGGATAGATATTATTTCCCCAAATACCCTTCAAATATTCGCCAGACCGAAAGATAATTCAGTTGATGAAATATCATCAAAACCGGATTAACATTGTGGAATCGTTAACAAGCAAATCAAGCCAAATATGTTAGAGCATTGGCAGCCAAATCCGTTTCATTAGCAAACGTTTATTATGAAACTACCAACTACAATGCAATATTATTCAGAAGTGATTAGTTTTCGGTAAAAACAATCTTCTCTGCCCAAAATTTTACTCAATTCTTCCCTAGTTTAATCCTGAATGTACACTTCAGTACAAAAATAAAGTTTAATATGAAACTTGAGCGTAGGTATTTTCTTCCAAACAATTCAACAATCTAATGTCAAAGAATATAGTGCAACTATTTACATATAAAATGTGCCATACCAAAATCTGACTGTGAATCCAAAATGATGAGTGTGCAAGAGGGCAGTTTTTAAAAACGATAATCGAACTTGGTGCATAAATTAAGAGGCAATATAGCTTTTTGGATATCAAGTGCAATATACTGCGTAATTTATACATAGTATTTTCAGATAGAGTTAATCTTTTTTCGGATAAAATTAATCTTTTTGTAAATAATGTTAATCGTTTTTCAAATAAATTTCATCTTTTTAGGAATGAGTTTAAACTTTTTACGAATGAATTTAAACCTTCCTTTCTTGAGTAGTTGGAACAGCGGTTGGGTACGTCAGCCAAAAACACAGTGTTAGTGATAATGCCAAAATCCAAAGGCCCAAGAGGTCATTAACTTCATGCATTCGTCCAAAATGAGCATACAATTTCTGCCACCCTATTTCCCTATGCCCAACCCAGCAAAACAAGCATTTTCAAAAATTAAGATTACGCCGCGAAGAGTTATGAGCGTCGCTGGGAAACATAACTTAGTCGTAGTTATATCCGAAGTGGAGAAGTTACGCCGAACGACTGTTCGAACTATGAAGTGAACAAGTTCATCACTTTAACTTCAGCTCATCATTTCGAAGGAGATTGTTTTTGGAGTTTTTGATTGAGTGCTGAAGCAAAAAGATTAATTTTATTTTCAAAAAGATTCAATTCTATTTGTAAAAAGATTGACTATATCTGGAAATACTATAAGCTGTTCATATTGGTCTTGTTAGATATGAAAGTTATGTGTACACTAGTTAAAAGACCCTGCTACGCAGGTTAAAAAGAAATAGGTGAATAACAATGAGGGAGTATAAAAACAATACGCAAAGTCAAAAAATCGTATATTCCAAGTCCCCGAGGAGGGGAGCATGCCGGTTGCCCTGGGAGACACTCCGCCCCGCTGGGGCCCTCTCCCCCCGAGAGTCCCCACGCCCTGGGTCGGGGTTGTTCTGGAGGGTGAATTCCACCCCCTGAAAAACGGATATACCTACCTACATACTTACTCTGATACTTTCATCTTTATATATACGATTGACGGTGCATTTCTGCAAAATATTGCACATTTTTTCATTTTACTAACTAATTATACCTAACCCCTCCTTTTACAGTTATTTCAACCATAAAGGAGCCCATTCCAGGATGGATAGACAACCTGTACGGACCGTCGGGGATCATAGCCGGGTGCGGAGCTGGCCTCATCCGAGTTGTCAGAGTTGACCCAAACGTCACATCTGAACTCGTCCCCGCCGACATGTGCGTGAACGGAATGATGGCTGCGGCTTACAAAACAAGTTTACTCGGGTATGTTCATTAACGTTTTGGAATGGTGATCATTTAAACCAAATTTAACTAATTTCAACTTGAATCGATGAGCTTCACTCACTAAGGAGATCAAAATTGTGCCCAAACATGAGTGAGAAAAACTCATGCAATTGCCACCGGATGAGAGATGAAAGTATGATATAATATATTAGGTATCTCTTTCTGAGATATTATCTCATAAAGTGCACCTTTGTATGCCCCGTCATGGCATCCAAAGTAGAGGAGGATACCAGATAGTCAGAACCCAAAATACTTCCACCATTAATTTAAAAAACTAAAAGATATTGGACGACGAAGAGCATTGCGTAAGAAAACATCTCCAGGGCTACCTCCTTCAAAATCAAATTTCCCTTCTGAACTTCAACTCGTATACCGCCATCGGGTACTTTTATTCCATTTTCGTCAGCCTTCGTCATTTAGTATTGTCGATTATGTTTCCAGGTGTTGTACATATCCTCTGCTCATGCACAAACATAGATTCCTTGTAGTAATTAACATTCGAAAGCATCAAACCATCAAACGGATTGTGCACATCTGAAACTGATTCCCTCAACGAGTTTTTTAATAATAAAACGTAGTAAAATAGACGATACAGACAGTTCATGTTTGTTAATTATTATGACCTAACCGTCGAAATCGATTTAACTGTGTAACTCATTATTTTCGTGGATATAAAGACCGTTTTTATTGAAATGAGTTTCCACAACTTCGTCGCGAGTGACTTAGTCCGCACCGTCATCTTCATGCTCCGATCAATGTGGATTTATTAATATACTATAATTTAATATTTCCTTCAATATTCGTTTCTCCATGTAAATATGTACATAAACCAAAATAGTATTACAATTTCTAAACGCATTCAAAATGTCACCTGCCACACCAAACTTGGCTAATTACTAACTGGTTTCAACCACGTCCCCTTCAATTTTATGAATCCGAGAACTTTGAGCAGAACAAGACAGTTTGTCTTGAAACATGAAATAAATAAAATTAAATGGATAAAATTAGTTATTAACGATAATCGTGATTAAATTGGTTGAATATTGAGAACTGCGATGAGCGTACAAAACTGTTTTACTCCGGTAATGTTTTTACGTCTATGGTTTTGAGAACCGACCAAACTTGAAAATACGGAATACTAATACTACTACACTAGTGAGAGGAGTTATAAAAACCTCTGTTTTCGTAGCTCTTTAGAAAAATGCCTCAACAAAGACCATCCATATAAGTTGAGTGCAGGTGAAATGCATTGTGGGGCCTCTATTGATGGTTTGACGTTTCATATTTTGTTTCATGAATGCTCGAATCTTGAAAACCCACCCTAATACTCTAATTTCTCCCACAGACCCACCAACGACATTCCTGTATTCAATTTCACAACTACCAAAGAGAACAGACAGAATTTCAGGGAGTTCTACGAGAGGACGATTGCCGTGGGGCGAACGATGCCACCTACCCAGGCAGTTTGGTACTTCACGTTGACCAAAATCGCATCACCCTTCTGGTACATGATTTTCAGTTTCCTCATCCACACTCTTCCAGCGATGATTATCGATGCAGTCTTATTCATACTACAGAAGAAGCCTCAGTAAGTGCAGTACTGTATGATTTCTATTCAATTGGAAACATTTCTTTGAATGTTTAATGTACACAACCTTTGTAGATATAGTTTTTTATCTCAATTTCTCAATGCAATTGATAAAATTAATCAGAGAATCATTATGGTCTAAAGTGGCCCGAACCTTACTAAACGATTGGAATCATACCTATCTGCTTAGTTACTATATATAATTCGGAACAGAATACTTTTAAAAAAACTGAGCCTCATTTGGTTACCATCGTGGGATTGATTGATAACTCGAACTACCTTCAATTTTTTGGTTTCGGACTTCTGTTTCTACCAAAATCCTCAGAACCTATACAAAGAGCGTCAGGCCAGCCCGAACAAGTAAACAATTGGACGGATACTTTTTGTAACAATCCATTACTGTGAAAATTGGGCTCCAAAAGGTTAGTGCGGGTTCGCAAAAAGGGAATCCTGAAATGAAATTTGTTGTCCGAATGCAGCTGGTTGTGTTTAACTGATAGAAACTCAAGCGTAATGACCGAGGGATCTAACTACGGGGGAAAACAAGGCATGAAGTCGTTAGGCTCACTGACATCATTATTGGCCTTGTCCATCAATCATCTTCGTATTAGACGAAATCGGCAGTCAATGTGAAGTGCGTATCCTGCACGTGACTTAACGTTGTCTTCAGTTTTCATTTGAGACGGTAGCTGTTACTAGGAAATCAGCATGTGGATTTGCGCACTCGCACAATCAGTTCTAATTACGTCATTAATTTGGCATTAAATCCAATGTCATTGGCTTCCTAATATTAAATGATCAGGGGTCTGTGACGATGAAACGGCATATCTTCAAGTTTTTCTCGAATAATTCCAAAACAACTGATCCCACAGAAATATCAAACCTCCAAGTTAAGAACCATTTAAAAAACAGGCGCGAACGCAAAATTTTTGATTATTCTCTAAAAAAAAGGAAAGTTTAAAACATTTTTTAAATCACACTTATGATGAGTGAATCTCAAAGAAAATGTTACGCTATAAAACAATCGGAAAAAGTCTTACTTACTCGTCATAAATCTTGGAAAGTACTCAACCAATAACCGAGCTTTGACATACCTCAGTTTCACCAATATTAAAGTCGTGAAGAGGTTTTTTAGCGCTCAAGCATTGGCGAAGAAGAGGAGAGGACTACCCAGAAATTCAGAAAAATTAAAATTTCTCCTCAAATTCTTCTTAGCGACAGCTATAAATCCTCCACTGTGCTACGACCACAGCCTTTTCTTTAACCCCGCAAATAAAAATTAAATCCTAAGAAAAATATAAATATGGCTGGTTTAAGAAAATTGCCTACCCTCTTTTCAAAAATTTGTGGCTAAGGTGTACATATCAAAGTTTTTGTATGAGCTAAATATGAAACAATCCCCCTTTTTCCCACACCTCATCAGGATTTTGAGTTTCGAACTCCTGTATACAATTTATCAAATTTTGGGTACAAATCTGATGTCTAAATTTTCCCGTTGTGTTCGAAGGGAGTGGGCCTTATTTTCGCTAGTTGTAGATCTTATAAGATGTATCGATCGCTACCATTTTACAAGTTTTGTAAGATATTGAACAAATTTGAGGTACCATAAAAAGTTCAAATGTTTTTCCAAGAAAAAAGTTAATATGCATGGTGTATCGGATTAGGTGCGCAGTTTCACCCGCGTATTCTTCAACCGATTTCAAACAAAAAATGCTTCAAAGCAATTTTGTTTGTCTCGCTTAGTTTTGAGCTATTTCACTTCTAAGATTTTTTTTCGTGTTTTCGACCTTGTCTCAAAAAAACGACAATAATTCACATACAGTACCTATTATATAAGGTGAAAGTTGAGGATACCATTGGAAAGGACGTTAAATTTCCTATCTTTCGACCGCCAAACCAATTTTGTTTTGCTCACGTCAAGTTGGCGAATAATTACTTTACAAAGCAAGCTTCAAGAAATTTTGAAAAGAAAAGGTTTTTATTAGGAAGGTTGTTCATTTGAACAGTTGCCTATAGTTTAAATTTGTAAAAAAAAAATTTAATTTACCCTTCGAAAGCTGACTTTTTGGTGCATTTTTTAAGCTACAGGCACCTGATTAAATGCAGACTAGAGTGTAGTAATAAACATTTGAAAAACCTTCTTATTCTAAATTTTTTTGAAGTTTGATTTGTAGAGTGATTATTTGCCAACATAACGTGACCAAAAAGATTGGTTTGGTTCTTGAAAGATAGGAAATTTAACACACTTTCCAACAGTATCCTCAACTTTTACTTTACATAGTACTGTATGTGAGTTATTGCCATTTGCTGAGACAAGGTCGAAAACACGAAAAAAATATTAGCTCAAAAACTAAGCGAGATAAAAAAAATTGCTTGGAGGAGAATTTCTTGGAAATTGGTAGTAGAATACGTGGGTGAAGTACTGCGCACCTTATCTGACACACCCTGTAGAAACGAAAAATTCGGTTATGTTAAACGGATACTGCAATTTCAAATAAGAACAGGTATTGCCTGACACCTTATTGACACTTGTTACGCATTTAAACATCGAATAGCGATTGACAAATTAGTATTGAGCTTCCGTTTGACCCTCCATCAGCTACCATGGTTTTTCTTCATGGTATATTTCCTCTGTCATGTACATAATATGACGCTACAATTCATTTAAAGCAAATGATTGAAATATATTTACACTTCATGGTGCATGGAACAAATAAAATGATAACTTATAACGAAATGTATCTTCTTTGTTCTTCAGAGCTTTGAAAATCTACAAAAAGATCCACAAACTCTTGGACGTGCTCTCCTACTTCACCACCCAACAATGGGATTTCCACAACACCAATATCCAAGTGCTGTTGAACGGGTTGAATGACGTCGATAAGAAGCTGTTCGATTTTGACATGAGGAAACTGAATTGGGATGAAGTGGCGTTGACAAACTCCCATGGAATACGAAAGTACATCATGAAAGAAGACGAGTCCAACATCCCCAGTGGGAAACGGAAGATGTTCTTGTGAGTACTTATTTACATCATTTTTCATACCCCAACGTTGAAATCTCGTTTTTCTTTCTGAAAAACAGCTCAACAAATTGTGCAAGCCCTGTTTGTTTTTCTAATTGAACATTATTAAAGCTGATAAAAATCAGGAAACATTATAATCAAAGTTATGTAAGTTAATTGGATCTATCGATTGAAAATATCGATGTTCAAGTCCACGAAATTATGTCGGACCCGCAACCTAATGTAATGTAATCAATCCTAATACCTATTCGTTGACGCGAATCGAAAACCTAATTCTCACCTCAATATTGCTTCTAAGGAAGTCGGCACTGATGCAGGAAACGGTGGTTGCCACAGGGCAAGATAGTTGATTGCTATCGGCGATCTCGTTACGTCGCACGCTTTCTTGTCTGTTCAACACCTGTCTGTACCAGGGGAATATCACTCCTCGGATATTTGAAGGATTATTTATTCGAACTAATATTTGTAATACAAAATATACCGGAATGGTGCAGGCGGTTGCATGATGTTTTACTAACTGATTGTAGAAGGTAACTACCGATTAATCGATACAAACAGTATCAAGATTTTTTGGGAAGATGGCAGATCAAAACTTATTATAAGAAAAGCTTTCATTTTTATTTATTTGTTACTATTTGAATCGAGAGCTACTCCACAGCATCAATTGATTTAATCGCCACAAGGATGCGACATCTTTACCGAATAACGTAGAGTTCATTATATATCCAAACCAATTATAGATCCTAACCAAAAACGGAACAATTTTACACAAGGTATCTAAATGTTTTTTATAATTTTGGATACACTGCGAAACAATAATCCTTGATTATTGAAGACACGTAAAATTGTGTCCTAAATGATTTCTCACAAAAATGACCGGATGGTAGTATTTGCCCAACTGTTCATCCGCAGCCCCGAATATCCAAAATGGGTATTTTAGTGTTGCTATTCCTATCCTGCAACTCCCTTTCCTGAGTGAAGGCATTGAAAACTCAGACTTCATATCAATGATAGGATAACGTTACAGGTTCTTTAGAAGTAAGAACACTTACGAATAAGCTACAAGAAGATGGTATCCTATTGAAGAATACGTCTAAAGTAAATTCATGGTGGGTTAACCCATGAGTGAGTACTGAAGAGGTACTCGGGTAGAAGCTTAGTGAACTAAAAGTTATGGTTGGCATCCCAACTGCCTTCGCATCTCCACGATTTAATCTAGACCGCATGGGGGCTCCGAAAATTTTCCCCAACAGTGTCGATTGATTTAACCCATATTACAGACAGAAGCCTGCTGAAAATAATAGCATACCACAAGAAGGTGGCCCAATATCAAACACACCACTACAGTAAACTCATGGTGACTGCCTTGGTAGATTCATTGATGTTCTTAGGGGATGTTTGTATCACATCCGGCGATGTGTCCATTTTACAGGTTCTGGATCTCAGACCCAGCTTGGATCTCTTCAATGGGCATCATCTTAGTTTAACTTGTTTTCATTTTGGTGATATTTTCATTTGCTAGAGTGGTTAAACACTAGTCATGTACTCTTCGCTCTACAGACCACTAGTATTGCTGTTAGGGTCCAAGAAAGCAGTCCTTCTAACGGTGGAAGGTCAACATGAACCCTCATTCAAAATCATGCCATTTCGAATGCAGATTAAATTCCTAAATGTTGAGAAAACTTCTGCATAATCACCACCATGTTGCAGAACTAGGTATAGCGACGTAGAGTAGCAATTATTAGAGTGATAAGATACCAGCAATTGAAGATTGTTTTGATATTTGAATTGACGTCAATTGTTTTGATTTCAGCTTACACATTCTTCATAGAGCTTTGCAACTTATCGGCTTCTCTCTTCTCATGTGGCTGACGGTTTCCGTTTTATCTCCTGCGCTCTTCGCGTTGGTACAGTGATTTCAACTCCTTTGTGAACATTAAACGTTCACATCAAGATCTTAAGCTTTATCCTAGGCGCGGGAGGGGCTTTGCCCAGCGGCTTCCCGCTTTATGACTTAGAAAAAGTGAAACACCAATTACCTGGCTTGGGAATGCAAACTCAAACCCGTGGTTATTGTTTTTTTGTTTATTGTTTTATCGCACTGTCAATATGACAATGTCTGGCGTACAATAATTTATAAACGTACTTGTAGTAGAATATTACGGATTAAGGTATTAGCATAAAGGCCTGTTGCAACACAACAGTTGTGAAACTTCCACAAAATTTCATCTTCTCGTCTAGGGTGCGACGGACATTCAAGTTTTCTTCTTACCAATTTTCACAATTTCCAATTTAATAATTTATTTGTCAAAGTAGAAGTTTTTCTTCGTCATAAATTTGAAAAATCTGATAGCCGTATTCGTTCATTATTCTGTCAAAATCATGATTTTAAATATTAGGAACCATTCAAAAAATTACTTATCTTACTTCTACGAGAATATTCACACACTCAACTCGACATTCGTGTTTTCCTTTTTTGTTTTGGTATAAAAAACTCATTCTTGTATACCTTACATACATACATCACTGTATTTGATTGTTTAATTTATTTATATCCGTTCTTCAATCCTGTACTGAATGAAGTAGAATTATAAAAATTTAATAAGGTCCATAAGTAAACTGATATATTGTGTTAAATTTATAAATAACCTAACAGTATCTACAAACTCCCTAAGTCCAGTATCTATTTGAATTTATGTTTTCGTAATTCTATCAAATACAAAAATGGTTAGTATGATGGAAATAACCTTCATCTAGTCTAAACATTTACACTCTAGCTTTGATTATTGTTGATAATGAAATTATGATAGGTACATCCAATCCATGCTCAAAAATAATTTTTATGTGTACCTTGCTGTACTGTCAAATATCTGTGGTATTTATATATGGGTATCGATATCTTCACAGAGTAGCGGTAGTGGAATTGTACGTATCGTTATATGGACAAATAACGCTAAATGATCTTTATTATGACAATATTTCTTATGATTGTAAATAAATTTGTATTCTTTTTTACGTATCGCTTATTTACTTACCCGTTTAGCGGTTTATTCTGCACCGGTAATATTGGATTCACTCAGTGAAGCACGGTTTCTTGTCGTATTTACTGTTTTAACATGAATAGGAAAAGGCCATGTGATGTCCAACATTCCCTGGAAAGCTGGAAGATGAGACAAGTGTGGCTGAAGAAAATAAGTCACAGCCGATCAGCACTCCTCCAAACCATCTTGAGGTCACTTTTAAGTTCAGAAATTCCAATTATTTGCTAAGGTGAATTTCTACGGATTAGAAATGAATCCCAGTCGCTTTCAAGTTCAAAGCTACTAGGAAATTACGCCCCCATTGCCTAGGTAAGGAAAACTTCGAAAAACCACGTTTTTCGTAGGCTTTTGACCAGCTTTTTGTCTTATAGTATCGATGCATGTGAGGTACTCGAGCCTGCTGGAGCTACGGACTTCTAGACCCCATGTGCATAAGAACGGATTTTTCACATCGATTAAAAGGCCTTTTAAAGGCCGTACGGACTACTGCAGACGGACATGCGGATTTAAGCACCTGAAAACTTTAATTCACAAAGTTTGGGGATGGTTACAAAAAATTTTTGCTATTAGATTACAAAGGGTTACTATTGATGTTCAAAAACCAAAAATAAGTTTATGATTCTTGTACGGTAACTGCATTTTCAAAAATCCTGCTGGATGCTTTAAATTTCGTGAAAAATTGCAAATGTAGATTCACTAAGCTAAATTTTACTCTGGAAAATTCGCTCGTGCTGTTTGAGTGGATATTTTTCCTAACGTGCACATTCCTGGCGCATTTCACCAGAATCTGGGGAAATTGTAGAAGTAAAGCTCGTTCAAGAACTTAACGTTTGACCTTTGAAGTGATTAAATAGTTCCTCACCGATTACCCTCCGAATCTGAGAGAATTTTTCAGTGTAACATTCTTCTCAAAAATCCAAATAAACACACAATACGTGTTTATTAATATATTATATTTATAATATTGATTTTCCAATCATAGAGCATTAACGTATTAGTCTTATTACTTATATTTTTGTAAAATTGTTTAGAAATTTGAGCACTTTGTGTTGGACCAAATGTAAATTATCAATTTTGTAGCAAATGAACTGTTTCTGACTCGTATTTCATCATTTTGGTTTATTATTCAATAATAAACCATTGTAATCGCTCTTGAAAAAAAAAAAAATTCTAACCCCCTCTGAAAAATTTCATGGTTTACGGTTCAAAGGGTGTAGAATCCGAATCTACAATAAAAATTTTCCGTCCGTACGCCGTACGCACAATTTCTCCCAAACGGCTGAAGCAAAAAAGCTGAAATTTTCAAGAAAAATCCATGTTGGTCCGGCGACGCCCCAATTCTTGAGCCAGCTCTCTCACTTAATTTCAAGTGCCCTTTAAGGGTTGTCAAAGTTTTGTTAAAATCCCTAAAAACCTAAAAAAAAAAGTCAAGGCGGCCTAAATTTGTACTCTTTTTGAAGAACACTCTACTATTCCAGGTGAAACAACCAATAATACGTGTTTGATTGTGATTGACGCTATTAGAAACTTCTGCATTCAGCTGATCGCTTGTAGAGGTAACGGAACACCATTTTTTTGCAGAAAAATATCAGGGTGCTAAATCCTTCATTCATCACCCGACTCTTCACCAAACGTGCAAGCGTATTAATTACACATGGAGCTGCAAAAGTTACCGTGAACACCGTGTGTGTCACGTTTGTAGGACTCCTCGCGGTTTTGGCTGAAACGTGTACTAATACGTGTACCTACATTCTGTCTATATGTACTAAACATTGAATTTCAACTGTGAAACGCCAAATAACTCCAACTGAAAATAAACTGCTGCACATAATATGTTGTTTTAAGCAGTATTATTATTCATTATCATTAAATTATTTTCTGTAATCAAATTTAAGATATTGTGAAGAATTCCATAGCTATTCAGTGATCGTTTGGAAGTACTTACTGCATCACTTTCTTAATATTACAATTATTAGCTCATAATCCGTAGACTTATGACGTTAGACGTATCCTTGAAGTGGAGCAAACAAACATCCATTCGGTATCCGCTTTCCTAGTTTCTGTATACTACTAGAAGACCGAAAAGTCCTCTGCGTAGTAACAGCACTATTTCGTAGTGTCAGCGTCGCCAACACTATGTCATAAATTTTAATGAGAAATGATTTACCGGGATGTACGGGAGGGGACTGTCGCTGTGTATCTAAGAGAGGCTGTATATCTAAGTTCTTGGAACTAATAGGTAAGCAAGTAGGGATATTGACGTTACAAACTGAATCGCACGTTTTGATCTTAATGAATACGATTCTACATTATTCCACTTCAAATCATTAATGTGTCATATGCTGTTGGGACAGTTGGTAATACACGACAATCTGAGAAAATTGTATGGTTTCAGAAGGGAAAAAGTAAGAAACAACATTAGGGTAGCCATATTATAGCAAAAGGATTAAGATGCATAAGAGGAAAAAATATATACCAATGTGTAAAAAAAAGAAACAAGGTGACAGGCACTATCCGCCCAAAAGGTGGCCCGGGCAGGAGTGTCCTGACCTAGCCCGGATCCATCCCACCATGTCGACCTGCCGAGGATGTGTATCCGTTTCTGGAAGAACACCACTGAACACAACCAATACATTGATTGGTGCCGAAGATCATCAGGCGAGACTGCCTCCGGGCCCACGGAGAATCCCAGGACGATCACACCAACGAACAAGAAGACAATCACTCTATAATTACGTGTTCATACCCACAAAAAAGAAGAAACTCCCGTGCAATAAAGCCAACATTCTAAAAAAAGAGAAACAATCAGTAATAAGTTTCAGTCAGCAGGAAATTGAATAAAACATATGACCTGAATGGCTGAAACATAAGCCAGATTTGTCCTCAAATGATGCATCATCCATCCAAAACTAGTATTGTACATCATCTCCATCATATAAATTCTTAAACCATCCATATGATGTCCACTATCTGTAGTAGCCTCCAGTTGTTGATTTGGTAGGCATGGTTTCCAAGTTATCGTGGCATGTCCCTAAATTCGAGTCAAGACAGCACTTTTTGTGGGATTTATTAATATTTCATTGAAGTATAAAGAATCTACTTTAGTATATTTATTTGTATCCTAAATCAGTGCCAATTCATCGAGGTTTATTTCACTTTTTATTAAATACTTATGTAAAATACAAGAACGAAACATTATTATTCAAAAGGCAGTTCGATGATGAGTTTTTTCAACGCCTTCACTATTCCTTTTTAGTTCAACATTTTCATCGAATGCCATTTACAATTCTTCAAGACTGATCGCCCATTAACCACTGCAGCCAGCTATAGCAAGCCTCCTCCAAGCCTCTGTGTTGTAAATCCTTAACGATTCGGTTGCACTCCAAATGTTTAGCGTTCACGTAGTCCAAGTACAGTCCCGGAAGATCAATACTGTCGTAGAGTTGACGGACAACCTCAATTTTCTCTGGGTCTTCAGAGCCGTAGCATTCCTAATAAATTTAATAGAAGTGAACCAATATGGAGTAATAATATAATTATTTCGAAAAATTTGAAGAAATATGAATATTATGTATTTTAAATCAACACTGAACAATGAGATATTATTATTACAACGGGGTTCACATGCACTTGCTCCCGAACGCAGGTAGTGGAAGCATTTTTTTCACTTACGGGAGTTGAAACAAGCATTTCACCAAACTTTTCCACTGCATTTCAAGTTTCAGACCATTCTGAACAACTTATACGGGTACCTGTTGAAACGTGTCAGCCAGTGTGTTCTCAAATCCTTGTAACGAAAATAATTCACACATTTCTGACCCGACTTGGGTGCACATGCCTACCAGTTCCATTGTTCATTCTAAGCGTGCGCATATCTAAAATACGTTAAGCGTGGTTTTTGCATTGTTTAACGGTCCGATTTTGATTAAATTAGCAGCTGAATATAACCCTAATGCGTTTCATTTTTTATGATCAGTTGTAGTTTTGTTCAATTTCAATAAAATGTTACGTATTTAGCTGTAGATTATCTCCACTACGCTAAAGAACAACTTGAATCTCTTGCACAGGCGCTAAAATAAATGTACCAAATTCTATTCTATAAATTGACACTTTTCTACACAATATTTATAAGAATGTATTGAACTTTTGTTATTTTTATTTTGATCGCAGTAACCTAGTGATGTACTGAATGTGGATGCAATGTTGGCAGTGTAAATCGGACCATACATCGGGAATGGTTTGAGCTACAGACCTGGGTTTTATACCGTTATTATTACTTTTGTACTGTTTACAAAACACAACCTCAACCGCTAAATTACCTTAAAAGTTTTCTTTTCATCTTCCGAAAAATGTTCCATCGCTACGGAACTGGCCCAAGTATTTCCAGCATTCTTAGAGTCATTGGAAGGTTTACCCGTTTGAGATGACGTGCAGTAGTAATCGCAGAAGTCGTCCTGAAATTAGTAATTGAGTTATCTCCACATTTTAAATAATGAACTTACATGTACACGTATACAAATTAAGGGGTTGTAAAACGGCTAACCCATTTCGGTGCTGATTTCGTAAAAGTTGATCAGCCGATATCCGCCCAGATTTTGAGGTGGATTCGATTTGAGGAATTTAATTTCAGGAGTACAATTTTCTTTATCGAATGTATATATCGTTATCTGAAGAGAACGTTAGACCATGAATTGTACAATACCAAAACGATTTTGTCCTTTGAGGCAAACTGAAGATTGTGGGGGGGGGGGGGGATAAACCCTGTCACAAGAGTTTAGTATACACCTGCGGTGAGGTTCAATTATTGCATCTATTGTTTAAGGTCATGGTCTCGAGTAAAATGTACGATTATGTAGATACTGAGAGAGAAAATGGGATATCACCATCTTCTCCACCTTTATAAATATCTAACTTGGTTCATATTCACCGTACATTTGGCGCAAATGATAATAATAATAATAATAATAATGATGATGATGATAATGCTTTTGAAGGCTTTATCCTAGTATCCTTTAGTGTTTGGGACATACTAATATATTTGACCGGGCTAACCGGCTTCGGTCTGGATAAGAGCTTCCCTGAATGTCGAGAGGTGTAATACTATGTGCTATTTTCGCGGCAGCACTGACACAATTAATTAGAAAATCGTACATTTTTTCAATGTAGATCACACATCACCATACTATGTGATCTGACGATGTGGTGTAATCTACGTTAGGAATGAGCGAGGCGAGTAACATTTTACACAGATACATGATGTGTATTGCACACAGATACATATTTTGTATTGCATGAACTCCAAGAGATTCACATGTTGAGAACAAATTAATCCAACATGCTACAAATGTATGAAATGTTGCGTATTTCATCATCATTATTACACAGGGGGGATCATTCAACAGTGAAAATACTTCGGATGTAAGTTTTTCATGTCATGGAAAAAAATTAATAAAATACGGGACTCGATCGTTCTCATAATTAAATCTCATTATTATCCAACATAAACAGTACTCACCCAAGTTTGAATTAGTATCCCAGTTTCAGAAAACAATTGATCTGCTTTCCGCAATAATTCTTGATCAAAAACACCAGACTGAAAAATGCATAAATGATTTTAAAGTCCTCCACGTCTGCAATAATTTAGGCTTGTATGAATTTAGAGAATTCTGCCCATAGTCATTCGAAGTAGTTGAATAAATTATTCAATTCAGTGTATTTTCATTAGCTTTTTACTTTTAAAGTTTCTTTATAGATGTCTATCAATCATTATTTCCATTGTTAAAACACACGTTTTAAAACCTCATTTTTTCAGTCTCTTAAATTAGAATTTTGAGATTTGATTTTTTGCGATGTGTTGCCCTTGAGTTTTGAACACGATCCTACCGATTGCCGAGTGCCGAAAAATGTATGCTTTTGAATTGGGTCTAAAAAAATCAAAACAATTAAGAGAAAATACACGAAAATTAATCTCAACATTTTACATCTGGAACCTAAGAAAAAGTCTAAGGGCGCACATAAATGCTTCAATTATAGATTTTCCTGGTGATTTTTATGTTTGAATTCCGCACCATGTGCACTACCTTGTGCACTGTGCGTACAGAATTACAAAAGCAGTGTGGAGATGGAGAATTAACCTGGTACGGCGGCACCACACAGGATTTTGTGTATACTGTCCACTTATCAATTATTTCATACTAATCCATTTTGATTATCTTTCTTGTTCAACCAGTATTAAGTAATCCACTATTCTACCAGCATTTTATGATTTAGATTAAATATCGAGTACTTGACATAAACTAGTCCTTGCTCGGAGTCGAATAGCATGTACGAGATGACTGGAAAGGTGACAGAAAGGCTGGAGAAAGTGCGCGTATTTCCTAGGTTGCATTTATTTTCATTTAACAGATGTTCTAATGGCATCCTTCTAGAATTATAAATATAAAAAAAGATTGAAAAAACGAATGAGTGAAAAAATAAAATAAAAAAACGCTGCCAATTTTAACACATGTGTGATTTCTCTTGTCATTATGAGGTTTTGACAACCACCTTTGGTTTCAGATATTGCGATTATTTACTGTGGGTGAATTTCTACCTATCTGACACCTATCCCAGTCGATTTTGCGTCCAAAACTACTTGGAATTAAACCCCGCTTGGATATGTCAGTAAAAACCTTGACAAGCCAAGTTTTTGGCCCATAGTATCGATGTTTGTGAAGCAATCAGGATGAGGAGAAGTTAGGACCAAGTAATCCATGTCCACCAATTATGAGGCCATCTATGGACCGAATTGCAAATTTGCTATCTACGCTCCTTGAAACGTGAAATCACAAATGTTGAAGGATAGGGGTACTAAAATGTTTTAACCACTTGATTACAAAGGCTTATTATTTAGAATAATAAACCAATATATTTGGAATTTAACGATACTTTTAATAAGACGTACGTCTTAAAATTGTTGGGTAGTGGATCCTACAAACATAATATTGCATTTATGGCAACGTGGACATTCATTCAGCACTATCTGACCCATACTAAAAATATTGGTATACAGCTTATTGTTATTTATCATATTGATGCTTACGTGCAGCAATCCTAGTATTGGTTGCATTCTGAGAAGACTTCCTGCCTTCCCTCGCGATATGTCCACACTGGAAGCGTATGCTGACAAACCGTCTTCATTTTTGTGAGATAATACGTCCAAGGTCTGTCCCAATAATAATTCCATAGTAACCTACGACAGAAGATAGAAGATGTCACATACTTCATACTAGTAATATCATAAACCTTGCTACCTAACAATTGAAAATACTATAGGTACATGAACACATTCATATCATTATTTACCCGTTCAGTATCTAGCAACTTACTTCCGCCAGTGTTTCCAAAATAAGCGGGTATCCTGGTGAATTTCGGAAATGTTTCTTGACTAGAAGGAACGGCAAAGTGTCCAGCTGCTGTCCGTCAAAAATAGCAGTCGCCATCCCTCCTGGACTAACAGTTTTCCAAGATGGCTTCCCCAATCTCACATCCGAGCGATCAGTTATATCGTCAATAACCGCTGAACTCGCGAACATCTTAGGTAAATAAATGTTATGAATGTTAACTAGTAAACCGTATGATAGATGTGATTGTTGGTACATTTTACCATGCAGGAAAATTTGGTAAATGCTTGAACTAAAGTATTCAATGTTCTGCAAGAAAATACAGCATGGCATTCGTTACCAGTTCCACACAAGCCCTTAGTATCCGGCATTTCCATTTATTTTCAAGCGTCTGTTCCTTCATTGGAGCAACGAACCTGTACACTAGTTCTGGCCCAAACGTCCAGCACGTATTAAATGCAGGCAGCGTGTACTCCAACATCTGAAATATCAATAATTAAGAGAGTAATTCATTAATTTCATTCAGATACCAGCATTATTATGGATTGATCATGACCGCATGTTGGTCTAACCACTCACGATTCTATCTTTTATCTAGAATCTATAAGTATCCGTGAAATGTATCTAACCAACACCGAGAAAAAGGAAACATTTAAAGGTTGAAATCCGTGGAGTAAGTTCAGTTATTCCTGTTAAACACATTGTAATTTATTTTGTCAACGTTCAAGTCACTATCACTTCTGTCAAATTCAACAGTTTGAAAATATAAACGTTTTTACATTCATGCTGATTTTATACTGCAAATGTGGATATATAAAACGTATTCACATTGTTCTTCACTAACCTCAACCAAGTAGTTTCTATATGTGGGATATTTCTGCACGAAGTGGCCACATTCTTCCAAGAGATCTTCCTTCAAAAATTTATTATATCCTGGTTCGTCGTCTAGAGGGTGTGGATAAGTGATTCGATTACCACTAAAAAAGTACGATAGAATGAGAAGTAAACATAAAATAAAGATCGAGATTTTTTATTCCTGGAGGACTAACGAAGTTCATAAGCCCCTTCCTATTTATCTCAGCACTAACTTATCTTGAGCGCTTCAAAATTAATGGCAGTGAACCGTAAAGCGATGTAGCTTGTCAGGTGGACTGAACCGCTAATTCGGTTCGATCAAATCCCTCCAACTAGATTATACAGGGTGTCGCAGGATTTATGCACAATCCGACTCCTACGTGTTCTGCAACTCATTTCCGAACAGAAATGCCTCCTAGCAATTTTTCGCCAGAGGCCTCGTTTCCGAGTTATTCGTGATTTAAGATTTTTTTCGTGTTTTTGATCTTGATGTCATTAAAACTATCGTAACTCCCTTAATTTTGAATACACCTCAAATATGATGACACCGTTGGAAAGAACGTTACATTTTCTATCTGTTGGATGTCTGAAAACATTTTTTTTATTTCATTGAAGATGTGCGATTGTTGCGCGAAATGGCAGTTTTGTCAAAATCTCGAAATCGCCTGTTTTTCATCTCGCCTAGAAACCCCATTAATGCTTGACGCAGAACTGTGCAGGCCTGGTAAAACGTGCGCCAAAATTCCAGCTTTCCAACGGTGTAGTCGTTTTGGTTTTTAAAAATATTTTTAGTTAAGGAAATGGTGTTTAACTGCAGAAAAACGTGTGTTTTCTGTTAAAATTGAGGTTTTTCCAAAAGTCTCGACGAAAAGTTTGGAGGCGGAATAGACGTAACTTTTCTCGCTGAATCGAATGGTGACAACGCCAGACCTCTCAAGTGACGATTTAAGTTAGTTTTGTTGGATGCGTAAACCCGTTCGTTTGTGAACAGCGTCTACGGCATTCTTAAGCTGTCCTGCCAAAGTCAGGATTATCAAAGAGCCGAAAGACGGCATTTTGACAAAACTGCCATTTCGCGCAGCAATTGCACATCTTCAATGCAATAAAAAAAATGTTTTCTGACATCAAATAGATAGAAAATGTAACGCTCTTCGAACGGTGTCATCAAATTTGAGCTACCTCCAAAATAGATCGAAAACACGAAAAAATCTTAAATTGCGAATAACTCGGAAACGAGGCAAAAAATTGCAAGGAGGCCTTTTTGTTCGGAGTCGGACTGTGCGTAACTCCTGGGACACGAAGTATAACTAAAGAAGACCTAATGTTTGAAAATTGGGAAAGCTACGGAGGAGGCAGGTCAGGGGCAAGATATGCAATGACCCGCACGACCTCTCGGTCTTGAAGGAGGGGTTGCTTTGTGCGCCGTGTATTACCAACCCCATTGGGTCAATCCATTAAAAATCACCCAGACCATGTTGCTCAACATTTTTGTTTTTCTTGATTTTTTTACCAGTTATTCTCCTATACTAATGGAGCTCAAAACTGTTTTTAAAAATTTTTTTTAGGCTTTTACTTTTTTTGGCGGCCATTTTAAGTTCGCTTCTGAAGCGAATTTTAGCTTGGAACAAGTTTTGCGTAAATGTTCATTACTCTGTTAATTATGAAGATATCAAGACAAAATAAAAACCAAAATGTTCACAGTGAGATGCTCTAGAGTTTGGCTGTATCGGTTTTACTTATTGTAGCAAGGGTATTGGAGGAAAAAATTAACAACTTTGAATTTTAAATTAACTAAAAACTTTTTTTTCTTGTATAGGTTTATTATAGCTAAACTTGCTGTAATAATATAAACCTTGACAAGTAAGTATGTCCTTTTTTTTTAATAAATTTTTAAAAATTGCCAAACGGTGAACTTTTTCAATATTTGAAAAAGGGTATCTCAAAAAGGACTGAGCTATGAAGTTAAGAATTATGAAATTAATTCTCTAAGCACATCTCAATAGTTTAAACATTTCCTAAAAATTTGGTGACTGAGACTCAACCGGTTCCAGATTTATATGACATTAACGTTTGCATTAAAACACCGTCACTTGTGTAATGGGAATAACGTTTCCCACCTACTAATTTACTAATAAACACGTATATACAAATCGGATGGTTTTTGAAGAACCTATCATTAAATTTATAGCTTTTTGTAAGTAATTCAGCTGATTACAGCAGATCCTGAAATCACAACAAATTTAATTTTCGCTGAAGCGTCTACCGAATCGAGAAAATATTACTCGGATAATCAACAGACGGTTTGACGAGAAAGTTAAACTTTAGGAGCATTTCCCAATGAAGAAAAATACAATGTTCGATATTTAAGGTAGGCAGCATTCTCCTTTTTGGGAAAGAAACATAAACATTTTCCAAAAATGTCAAATAACGTCGTAGGTACCAACTGAATTTCTCATTGAACGAAGTTCAATATATCATAAATGATTTATTTAATATATATAATAAAGTTTCCACTGCAGATTTGGCTCACCCTTGAAGTGGAGCAAACAAGCATCCGTTGGGTATCGATCTTTGCAGTTTTGGTCGGCCACTTTTAAATTGGATCATCCTCGACGCAAAAACAGCTCTTTTTCGTAACGGCAACATTTTTACACTAGATCCCCCTCCTGTTTCGGCGTTGAAAAGTTCAACTCGATAACTCATTCTTATCTGTTTCACAAGGTCGGAACGTTCCAAAAGTGCAAAACAGTAGTGATAACCAATATCCAAAGGATATCTGCACGTTAAAACCGTAGGCCTAAATACCAGGGTAGCAAAAGCTTTTGTCAGAAACGGAAAGTTGGAAATTCACAGTATTACCTACCTATAAGCCTAAACGTAATACGCTATTGTTCGGTCTCTCCAACTACAGTGAACGTGAACAAGATTCGTTATTATTACTTTCTAACTTATAACAAGGGGGTGATGGAATCACTATCTGCCGTTTCCAAGGCTGAAGCAATACGCCTGCAAGACCCAGAGGGTGTTAAGCTCAGGCTTACCATTTTCAATCCATCACATCAGGGTTGCGATACGTTTCAAGTTTAATGTTTCAAGATACGAAGATTTCCAAAATGGAATTAAGCCGTCCGAAGCTTTTCTCCGAAAGCACACGACCGAAGTTTACGAAAGTGGGCTAAAAACCCCACATAGATCCGGAATGTGCCAGTAATGTCGGCATCTTGATCAAGCAACCCTAAGTAATTATATTCAAGGATTAATATGTTAAAAAATCGAAATTTCGATAACTTCAAATGTAATATGGTCGATTGGTTTGGTTTGGTCGATTCAGAGAAAAATTGGTTCGCAAAATCGAATGGGAATCATCTCACCATTTGAAAAATACGTTAGGTAGCTAAATTGTTTAGCAATCATTTTCATCTTGAATGCAATTACAAGATACGGCGGCTCGTGGTGTCGAGTTTAGATCATGTGCCACAGAACACATCTCATATAGACAGATCAGTGATTTAAGTAGTGGAGCTAACTAATGAAGAAATAATAAACCTCTGTGTAATCATTTTCAGAGTTTTCCGTAAGGATCATGAAACATAAACCAATAACTTTCATGGGGGGGGTCTTAAAACTTGTTTCTCGGTCATTTAGTAAGGTTCATTATTGAAATTATAAACTAATAAATACTTACTCTGAAATAGATGAGGATCAATGTAAAATGAAAACCACTTCGGAATAATTTTATTCCAGATATATTATGGTTTTGCAGGGTAAAAGGTCGAAAAACAAACTTCCAGAACCACTATACTGGACACAATTTTTCTTATATAAGAATAGTGATTTTCACAAAATAAAAAAAAGACACAAATTAAAAAATAAAATGAAATTTCTAGTTAAACTTTCCTGCCAGATCCGCTTTATATATATTGTGCAAATAATCAAAAGGATCAATCTCAATAGAGTTTAATTCTTTCGCCCATATAAAATTGTCCCACGATAGGGTGTGGTTCTGTGCAGAATACATGATGTAACAACCAAAACTATATTTTCGCTCACTTCAACATTTGCTTTTCACAGGATATTGGAGTATTAAAGGTACCTACCTTATATTATAAACATAAATAACTTAACATTAAAAAAAAGGAAAATATGCCAAAAAATAGCAAAAATACGAAATCGGTTTTAAGTGGTCACTATTATTCAGAATATTTAAAAACCCTTATGAATTTTTGGAAATATTCATCAAATTAGTTTTAGATTTTTATAACGGGTTCACCCGGTTTGTCCCACATACATTTTTTCAATTCTCTCATGAGCCTTTTGATTCGTCATCACCCAGTAACCACTGCAGCCAGCTGTAGGAAGCTTCCTCCAATTCTTTGTGTTGAAAATCCTTGACCATTTTATTGCACTCGACGTGTTTTTCATTCATGAAGTCTATGTACAAATCCGGAAGATTAATTTTGTTGTAGAGTTGACGGACAACTTCCATTTTCTCCGGGTCGTCAGAACCGTAGCACTCCTTGGAATAACATAGATAAAACGTCCATGAATAGAGATATACATTCATGAAATTAATGGTCATAAGTTATATTAGTTTACATAGATACGTATTGCAGATAATTTTTTAAAGAACATTTGGTCCGCTTGAGCTCAAGTTAAGAATTGAACGCTGGATTATCTTCTACAAAATCATTGAATGCCAGATCATTGACAGTCATTGCAAAACATAAACCTGAAACCTTTGCAACGTTTCATCAACGTCTACTGATGTTGATGAATATTTCACGGATTATGGGGGTTAATCTCTAAGTTTTGGATGTTGAAACATACTCATACATTGAAACCACATAACATACTCAACTCAAGTGTCCAATTTTGATGAAATTGGAATATCAAAAGGATTGTGTGATACACATTATTCATTTATTTGATTCTTGCAGCTGTCCACAACTATGACAATCTGCTGTCAAGTTCATTGAGAATAGAATTTTTTCCAAACCGACGTACATTTGAAGAACGTCGTAAGTTATTCATGAGCTATTGTGAGTTATTTTCTACGGGCTGCCTCACACTAGAATACAAAAATTTAGTGTTTATCACATTTCTGTGTTTTAAATCATGTATACGCCTCTAGGTTGCGACTTAAATTGAGACCTGTTGCCTAACTATAACATGGAACGCCTATTATATTAGAAACCCTGAAGTGAGATCGTGTCTGATCAACTGATGAACACTGGATCTATCTCAATAACACATCACCCATTCAGCGCCGACCGGGCGTCGAGAGCATTCACCAAGTGTTATTAAAAACTTGACGTTTACAGCAGATTGTAGAGCATAATTATTATTATCTCACTTACTACAAAAGTAGTTCTATCAGTCTCTGAAAAATGTTCCATCGCAATTGAACTGGCCCAACTATTTACTGCGTTTCTTGAATCATTCGCAGGTTTTCCCATTTCTGATCGAGTGCAATAGTAATCACAAAAGTCATCCTGAAATTTGATCGAAAGATTAGGCGCAAGAGCTGAAACTAAGCGGCTGGTTTTTATTTAAATAAGTTGATGCATTCTGTATTGTAAATTGTACTCTATTATAATAGATATTATGCGTCTGGCTGTTTTGCTATTCATTGAGAAGTGCACAAGTTACAGACCGCATTCGATTTTCAGTTGAAAAGGAAATTTTTGTTGCAAAACAATTTTTACAACTAGTGATCCATCAAGCAAGAAGGTTAGCACCTCCTGAGCAATTCATGACAGGTTCGCTGGGCTTTTCTTGGTTGCAGGCTTTTCTATATACCGTAGGAATATCGGGAAATTTTCCTTTTAAGGCCCTTTTAAAAACTATGAGGTGAAGGGACATTGAACTTCATTCCAGATTAACATAAACGCCATAAATCGGAAATGGATCAAAAACATCGAACTGATGTTACCTCAGCATTTACAAATATTATGAGTTTAAAAGATTCATATAAAAATCAAATATTCCAAATATCAAGAGCTCTTAAAAGGCGAATTATAAGGACTCTTCATGTCTCATTTTTCGAGTATTGTAGAATATTCATGCTCACCCAATATTGAATTATCATCCCTGTTTCAGAAAACATTAATTCGGATTTTCTCAATAATTCTTCGTCTAGAATACCAGCCTGAAAAAATAAACATTTAAATAATTGGGTGTACAATTTTCAACAATGAATTTCTGTTATAGGTTAAGAGATGATAATATCATACTCTCCCTCCAAATTGGATGCTCTATGGTCAAGATGCGTAGACTCCCAAAATCTAATAAAACAAAACCCTTCCCTTCCAGTTAACGGAACTTGGTCAAAAATCACAAATGACCTTGTTTCGGCTGAATTCCAAACAACAGTCAATCCTAAAGGGTTAAATCGAAGGGCTGAACTATTCAAAAATCAGAATATCGATATTTACGAGAAAAGTTCGGCTCTTTGGGCCTCGCCGGATTCCAAGCCCCCTTGACCCTGGATGTTTTTGCTTAGAGCCTACAGGTAAAATTCAAGAAACATGGAACATGCTTTAGCCGAACTCTCATATTTTGTTTGATTTTATTTTATTATTTGGAAGAATGCAATCAACCCTATTTTATAGGATTTACGCATTTCACGGTTCTTTTGACGTTCCGCAGCAGTTTTAGGCTTCTTTGGTACGGTTGTTTCATCATCAGAAGTCGGTTTACGACTCTAGGCGTAAATTTACATTTATGTATGAGTGAAATGACGAGTGCATACACCTGAAGACGTTGTCGGACCGCAATCCAGTCCAGGACACAACTTAACTTGAGGACGGCTATAGTTAGACTGGCACGTAAGGGCCCACGCAGAATTTAATAGCGCTTATGATGACTCACTACTACCTTCAACGGATGGTTTATCATGTTATATAGTCACGGCGTCATAAAAAAATATCTCGTAGGTTATACCAGGTTACACGATCCTCAGTTCCATATCATCGATTAAGCAAAATTTCGTGACTCGATACCGTTCCTAGTTACCGTTTCCGAAAGACGTGACATTTTTTGACAGTTGGGCCCAGGCTAAAGTATGTCCCATGTTAAAACACTAATGATCCCATGTTTCATGTTGACAGGCAATGAATCGTTTGCTCTCTATAAGGGCCAGAACTTAGACCAAACAAAAAAATAATAATAACAATAATAATAATAACGGAATAATGAATGTGACGGAACAGTATTGTGAATCTGCACGTTCTTCTGCATAGTAAAAATAGTCTAGTAAATTGTGACGAATGAATCGCCTGATATCACTGAGTGGAACTTTGTTTTAGAAAGGTCCTATTGAAATACATTTTTTCAAGACATATGGTATGTATTTGACAAGTCAAATGTCATCAATGATTTAACCAGGATTTTCTTGACCTTAGATAACATCTATTACAGGGTGTTTCACACAGTTCATCATATTTCAGTAAGGAATAGCTCAGCAACAGATGGTCGCCGGTCGAAAGAGGGGACCGTCAAGTTTTTTTTTTTTCAGTGCCGGTTGAGGTACGTCGGGTGTAACTGGAAGGCGTGGGGCCGCAATGTTAGTTACTGTAGCGATGGAAACAGTAAAGGGTGATATCTACCTACAGACGCTGCAAAACAAGCTGTTCCCTCAACTAATGGAAGACGGCGACGTTTTTGTTTTTCAATAAGATGGGCCACCGCCACATTGGCTTCTCACACAAGCAGTGAGACGATACCTCAACGAGCAAAATCCCGATCGATGGATTCAGATTTAGCTCTTTCGTCTTGAGCCCCTCTATCACCAGACCTCACTGTTGGTGACTTCTTGCGGGGATGTGTGAACGAAGGAGTTACTGTACCCCCCTTACCAGCCAATGTGGGCAAGCTAAAAAATCTAATAACTACCACCATTCGGGAAGTGACTCCAGATATGCTTCACCAAGTGCAGGAGGAATCCGATTATAGGCTAGATGTGTGCCGGCAGCATGAGGCGGTCACATTGAACATTTGTAAATAAATCTTGAAAATACTACAAACATTTTAAGATGTCATCCATTCCTGTATCTACTTCTTTAATCGAAGATTACAGATTTTTGAAATGTAATAAACCTTTATGAAACACCCTGTACAAAAATACATAGCAAACTTATTGTGATTGTATTTATGCTTACGTGCAGTAATCCAAATCTAGGTTGTAACCTGAGACCACTTCCTCCTTTACCTCGCGCTATGTCAACATTCCTCGCGTATGCTGTCAAACCTTCATTATTTTGTGTCAAAACGTCCAATGTTTGTCCAATCAGTAACTCGAAGGTTACCTGCGAGAGGAAATTTCGTTATTCAGTTAATAGGGGTGTGTACATCCTAATCGTAAATATTTGTCTCTTTGAAGGGTTGTGTTTCCTGTTACTTGAAAACTTAACAAGCAACTAGAGTCCTCCGTAAAGTGTGACTTATAACACCAACATGCACATTGATTCATGACACTATTCGTTATATATTAGCTCACGTCAGATAGTATTTCCAGCATGAGTGAGTACCCAGGTGAATCTCGGAAGTGCTTCTTAACCAGAAGGTACTGCAAAGTGTCCAGCTGTTGTCCATCTAGTATCGCCGTCGGGGTTCGACCAGGGCTGACTAATTTCCAGGACGGCTTCCCCAGTCTCTCATCCGAGCGATCATTTATGTCGTCGATGACGGCAACGCTCGAAAATAACTTGGTTGAAATGACGTAATGCATGAGTATTCGACAGTAAAGTCTAGTATTTGCATCGTTATAACACAATAGAGAGCTTTTGGTGATAACGGGAGACGAGAGCTTCGACCGCCTTCCTAGTCTGAGTAGGGTTGGCAATCAATTTTCACAAAAAATCGATGTTAGACCACCAACTTTTTATTTTCATGGGTCGACTTTAATCGACTACCCATTTTTGTGAGGCTAAATCGATTTTTATTCATTTGGACATGATATGTTTCTACATTTATGAAAAGAGCGCCTTTTTTCCAGAGGAGTATTTTGCTAAATTTCGAATCTTTCGGACGATTTTTAGAGAAGTTATAGTGCACAGGCGACAATTATCGCACGATTTTTATTATATTCGAACTATCCCTGTACACAATTTATGGTCTTACTCCCAATTCTACGGTATTTTTCAAAAATGAGTCTGTTAGCGTGACTTGAAGGACTGTGAACTGACGCTTTGTTGTGATTTTTCGAGGTTGTATTGAAGGGGCCTATTCAAAAAAATTACAATCCCTATTATAAGTTTAAAAAACAACTATGATTATTAGTACCTTTTTATCGGCTTTGTGAACCGATCAGGTTCCTTGGGGAGCACAAAGTTCGTGTTTGGTAACTAGCTATCAATCCCTGATGGCTGTTGTTTGTATACCAAATTGGTTACGTCTTTATGGGATAGTGAGTGATGGGAAAGGGTATTTGATAATGTCTTCATGTATATTGAGAGCTTTGAACGACAGGTGAGATATACTTGTGATGAAAACTAACGGAGTGATACGTCCATAGCAAACGGAGCGATTGACATGCAGTTTGTTTATGTAAGATTGGCACTTTTCAACTGAAACAAATGTGACGCAATTCATTGGTTGGCTCCTCCACCAAGACATATCCATATCAAAATACCAAATCAGAAACATAAGGAAATGTTGATAGTTATAGCTTTTGATTTTAGGGAAATAAAATCAGAAACAGTCATTGCTGTTCACGGTTGACAGTTCATACAGGGTACGGCTAAAGCCGTGGCTTAACTCGAAAAACATTGATTGTTCTTACTCTTATATAGCTGGGCCACAGTGTTACACTATCCAGCCTTGTCATCAGTTATTACTCAAATGAAGAATGTAACATGTAAAATGATGTAAATAAACTATCTATCAAACTATCCCAGTTTACTCGTGTTTACCAAATTTAATATTAGCTATGAAACTCAAGCCGTTGCTGGTGGGTCAAAGCTTGGAGAGGAAGTTATTGGGTTTGTACAGGCTACTACAAGATATAGCTTTTCCAAGTCAGATTCGGAAATTTCCAACCCAATTTCAGACTTTTCCATTTCAATTTCAGAATGTGATCAATATCCGGGTTGGAGCGGTTTCTGAAATTGAAGTGGACAATTCAGAAATTGAAATGGAAAATTCTGAAATTGAAATGGAAAATTCTGAAATTGGTTTGGAGATTTCCAAATCTGACTTGGAAATGCTATATATAAGATATATGTTCGACTGAGGAAGGTAGGTCTTTGATGGTATAGTTTAATAGAGACTCTACTCTACCTGTCAGTCGAGGGGATGTCCATGCCAAATTGCTCGCGATGGAAAAGAAGACGAGACAGGAGGGGTGCATTTCTGTTTCACGGTGACAGAGATATCTGGATAATTCGATTCGATTGCTCATCAAACCTTTGAGCCACCACTCGCTGGGCACCGATTCATAAGGATAGGACATTCATATATTGCCCAAAATGTATAAACAGATATTAGGTAGCGGAACGATTGAAAGAACCAATGGGGATGACGTTGAACCAAACATCCTGCATAACCGATTTCAAACAGACAATGATGAACGCCATTCGCACAGTAAGGGCTCCATGTGATTGTTGTATCCGAAGATACGAGAAAGGTGAAATTTTTGCTATGCACGGCCAACTTTTGCAGTCCCATGGCACAAACTCCAAAACTTCCTAAGAATGTGACAGAAACTTCATACTTTCGTAGAAAAAGTGCATCCCCAAAGAGGGAGAAATTCATTGAAATAACTTTTGTTAGCTCAGCTAATTGATCACATTTCAAAAATGTACTAAAAAAACATATTCAATTTTCTAAAAGTTTGGGGGCACTGCAATAGATATTTCCTTGAAAATGTATTAAAAACCTCATCCAATTGTCATTTCTAATTGTATCCTTTTTCCTGTCCTACTTATTTCTGAAATCAAAATTAAAAATTATTACCATGTCCACACACGCTCTCAGTATTCTGGCCTTATATAAATTTTCAGGAGTCTGATGTTCCTTCGGTGTAACATATTTATAGACGAGTTCTGATCCAAACGTCCAACATGTATGAAAGTAAGGAACAGTGTAGATTAACATCTGCAAAATAGAAACATGTCCATTTCATTATTAGTATTTTGAGTGCTGATGGGAACGTACTACATAATTATTCTTATGTTAGCTCGAGACAAAATGATTTATGAGTGTGAGTTTTCGGTTTGTGGTTTGAGAATTTCAAGTAAGATACATAATACAATCGTAATCTTTGTGATTTGGTCGCGAGCTTTCTTAGTGTTATTTGCAACTTTCGATCTGAAAAGTTTGAAATTTGAACAACTAGCAGGCTATTCACCAATATTCGTAACAAATGAAAGGTACAGGGAAAGGAGGCACATTGTCAAGCTATTAGCAAAAAGGAGATCTATGTCTCTGTGTACTCGTGTTGGGGAGAGAGCGCTAGGTGCGGAGAAAATGAAGAGCAAAGTTATGGCAGCCTGAGAAAGAAGGATCTACGTCAGGGCGATTCACCTGAAGAAGCCGCAACGTCTAGGTTGCATGTCTGTCATTGTTATCTTTCTTGTCGAGATTCTCGTCATTTCATGGTAAATCTCCTAAGAAACAAGCCTAACGTTCGACAATGATTAATTCCAAAAATGTTATTACTGTATTTTCCGAGGAATTTTCGTACTATTAGTCTCATTAAATCATTATTCAAACCAGGAGCGCCTGCTGATAGGAGAATAGGAGCGTGTGTACTCCCAAACCATTAAACCAAAAACATTTTAACAACCCTTCCATTGAAGCTAGTTAAACAAGACCAGCCTTACACTATTTGAACAAAAATGTGACAAAGATATTCTAGCCTGTGCTTGAAATGCAGTTCGGAGGGCACAGGTAAGCAATCAGAATGACATAAGTACCTGCTCCAAGATCACACAATATAATAGGATACGAGGCAGAACTCTGGGGGAATTTTCAGTTAGATCTGAGAGGGGGATATGCAATTGACCGACCAATCAGGGAGCTCGAAAAAGCCAAACATGGTGCATTTCGATTCGTTTACTTCCAGTTTGGTTGGGGCGTATTCTGATCTTATCATTTCGTTATCAATGCGGTCTAACCACTCACTTCATCACTGTTCAGTTTTCTGTTCTGTTTTCAAAGTTACGTATGATTAACTTGATTACACCAAACGAGCATTATTCCCGAACACTGTTTACAAAAAACCATCATCAAGATGTTCTTGTGGTGTGAACTGTAACCCTTGTCGAACAGCGCTTGCGAACCTTGTTCACTAGTGTTCTTGAACTTCTTAAGCTTGTTTTTCCAATCGTAGCTTAACCTAGTGGAGAATTTTAGGGTAGGTACATGATTCAAGCTGACTTCATTAAAGCCACATATTTTGAGATTAATAGTCTATAAATTGAAGGATACATGTAACACTGCTAATCGTATTTTATCGACAACATTGAAAGAAAGACTCATTTCCCAAAAATTTCTCCTCACTAGCAAACAATGTGCCTTCTTTCTATGTAATCTTCAAATATCAAGTCTGATTCCTTTCAAAATCGATCTTTTAAAACTTCTGTGATGGATTTGAAGACAAGTGAAGCGTAGGCAGGTGTTTTATATAACTCAACTTTTTAGAAAGCTGCCCCGACATTAGATAAGTAAATATCAAATTGATTTGCAATATCTAAGCGGTTATCAATCAAGTTTTCGAACTTTTTTGGGAACTCCTTAATGCCATCTAGATTTTACGAGGGCAGGATAACTTCATCAACAGCTCATGAATATTACCATTGCTCTAACACTAACGATGATGAGGTAATAAAATAACATTGCGTTCTTCACTCACCTGCTTCATGTATTCTTTGTATTTGGGGTAATTATCAGGGACCAATTTGACGCATTCTTCAACGAGATCTGTTTTTAAGAATCGTCTAAAGTCAGCTTCGTCATCAAGGGGGTGACTAAAAGCTATTCGGTTACCACTGAAAAATTCGTAAATCAATTACACATTTTAGAGCTAATCAAGTTTCCGTAATAGCTACCCATCGTCTCACCACAGTCTCGATTGTAATAATTGATTGACTGATATACAGGATGATATCTTAATGGAAGGGTACGAATTTGAATTTAATCGTTTTAAATATATTAGAAATAACAGAAAACTTGAATTTCCTACCTTTCAGTTCCGCATACTGGGAACTTTTAATTGTGATTCAAAATAATCGTGATGATTCATGAATCTTTCACTCAAATTCCCTAATTCTGAACAATTTCGAGTTTGTGTGTCGGTGACAGTCGCTTGCCCACAAAACCTAGTAGCAAAGTTAAGTTCTGATGCAGCTTTTTTCCGATTTCGATTGTTAGGGACTCAATTGTCAGTGAAAATGTAAGTAAGATTGTAGAAAATTCCTTTTCAGTTTCATTGTTCACAAATCAGTATTTCGGAACTCGATCGGACAAATACGCCGGGAAAAAAATGACATTCAAAGGATTGCACATATGCGGCTGCTCAGTGAATGCTAATAATACCTGGTTAACGATGCAATCCATCGTCCAATATGATACAGGTCCATCTTCAATATGATCCTCATATTCACTGAAATGCCATCAAACTGTAGAGGCAATGCTTGCTACAAACATTCCACGTTTGAGCATGAAAAAGTGTTACTGATTGTTTCAGTGTACGATGATTTTGGGTGCTTAAACTGTTCTCCCCCGATTACTAACAAAAATGAGCGATATCGGAGTTGCAAATGAAGATATCAATGGGTGTCTTAGTATTTCAATTAAATCATGCTTGTGTAATGGTCCTAAAAGTCATAATCACCTCACCTTTGAAGTGGAGCGAACACACATCCGTTGGGTATTCGTCTTGTCACCTTCGGCCTGTTATTGGAAGACTGGATGAACCTCTTGGCCGAAACAGCTGTTGCTTTTCGTACCGACAACATTTTCGAACTGGGGCAATTTATCCCAACAGTTATGGTAACAGGAGGAATTGTGCTACGATGGTGATAACCCCGTGGATATCTGCGTAAAATCATTGACCGTACAAGCGTTGTATTGAGATCTGAGCTATATCAGATTGTCATTGTAATCGGTGCGTGACGACGAAGATATGATAAGTCTGTCCAAAATTGCAATATCACCAACTGACTAATGATTATCAACTAACAAGGTGAGGCTCAGACAAGGCATTGGAGAGGAAATTCGGTCATGCAGGCCAACAAATTCAAGTCCCATAGTTATCAACCCCGCAAATTAGGGCACACATTTTGTCATTTATTTATTCGATAGCCTTTGTTTTCAGAACACTACCAACACATGGCCATTCCTACCTCAAGTTTAAGCTTTGTGCTCTTGTTGCTGTTTTATTTACGTTTTTAAAACAAGAACTATAAACTATTAATGTAGTGCATTGGACTGGACACAAAACACGGAAGGTGCGACGACTCATAGTGGGGCGAGTAGGCCTAAAACCCGGAGATTTTCAGAAAAATCAAGGAAAAACCAATTGACGAGACAAAAAAAGAAAATCGGATTTGGAAAAAGTGCAGTAGAGTGAATTTGATGGGCAAGGAAAAATCTGTTATAGTAACTGGTATGGTTTTTAATTTTTTTTTAAAAAAAATTGTGTTACGATGTATTCTTGGAACCAATTTTGGCTTATTGTTTTCAATCTGTTTGAGACTTGAAAAGTTTGACACGTTTAGAATTATACTTCTACTTACTCTGTATATGACCGCTACAATTTTTCTTTCATTGCAGAAGGGTTCACGTACTATGAGTGAAAGGAAGAACATATAGCAACACGATTGGTATGATTGAATTAATTGATATATCATCCATTAGAATCAGCACAAAAAATCCCCTTTATCTATGCGAAATTGATTTCGTAAATTTCGTACAATATCTTCTTAACCGACTCATAGCGGGACAATAACCAAAACATTAGCCCCAGACGGGAAAAAGTGTTTTAGTGCGGTTTTCATTGAAAACTCGATAAATGTCTTCCTAAATGTATGTAAAAATGTATAGACCCATAAGGGGGTGATTATGAATTTTTTTGGACCATGGCACCAGTGTGGTGCCTCACGTGAGCGGGGATGACCAAAGGTATTCTAACCCACGCAACTAACTACTTTGATTGCTCTGTATGACGACGAATTCATTTAGAATACACTTTTTTAGTTTGTAAATGTATTTTTAGGCTATCTGGGATGCTTGACTAACCCCCCCCCCCCCACAAACACACACACACACACAAGTAAACTTTCAAATGCTATTCCACATTTTGAGCAAACGAGAATAAATATAGCTATTTACAATATCGGGCAAGAAAAAGGTTCATTATCCATTTTTTCAGGTAGGTTTCAAAGATTCATACCTTAACTCCTACCTCCATAGCATGAAGTTGATTAAGGACAGCAGCTACTAAATGGTGGGAGTGAATGGTGAACATCGGCCAATGTTACCAATCGACCAATCGAACAATGTTGTTCACTGCGTGTTTGATAAAGAACTCAAGATTTGGCAATTTATATCTCAAAAAGTAATAATTATTGATTAAGGGCATAGTTTGAGCGTGGGTAATTGAATAATTTAATTAATAATATAATTAAATAATTATTACTAGTTATTACAGTAATATCTCTAGTAGCAGATATTAGAACCAAACAGATTAGTTGATTGAATAGGCTAAATGACTAATTACATGAACATGTCATCATATGTCATATTATTACAAGTATTTTAAGGAAAAAACAACAAATATTCTGTACTTGAACATGTCTAGGTATAAGAATTACAAGTTGACGAAAAAATCCCTCAAACATTAATTTAAGGACCATTATTATATTTAACTTTTCCTATCTACGAGTACCTTCCTCTTTCAAATATATTCAGCGTGGTATACCCTGTACCTCCCTCAGTAGTTTTGTTAGCTTCATGATTTTCAACCAAACGGCGACCAATGTCATTTTCAAGTTTAAAATCGACACCACACTTGTCGCAAGCTGTCATTATTGTTATGGAACTTTGAATTGAACTGAATAATTTGCGTATATGAGATTCTTGGGGGGGGCGGGTCCAAAAAAATGTTGGGGGGGTGGGCTAAAGTTGAGTGAAGCAGTGTTTAACGTGACGACATTCAAAACTATTTTACATCACTAGATAGAACGTAAATAATAATGAACCTAGTGATTCATTTGAATATGGTTTGTTTGTCTATCTGAAAATGTACAAATGACAATGACAGTTCTTGAATATTGTCCGTGATCACCCTAGTGTTCCAGTTTCTGGCCTAATTCTCCCAAAAAGCAAACAACAGCCACTAACTCAGGCAAAAGCAAACACAACCCAGAAGAAAGGGACTTTGATGCAAAGTCTGATAGGTAGTGCAAGTTGTTCAGATGTATCTGAAATAGTTTTGGATCATGAAGAGTTTTCGGTGTTAGGGTCTTTACCTCTTGAAAACCACACTTGACTCCTATTCAAAGCCCGCAGGTTACGGTGACCATACTCGCCGCTGTTGGTACCTCATTGTTTGATAATTCCGTTCGTATGTGAACATATTTAAAGCCTTTAATGGACTCCGAATTCCCCAAGCTGCTTTGTGCCGTAGGTTTTTCCAAGCCCTTTTTCTGGCAAACAGTCAGTCACCTATAGTCTACCCCCTACCACCCTGGGGTTTCCCGGTAGTTTTAACCCCGTCCCTGATTGGTTTCTAATATCCCCCTCTCTCTGCTCGCCACGATTCCCCACTCTAGATTTTCTTCACTTCCCTCCAAACAAAATTTTCCCGTTTTTTTGGTTAACAGAGTCTGGTTCATTTCCCTCCTTCGTTTTAGCCGGCTCGTACACCCTTGTTAACTCGACTGACTTCATATCATAGTTATCAAAGTGACTTCATTTTCGTAACTAAGTAGTGGCAAAGCAGCATATTTTGTGATTTTGTTGGCTACCCCCGAAACCTTAACTTTGGCAGAAGCGCCCTAAGGTTTTTTTTTTTTTTTTTTAATTCTTCATTCAACTTTTTGTATATTACAATACTATAATGTTGTGGTAACATGTGTGAGGGAGGCTGTCCAGTGACAGTCCCTCTTAGCTTTCTATGGAGCAGTAGGGTTTTATTCATCAACACCTTTATTTATTTGATTGATTCACTATATCGACGGATACGAATTGAATTATACCTACTTACACACTCGTTCATTGAGCATGTACGCATTCATTTGAAATACAGCCTCCATCAGTTTACTGCACAACCGTTTATATCTTGCTTGGGTTCACACAAGTGAAGATTTCCCAGAGCAAATTAAGAGTTTTGGATCGCTAAAGGATTTTTGAAACCTTACAGATGTTTGATGCATTTTTCCAGCTTTTGTGCTCTGAAAGTGGTTTACACAACTTTCCCCGCCTTAGTAATTTCTAGTTGTTCAGCGGAAAGAGCAATGAGTCGAGTTAAAATGATCAAAAACAGATTCAGACCAGCTATGGGAGCGTCATGGTTGTTCTAGCTGCAGAAAACTATGTACTTGAGTCTATTTCTAATGAAGAAATAATCGAAAGATTTTATGTTTCCTCACGCCAAAGACAAAAACTGCTTTGTAGGGCTTAAAGAGATATATTTAACCTATCTTAGAAGGTGCCTAGATAACTAGTAGATGGTATCAGACTACAAATTTAAAATTTTTCCCTTCAAACCGTCAATGTTTTCATGTATTTTACGATATTATTAATATATGTTTTTTACCTTTTTGAATGTAAACATTGACTCAATGGTATTGAGAATACGATGTCACCTATATAAAGAATCTCAAGAAATATACATGTTTTGTCTATTGCCAGCTGGGTTTGAACTTTTTCAATACCAATATAAATCTTTTTCGACTTTTAGATAAAATAAGGGGGGCTTCGAGTATTTTCTACATTTTTGTTTTTGGGAGGGGTGCGTTCTAACACTTACACGGGGGAGGGGCTGGTTCTAAGTTGGGAGGGGGGGACTTCGTCATGGAAGTTTAGGGGGCTGGGCACCCCTGATTTTAATCAGAGTTAAAACTGGTTTGTAACAAGTTAGAGAGCTGGTATGTGTGGACGGCCCGGCTATTCGAGCGAACAGCTCAGGCGCAACGGTACCACCAGGTCAAAAACCTCTCCCTCCTTCCCGAGTGCGGAGGATTCCACACGGAACTCGGGTTAGTCATTCTCAAGCAGCCAACGCACCTGTTTCGTTTCAACGCATATCGACGGCAACCGGCTGATGGTGTTCTAACATTTTATGGACAAAGGTACCTATCTAATTGTCAATTCAATTCTAAATGGTAACGGAAATGTGCGGTATAAGATGGGATCGGTGTAGAAAAATTCGACTCTAAACTGGAAAATATTTTCTGCAGTACAACTTGGAAGACATGGTTGGAGAGATGTTTCTTTGCAAGAAGTCGATGTGGGAATGAATAAACCCCCTCTGTGCCAGGGTAAACAGGGTGTCCCAGGAGCTATGCACAATCCGACTCCTACGTGTTCTACAACTCATTTCCGACCAAAAATGCCTCTTAGCAATTTTTTGCCAGAGGCCTTGTTTTCGAGCTATTCGCGATTGGATTGGAATTTTGGAGATAGCTCAAATTTGATGACACCGTTGTAAAGAGCGTTACATTTTCTATCTATTTGATGTCAGAAAACGTTTTTTAAATATCATTGAAGATGTGCGATCGCGGAGCGAAATGGAAGTTTTGTCGGAATCTTAAAATCGTCTGTTTTTGATCTCGCCTAGAAACCCCATGAATGCTTGACTCAGAACTGTGCAGACCTGATAAAACGTGCGCCAAAATGTCAGCTTTCCAACGGTGTAGTCGTTTTGGTTTTAAAAAATATTTTTAGTTAAGGAAATAGTGTTTAACTGCAGAAAAACTTGTAATTTCTATTAAAATTGAGGTTTTTCCAAAAGTCTCGAAGATGAATGCAACTCATCGCAGTCGGAAATGAGTTGTAGAACACGTAGGAGTCGGATTGTGCATAAGTCCTGGGACACCCTGTATCACTAAAAAAGACGTAATGTTTGAAAATTAGGAAAGCTACGTAGGAGGCACTGTCTTGGTCAGGGGCAAGGGTATGCAACGACCCGCACGACCCCCAGGTCTTGAAGGAGGGGTTGCTTTGTGGGCCGTGTATTATCGACCCCAATCTGATTTGGCCGTAGCATTGGGTGTTGCAATGTTGATAATTTGTTGTTTCTGTCCAAATTCAGTTTTAGTAAAATGTTTATTGACTCGAACATGTTGTCCAGCTGTTGGACAATGGTAAGATATTGTTGATGGAGTTTAAATCGAAATCAAGATCATACAAGGAGTTTGAGTTTAAACAAGATTGTTAAGATTTAAATTAAAAAATAAATATTTAAAAATGAAAAATGAAAATGAATTTAATGAATGAAAATGTTCGTTTGTGATCAGTGTCTACAGCATTTCCAAGCTGTCCAGCCAAAGTCAGGATAATCGAAGATCCGAGAGACAGCTATTGTTTGTGTTCATTTACGATTGATTGCGATGATTTGCTTTCAGTTGAGTAGCTATACCACAAGTGAGTATGTTGACATCATTTTTGTCTACGGTTTTGCCAATGGTAATGCTTCTGAAGCAGCACGGAATTCACACTCCTCCTGTGTACAACTCACGCCCTAGCGAACACGTCGGATGGTATGAGGAAAAAATATCGGCAGATAATGAACAGGATATTGCACGAGAAAAGTACGATAGAGTTGAACCAATATGGGATACATTTGGAGTTAAAACTTTGGGCCAACTAGCTGATCTGTATTTAACCTCAGATGTCTTAGTACTAGCAGAATTTTTTCAAAACTTCCGTGCAAAAGTGCTGGCATCATACTATAGGCTAGACCCATTTCCGAAACGCCCGAGACTGTGACTTACCATCTGTGATTGTTGACAAATTGGATGAAATAACCACTCAAATTATAGATCAAGCTGGACGTTTAATATCGTTTAGATCGGAACGAATTTCGATTCGCATTGACTTTAGGCGTGTGGTATAAAAATATGGCTCGCTCGAGTCCTCCACCCACCATTCTCCAGCAACATGTTGGTGTTTGAACATCTGCGCCCGCAGAAGGAGCATCGATTTAAAAAGGAGTTGACAACGGCCGACCGATTCAGTTGGAGCGACGAGAGCTTCTGCAAAGGTGAGCAGAAGAAGAAGAGGTTATTTGCCGCAAATTATCGTTTTATTCAAAGTTTGGGATATCGCGTAAAAGTGCAACATGTTGGTCGTTGATCGTAAGCCTGAATTTGACGAGCGCCTCTTCAAATTTGAATATCACGCTCATGAAAGTTACGCAAGCTCGAGATTCTCACCGAGCGATGAGATCCGGTTCCCCTTTTCTCAGCTCGGTGAATACGTACTAGTGTCCAAGAGTTACTTGTATGAGGAGGGGAATTTGAGCAAGCGTGATAGGTATACACTGGCACCGAATGTGAGTGTACACGCATTTGATGAAGTAAAACTCGCTATAAATGGCGAGATTGCAGATCGGACAAACTATCCCGGGATATCCTCTAACCTAAAAGCGTGCATCAGCTACAGTAAATCTACTATTAAAGGACTCGAGGAAGCGTGAATGGATGATCCCCACCTCGAACGCAGCGGATACAGTAACCCGAGTGGTCTCTTAAGATTCAGAGAACCAATTTCTATCTTAATGAAACAATACTGCTACTTCGTAAAGTTTTGCGATTTCAATTTTTTTATAGTTTAATCGTTACATATATTCACCATTCATCTCCAGATTAGCCCATGTGTCCTGACCCCGTACCGTATATGAGAGAGGTATCCCTTGAGTAATAATTTTTCCTGACCCTTAAAACATTATGTGGGCGTTTTTTACGTATTTTAAAGCACTTTTCTATCATACTCCTGTCACGGTGTAATAGTTGCATTCTTTTTTTTTTCAGTTAACGCGTCGTGGGGAAAACATACGGTCACGAGGAACCAATCGTCCTAGCGGACAGGAGGTTGTTCACCGTGTACCAGAACGATGCAGATGATATCGGGCCTCTTCGAAGGATGAGCTGCTTTCGTCCACCACCGCGACAAGGAGGAAAGGTAGGAGCAGCATTATAAAGTTAATACTTTTTGTATCCCTACGTGTTTTCTTTGACTTTATCTGGCAAGAAGAAATCCCCCTTCGAATTGTTGGAAAGGGGGTCCGCAGAGCTGGCATGAGTTGCACGAGAGTCGCTAGAATAAGGCGCGTTGAATTTTTACATAATTTCTCCTACTCATTCATCATTCTTTATTCATTGTTATCATCTGTATGAACATAAAAGTGATTATACGTGAAGGTTATATGGAATTGGAGTATTCCGAATAATAGTGCTAGTATTTCCAATTGGCAAGTACTTGTTCAACTTTTGTTCAAGGTCGTTTAGCTTTCAGCCGACTTAATTGCCTGATAACCTTTATCCCTTTATTGGGTCAATACCCCAGTGCCGGAAATAATTCAAATGGTTCATCATGCCGTGGCATTATTAAAACGGGGGTCGTGGTGAGCCGTCGCCGCAGATAGTCGTGTGCCGGCTGTCATTCTGATGTCCATTTGGATTGAAGGAGAAGGTTGAAGTGACATCAAGGTATGGAGACATGGCAGGGTATGGACCTGCTGAAAGATCCTTGAGGCGAAGGATCCTGTCGATTCATTTTACCAACCATGACGTCAGCATTTTCCTATAGATATTTTTACGGCAGCGCGAAAAAGTCCTGTGTATAAGGTAGAAGCAGGGTAAAACAAATCAACAGTTTCCCTCTAAACTGGAAGATGTTGGTCCCTCTAAAGTGGAAGATATTGCTGGTTGTCTGAAAGATATTGCCCGTGGATTTAATTTTTTCGCTGACGGCATGTATGGGCCGATAATTCCGCGTCCGTGCGCCTTGGTCTCAGTATACACGCGCCGCAAGACACACACGTAATGCGGTACGTAGAAAGGTCCCCGTAAAGGAGTTACCCGTTAAATAAAATATTTTCGGGTTTTTTGTTTATGTGTTTTGCGTTATTTTATCGAATAGTTATATAAGGTTTGGCCAACTACGTTGAGTGTTCGCGTCACACCATAACGTTTTAAGGTAAGTATAAATAAATATATATATATATATTTATATATACTGTTGTTACCACTGCGTTGATCATGGGAAAAAATATTCCTCGCGAACGCTTGCGTGCTCTGTGTTGTTGTTTTTTTTTTTTTTTTTTTTTTTTTCTTGCCCCGATGGACTTGACCCACCGAAAGTAAAAGTGAATTTGCCTGCATCGATGTGCATGGCACGAAACCTTCCAAAACTTCGCCCAGGACAGCTTTCGAATATTGAATTGCCTCGACATTTGGGCAACTTGAGGTCATTGGTGCATATAAAAGGCTGTTACAAGATAAGTTAACTTCAGACTTCAATTCAGCGAAGCAAACGATGAATACCCCCAGCACTACCACTTACCAACAAACGGTGAGATATGTCTTTCTATTCTAGAAAAAAAAATTTAACAATGATCTTGTAAAATCCATTGCGTTATATCTAGCAGTTTCTGCTATTACAATACAAGTAATGTGGATATTGGTTTTAAAACAAAAACATAGGCCATTTAAATCAAAATATATTCATTAATAAAACAGATTTTTATTTATTATCATTATTATTATTAGCAGTAGTATTAGTATTATTATTTAGTAGTCTACTAATTAGTATTATTATTTTTTTCTTATATTCTATTAATTATATTATTATTATTATTTATTTTTTTTTTCCTTTTTGGAAACAATTAATTGGATAATCCACTTATACTATTTCAAATTTTAGGTAATGCGTTTTTTGGGTCCTTGCAGTAATCATAAAAAATAAAGGAGTTGTTGTGGGATCAAATTCGAAAAATCCTCTTCTGTCAGCTCCCTGGAGTATCTCTTCGGTAAAAAACAGAAAACGATTCATTGTTCCAATCATCATATGAATTTATCAAAATTGCATTCCCATACAATTCATGATTGGTAAATTTAATCCCTAATACTGGGTAGGGCTCCCGTATTGCCAGCTCTGCCATTGACCTCCTCTTCTTCTGTGGCTCCACAAGAGTTTTTGCGTTTAGTGAGCTAATCCTAAAACAAAAACAAAATTTAAATTGAAATGTTATTATTATTATTATTGCTGGTGTAACTAATATATACATTCATCAAACAGGTTTTTTACATTAACAGTAGCCTCTGCTACTTATACGTCCCAATTACTGTGGGAGATGCTCCTAGCCCTGTGTTGGCGACCCGATCCCAGGAGGAGGAGGAGGAAGAACAGGCCTACACGCAGGCCTCAACATCCTATGAAAACTTAGTGAGGGAGATCTGCTGCAGTAGACAGCATCTTGAAGTATGTTGTCAAATAAACAAATGTATTCCAGCAATTGATATTATCAAATTATTTAATTACAACTATTTGTCAATTGTTTGTTCTATAATTATGCACAGGAGCCAGACTATCAAGATGTGGCCTTGGAACAACAACCAACTGTGGTGGTGGAGGGGAAGCGAAATCCAGGCGGTTTCCTCACCCCCCAGCTACCTGGAGGTAATGGAGGGTCTCTACCTGGCTCAAATATATTTGAGCCGTCTTCCTCACAGCCTCCTAGCTATGAACAGCTATTCGACGAGGCGCTGAAGTGGGAGCCTTTCCCCATTTTGGGTGGTGTCCACGCCCCCCAAACAGCTCCTCCAACAGCGCCCCCCACAACAGCCTGTGGGGCAAATTGCCCACATGCAGTGGTAAGCATCAAAAACATTTAAACCTAACAAAACAGTATTTTAGTACAGAATCGAAAAATATAGAAAAGTAATATTCAACGTTATTTTCACCATTTCCATAGAACAAAGCTACTTTAGAAACTACTGATCCGAATTAAAAACAACTTTTGCAATATGTATAATAGTGTTGAAAAATTTCTAGTCACAAAATTTGTACATAATTAGCAAATGTTTAATGATTTTTATAGTGCATTAATTGTTACACAGTAAGTTCTATAGTAATTAAATACTGGTTTTATGAAAGTACCCATACCCTCTATTGTCGGTATTGAAAATACTACAAAATTAAAATACTACAAGTTAAAATAATCTTGCATTTGCTCTATTACTTGTACTAGCCAATAACAGAAACTTGCAATATAGTGTAGGCTATAAAAAGTAGATTGTAAAAAAAATTAGTCGCAATATCTTCCAAAATTCCAAATGAAACTATAATAAACTATGTTATAAAATTTGGTTCAATACATTAGCTTCCCTTTATACTAGTATATAAAACAAAAAACATCACTACATAAATTTATCAATATAGGGCAAAGTTTATATAAATAACTATTCATTTATATATAATTTCTATTCCAGGAAAATCAAACATGGAGGAGGCGGGTGGAGGAACTTGAAAGTGAAATAGCAATTGTAAATAATATTTTATCACTAATGACCTAAATTTTAATCTATTTGTTAATCTGTTAGTACTAGTTTTATCTGTTTTTATTTTATTTATTTATTTTTTATTTTTTTTTTTTTTTTTTTTTAGTTTTAATAAAATTTAGTTTGTACTACTGTGTACATTCTATTGTAAATCCTCATCAATTATAAATGCTTTGATTTCATAGTTTGGTTTTAGAGAATTTGGTTAAGTACTTACAAATTGGCAGACATGGCTGTTGTTGTGGTTGTGGTAGCTGTGTGAGGAGCTGAATGGTAACTACAGGCTAAGAAGCTGGCGTATTTATACTTATCTGCCCAGTGGAGGTATGTAGGGGGATTTCGGGGAGGGTAGTTCCTATATAAAACAGCTTGAGCACAACCCAAAGCTTTTCAGTATTATGAAATCTGTGTCCAAGAGAACGCCTTCCTTCTCCAAGAAAGTTAAGTATGGATGTTCCCAGTGTGGGATTTTTTCTAAGCATAGGGGTGAACTTTTAAATCATATAGAGTCTGGAATATGTGTTTCAAAGCTGTGCATAGTCTGTCAACGGTCTTTTCAAAATTTGGCTGATTTTAATAAACATTTGAAAAACTGTAGTGCGGGTGCTAGGCCAAGCGTTATTTGTCATGGGAAAAAATTCGGCAAACTTCTTCAGCAAACCTGTGGTGAGGATGAAATCATCCCTTTTAAACCCCAATGCCCTAAGTGTGGGAAAAGTTACCAATCTATGAGGTACCTGAATTTGCACTTAGTCAAAGAGAAATGTAGAATTTTCCATTGTTCACTCTGTAAAAAACCGGGCATGTCTAAACTTGCTAAAGAACTTCATGAAAAACAATGTATAGCTACTGACCTGAGAAACACTGAATTAAGTAAGAACAAATTTTATGCTAAAATTGCCAATCTGAATAAAATAAACGATGACTTTACTCTAATCGAATCACATTTTAATAACAATCTGAAAACTTATTGTCTGTCAAATCGTGGTCAGAGTATTGGCTTGGAAGATTTTTTAAACCAAAATCTCAAAAACCTATATATAAAAATAGAAAGTCATAAAAAAATGTGGAGTTCCATTAAGATCCGTATTTCAGTTGACTGTTTATACGAGCACCCTAAAACTGGTGAAGAGACTGAAAGAACTTTTTCTCACAAAAGTGTAGCAATTTATCCTGAATCTGATATTTGTGAACATCTTGAATCTATCATTGAATCCATTTTAAATCAATCTAGTGAAAATGCAATGAAAAATTCTGGATGGAAATATATTTCAGCAGACTCAATTTTACTGACCATTACAAAATATACTCCATTAAGTGTTGGCCAAACATTTGAACCAATCCCAGACTGGCTTAAAAAGACGGGTGCAGTTGATACTAGCCAAATTGCCGCTGGACAAAATTGTTTTTACCATGCTATAGTACTAAATTCAACCACAAGCTATAATTTTGATCAAATACAATTTCCAACTCCACTATCACAGATTAGCCTGTTTGAAAAACAGAACCCCGATGTTTCAATCAATTTATATGGGATCGGGATTAATCGTCAAATTTTTGCTTTAAGAGTCACTTCAATTGAAAAAACCAAACACATTGACTTACTATTATTACATGCAGACCCCCACAATAGCAGCAATAGCATAGCCCATGTAATACGGATAACAAACTTTGAAAAATTGGTTAGAAAACAGCTAGTTAAAAATAGTAACCCGATCATTATTTGCAAAAAGTGTTTTACCTACTATCAGGATTATGATGATTCACGTCAAACTACCACAAAGGAGCAAAGAATGGAAAAACACAAATCATATTGCAACTCAAGTAGTGGTGTGATATCCAGAACGGTAATGCCAAAAGGTGACAAAGCTATTCTCAAATTTAAACATGTAAAATATAGGATTAAATTACCAGTGGTCATATATGCTGATGTAGAATCAATTCTCATACCAATGCCCAAACATCAATCTGAATGGAAAACTAATAGTTTGTTAGCCTATCAAAAACATGAAATGTATAGTTACGGGCTATATATCGCAACCGATTTGTATAAAGAACATCCAAATTTTAATAGAGTAATAACTTACACTGGGAGTGATGCTGCAGAACATATGATTAAAACTCTTGCTAGACTAGGCAATGAGCTTATAGATTGTTTTTTTGCTAACAAAAAACCAATGGCTGAAATGAGTGAATTGGAGTCGTTGAGCTACGAACTAGCCGAAACATGTCATTTGTGTCACAAGGCCCTAGATCCGAAGGATCGGGTAAAGGACCACGATCATTTTTCTGGTTTATATCGTGGACCCGCCCATTCTCATTGTAACATTGCCTGTTCTGATCCAAATTTTGTGCCCATTGTCTACCATTCAGGCAGTTCGTACGATTTTAGATTTATCGTACAAAATTTATCTAAAATTCCCGGGGACGTGGATATTTTACCGCACAATGAAGAAACCTTTATTTCAATCAGCAAACAAATTTACCATAAGAAAAGTGGATGTTCAATAAAGCTCAGATTTATAGATTCATTTCGATTCATGTCCAGCAGCTTAGATGTTTTAACACAAACACTTGAGCCTGACCAACTAACAATAATACCTCAACATTATCCAAACCCCCTTCATGTAGAATTATTATCAAAAAAATCTACGTTTTGCTATGACTACCTAGATAATATATCAAAGCTAGAACAAACTACACTCCCCACAAAGGAGGATTTTTTTTCTAAACTGTATGAAGAGGGTATTGCCCAGGAAAAATATGATAGAGTTAAACTAATATGGGATACGTTTGGTGTTAAAACCCTGGGACAGCTAGCTGATCTCTATTTAATATCTGATGTTCTGCTTCTAGCAGAATTTTTTCAAAACTTCCGTTCTGAAATGTTGGCATCTGAATATAGGCTAGACCCATTTCATTTATACTCATTACCAGGAATTGCGCAGCAGGCAATGCTTAGTCTAACATCTAACATAAAAACAAACGGCGAAGACTGGCGACGCGAAATCTGTGAAAATCCCCAATTACGAGAGCATTTTGATTTTTCAGAATTACCACAATCAAGCGAATTTTGATCCACCCTCGTATAAAGGCGTAGATATAAACTTACCTCGTGGCGTGGAACTAGAAACATCAGCAGTCGCTGCACCATGTATTATGGATAAAATATCGAATCAAATCACTTGCGGGGGATCACATTAATGACATAATTGTATGATACATATACTGTACGCCCTTCCCAAATTTGTTTTTAACCAAAAGTTTTTCGCCTGTCGAAAATATTTTATTTAACGGGTAACTCCTTTACGGGGACCTTTCTACGTACCGCATTACGTGTGTGTCTTGCGGCGCGTGTATACTGAGACCACGGCGCACGGACGCGGAATTATCGCCCCATATATGCCGTCAGCGAAAAAAATTAAATCTAAACCCCTTACCAAATGTACCACGGGCAATATCTTTCAGACAACCAGCAATATCTTCCACTTTAAAGGGACCAACATCTTCCAGTTTAGAGGGAAACTGTTGATTTGTTTTACCCTGCTTCTACCTTATACACAGGACTTTTTCGCGCTGCCGTAAAAATATCTATAGGAAAATGCTGACGTCATGGTTGGTAAAATGAATCGACAGGATCCCCCTACTATAGTATCAGATTCTATTTCGGTAAGATTCTTTGTTTCTGCGGAACTAGTACAGGTTTCTGTTTACCGATTTGTATGTATGAAAAGTCATTCAACTGTCTTTCAATTAATGGAGACACAGTGATCAGCTGAGAGAACCCTGTGGATAGTTTCGTTCCTTATCGATCTGAAGTGCAGAAATACAAACGGGGCTCTTTTTAAGGCACCTAAAATGCAATTACAATAAAGTTGGTAGTACCAACTTGGTACGAGCTTAGACTTAGTTATTCTTGAACAGAAATAATAAACATCTATGCAACAATCGTCAGAGTTTTTATTCATGTTTTGATAGACATATCCATATAAATCTTATTTGATTTGATAAAAGATTTTTTTTCGTTTAATTGAATCGTATGTTTCTGGAACTGGAGGACGTCTGATATTCGCGCCATCAAAATTTTTACTGGTACAGTGGTTATAAAGCAGTAACCCCTCCCCCTTTCCCAAGCCCCAAACTCAAACAAATAAACATTAAACAACAATTGATGATGGAATTCAACACATAACGATTTTAAAAATTAAGAAAACTTACACGCACTATTGAAAATTATGTGGGGAATTTATTAAAATGTAGGTTTCATTCAAGTACCCAGTGATTAAGTCATACTTCTTTGTAACATTGTGACCACGGATTCCATGCAAATGTATGAATGGTATATCTAACTGCCAAGCTAGGGATACAACTAAATCTCAAATGAATTTAGTTTGCAAAACTTTTAAATTTTCAAACGAAACACGCATGAATGGCGTACTGTCATTGGAATTTCGGTGGTTTATTAAGTAATTTAATTGGATGAAAAACAAACTTTCCTCCACTTCGAATACATGTATTGAACATTTGAGAAATGATATGAAAATATTCGTATATGATAAACGAATAGTCAGAGAATGGTTTAATTAAAGTGAGTCGATAGGCATTCCTCACTTCCATTTGCTTCTTGTGCGTTTCACATGTTATGTTTCCCTTAATGGCTCAAAGTGTTTTTCCTATTTTCTTTCCAGTTCCCTTCGATGTTTTGAGAAAAATTACGTTGGAAAAATGGAGTTTTGGGGCATCTTCATGTTCATTGTCGCTTCAAATGCCGCAGGTAATAAATAAAGCATAAGTGCTATTTAATTTAGTGAAATCATGTTGACGCAACCATTTATTGTGATTCTGTCGGTTGGAGCGAGATGTGTTCAACACTTCACAATTTTTGGTTCACTATTTTCAATATTTTCATCATTGTTAATAATGAACCGTTGCAATGTACCAAGAAAGAACACCCCTCCTCTAAAAAAATGTTGTTGTATTACATTCCAAAACTTGTAGAATCCAAAAATCGAATAAAACAAAGCTGCAAATTATTACTCAATGATTTATTATCCTTGTTGTTCATAAATTAAGTATACATTCTTATTAGAAATAGTCTGTACTACATTCTACAGGCTCAGTACATTCTAATCTAAACTCGGCACTTCATGCCTCCTTGATTAGTTTGTTACTGTATTCTAGATGGCTTAAAAAGATATTGGAATTCACTCGCCCCCACAATTTGTGGAACACCATAAATCAATATGTCGTTACCATCAAGTTTTCATCGTAACGAACATATTGAATTTAGTCTCGTTCTTGCTTTCCTAGAGTTGTAGAGAAATATAATTTCATTTCGAGTTAAACTTATAACAATCTTTTCAATAATCTCACCACTGTGCTAACTCTAAATTCAATAGGTTATGGGCCCAGCACGCTTCCACTGCGCTAACTCTAAATTCAATAAAAGAGCTCCATTGTATTGCAGCGTTGTCGTTTATTAGAAAAGAAATGAGCCTCAAGGGCCATCAGCTGATCAGTGTGTCTCCATCCCTTGCTAAACGGATGAACTTGACTCGATGATAAGAGTGTGTGGAGCGAGAATTGGTACCGCTCAGTTCTTAAATTTTCTGCTGTATGCAGATAGTAGATTGACAATTTCGACTAGCCAATTTTTGGTCGGACTTATGGACGAAATACGACAAGTGTTCCCACTGAGATTAAAAAGAGTGACAGGAACGTAGGTGTTTATTCAAAGTAATTTTCCAAGTACTCCCCATGGGAGACCATGGATCATTCCATATCCTTTTAAAATGTAACACTGGAAAGCAATCGATTTATTTTCAATCGAAATCATGATGCTAACATTCAAATTTTAGCCTCCACATTTGGTTAGGACAGAAAATAATCTTTGGGCTCACTCAGCTCATCAAGAGCATATTCGTAAAATTCCACAGGCCTCAAAGAAACTAAATTTCGAATCTTTTGGGCTGATTAGAACAGAATACAGCCTTTAGTCTCACTCATCGTGAAGTGTTGATGTTTTAACTCATTGTACTCGTAGTTGGACATTAAGGTACTTCTGAATCATTAGATGGGACACAATAAAGGAACGAGATTTCGGGATTTCAACAGTAGTTTGAACAGAAGAGTACTGTTGTCGAGGTCAATATACACACACAATCTTCCGCGGAATTAGAGATATACCAAGATGGAGTCCGGCAGCAATAGTGGTGCGGACTCAACGAATATTGTATGAATAGTTAACTCGGTCGTTGTATTTAGATTCATTTAATCCGAACTATGGTCTATCACTTTTTGCAGATGACGTATGGGAACAAGACTTGAGTGACATGGCAATTGGTCCGACTACAGAAGGTTACAGCAAAGTGGATTTGAAATGCTCAGCTGAACATATGGAAGTATCAATCCACATGGAAAATGATTTTTCAGGAATCATATACACGAGAGGCAGTTACAATGACAAGAAGCTGCCATGTTTCAGAGATCTGAAATCGGGAAAGTACTTTCGGATGAACATACCATTTGACGGGTGTCATACAAAAAACGTACGTTACCTGTAACTATGTAACATTTTTATGTAAAGTCCCCGAAACAGGGGACAGGTGATGTAACTGGTCAGACTTGATCTGGAACCCTGAAATTTCGCATGATGATTTTGCGTTCCTTTCGGAATAAGAGTGGTTTTAAAAAAATCGAAATATTAGGAGGACTTTGGTTAACAGGATTCAACTTGTCCTCGAACGTAAAACATCAACATAAGAGTTAAAACAATTTTTGTTAGGGCAACGTTGCTGATTTACATGAAAATTCAATATCACCACTATCATTCCCGCAAATGGGCGATTTCAATTGCTTGGGGGGGGGGGGGGGGCGACAAACTAGTGAGGGGCGATGAGTTTTCAAAACCGAATAAGTTGGAGTAATTAAAAGATAGTTATAGTAGCGCATATTTTGTAGAGAGCATTCTACAGAGAACAACTTATACAAGGAACGTATAATCTGTCATGAGTAGGACCAACCTGTACCTAAACTTTCGCACGGAAGTAAAACTGACGTCATTCAATAATCTTAGTCGTTTTCGGCCTGTACCTAAACTTTCGCACGGAAGTAAAACTGACGTGACGCAGCCAGCTCAGTCGATTTTAGCCTGTACCTAAACTTTCGCACGGAAGTGAACTGACGTCATTCGGACATCTTAGTCGTTTTTCGGCTTGTTTAAAAATACTCAGTATTCGCACCGAAGTAGACAGACGTCTTGCAGCAACGTCCCGATGTGTGTTTTGTGCTTGTGGTCCATTTTGTGCATTTTGTGTGTGACAACATTCGCACTGCTCTAGTCCATAAGGTGAGTAGTTTCATCATTTCGTGAACCTAGGCGTTTTTGTGTTGAATATCTCCGTAATAGGTGCATGTTGAGCTGGTCAGTGATGGTCCGAGACAGCCTTCAAGCTGATTACGCAATCAGGCGCCACCTTCATTGCTATTCAAGATCAAGTTTGATGCACTTGACCGTGAAAACTGCACCTGGTTCTTGACCGCTTGTTTCTGCGTTCGACTCGACAAGGGATCCAAAGAAAATAGTTGAATTTCGCCCGTGCGTTTGTATATAAACTCACACATTGCCCATCTAAAGTACAAACTGAGCTATACACAGCAAGATGAACTTCGAAGTAGGTGTAAGTATTTCTCAATATCTTTTCCAAAATTCAATTTAGAGCCCTAGTTCTGTATAATAAAAACCCACTACTTACTAAATGCACTTGGCAAGCAATAAGTGGCGCTAGCACCCCTAAGAAATTCATTAACCAATACCGCCTATAAAAATTGATCACCTATTTTTAATGACCGCAAACATTAAATCTCAGAACGTTAAGTGAACAATAAACCTAAAGTACCTAAAATACTTAAAATACCTAAAATAAACCTAAAGTGACAATAAACCTAACGAGAAAAGTAAACCTAAAGTGATGAAATGAATATGCTAGGTCAGCATAACGACCCCTCCATGCCTTGCGTTGTGAGCAAGACAATCTTGGGAAATATATTTAAATCACTGTTAACAAACTAGCTTCATTATTGGCAAACAACGTTCACAAATATTTCTAAATCAACTGTACAATCTCGCATTAGATCTAAAATTCAAACAACTGAGGTTAGCCGTCCGTTTCACCACTATAAAATAGAATGGCGCCTGCCCAAAATCAAAGACCATGAAATTTGCATCTCTGAGTTTAACAGCATAGCGTCACGGCAAGAAAAGCAAAATACCCTCAAGTTAGCACCTATGTGCTGTGTGTCAAATTCGTATGATGGTGGTGCAATAAACAAGACAATTAGGCGGTATAAAAATATATTTTTTAAAAATTACAAAATACAAAAATATTGTTACAAATTTTTGCTAGAACCAAATTTGAGGAAGTTCGTCCTGGCTGCTCGTTTGACTATCAAAAAATATAATGGTGTGGCTTCTGAATCAAAATCTCTTAAGTCGTTCTCATTGAGCTCTAAAGCATACCTTTTCAGTAAGAAAACGCAAAACGTTTCCTCGTTTTGCAAGTCGCGGCAGGTAAGCATAATTGCCTTTCCATAGGCCTCGTGCTTGAGAAATTTGAACGCCAATACTTTGAAAGGCGTTTTTATGGGCATCTCAGCCATCGGCCGCCGTTTGGCTTCATCAGCTAACGGCCTAGCGTTCAAAGTAGCGAGCCTGTAACGAAAAATTGGTCGTCAAACTTGATTGTTATGTATTTTTGCTTTAGATCATTGACAGCACGGGACAGGTCAGCGTCCTGTACACCACTTACATCACTCTGGAGGTCGAGCCGGCTAGCTCCCAAGGCATTACAAGGAGTTATATGATGGGCTACCAACTCCACCCGCATCACCACTCGCCTCACCCCAAGAAGATGTAAGTACACAAACAGATTTTCAAATACCATGCCACTAACAATCACCGTATCTAGCCAAATCAAAATAAATTAAAAACAATTTTTTTTTCTTTTTTCAAAATTGTGCAAGGAGTGACCAAAACTTGCAACCTATATTATAAAACACAGAATCATAAAGAGTTGCCACCTTAATTTATTGATATTGGATTTCATAAAATTTCATAAGCATTTTGCAAGGTTGTGGAGTTATAAACAGTGGTCACATAAATGCATTGCTATTAGATCACATCTGAACAGTAAATTCAAAATAACCTATGAATCAAAAGTCCAAAATCCTAGACTTGAGGATCCCAATTTCAATAAATCCATCTTAAACTAATTGTATTGTTTATTAATTTTTGTTCTAGGAGCTCGAAGTCATCCGAGCATGGGTGGAATGGCTGGAGTCAGAATTGGAAATTTTATATAATATGAGGTTTTATGTAAAATTCTCATCAAATTCGCAATCTTAGTAAATGTTCTGGGGTAGTGGAACACTACTTACAAGTTTCCAGACATTGTTTGTATTGGTTGGACTGTAGATTGGTAAGTGACTATAGAGCAGAAAGCTCGGCCTATATAGGCCTACTCTCTCAGATCAGTGGTGGTAGGGGAGTTGGCCCTGGGAACCGCCAGTGGAGGTGGCAGTCCTGTGGAGAGAGAAGGCTCGAGAGTAGGGGTCAGTTCTATAAAACAGCCCGCACGGCAACCAAGATCTCTTTTGCAAACGTTCAGTCTCCGAGGTCCCTCCACTACCCTCCCCACGAGTACACAAAGTGGTACGGTTTAAACAAAGCCCGTGGATCCGGCCATATATTGAATTTAATTATCCAAAATCTGCGTGACGTCAGTTTTACTTCCGTGCGAAAGTTTAGGTACAGGTTGCCCCTACTGTCATGTCTCTTCCGTCAGTTTTGCCGAATGTGACGTTCCTTTGAAAACGAATCTGTTTATGAGATATTCGCGACAGGTACACAGTTGTTTCACTCTTGTGATCGTTCTAAGAAAGCATTCAAAGCAACGTAAATTGAAAATTGCGTAGATTGCTTTGAAAAGCTAAAGGAATTCAGCGTAAAGCTTTGAGAAAACAAGATGAACCTTATCGAAGCCGAAGGAATCATTTGGTCGTTCATTGCCAAATTCTACATTCCCAAGATTAATGTAGGTCGCAAAGATCTTATTCAGTTTCCTAACCTCAAAACGTATTCAGCATCAGATACCAGGACTTCCGACCTCCCGGAAGACAAAAATTCTAATTTTCATTGATCACTTAAAGACTGAATTGGAAACAAGGCTTACCGATTTGACCAATCTTCAATTTCCTATTGGATTTTAGTTCCAGTTTCATTTGGAGCCATTCATACGTTTGAAAACTTTTTGCAGAAAAGAGATCTGAGATTTGCAGATCTAAAATATAACTGTGCAGCGAACCTTAATTTCTACCAGAATGAGTTAGCTTGGGTAAGGCCATGGACACCTATCAACAACTATTTCATTCAAAAAATAGAAAAGATAGGGGGCGATATGTATAACTCTAACTCCAGAAAAGGGAGATAGACCAAAAAAGGTTGGGAACCACTGAACTACTGAATCTTGACACAACGTTAAACTACATCTAACAAGAAAAAAACAAAGGGGATATATCGTGGGGTTCCGGGTAAAAGTGACCAAGTAACATTTTTTTCAAAATGAGCTTTTTTTGTTATTCCGGTACTAAGGAACGTTGTCTACTGTGTGTTGTTGCTAAGAACGTTATCTTCAAACTGATGTGCAAGAAATACTTGAAAATAAATTTTACCTGCCTGACCCAAAGAGTTTTATGTGACCAAATGGCATTTGAACTCAACCACAAAACACGAGATGGATTATAAATGTACTCTCGCTGGTGCATGTAAATGTTATCAATTGCCATTTGATCACTTTTACTGTGTAAGATTTGTAAGATTGCATAGTGGGCAGGTGAAAATGACCAATTACAGTGATAGGTAATGGATAACCTTCTCTAACGGAAATAGGTATGTCATTGTTGTTTAGATGCTTGGCAACACGATAAATTAACGAAAAAACTATTCCCCTCAATTTCATGTAACTATGCGACTGATTTTCGAAGAATTGAATTGACCAAATGAGTAAAGCTTGAAACTCCAGGCAGGTAAAAATGATCAAATAGAGTTTTCCGAATAAACAGCTCTTATTTAATCTGAAGTGAATTTTGAAGCACGATATCATAGGCGGGCACTAGCTAACTACCTACAGGATAAAGAAAAATCGAAACATAGTCGGATGAGACATCACACAACCAGTGTTCGTAAGAAGAAAATAGGTGAAACTTCAGATCGCTCTCCTGTAAAATTTTGCAAATGTTACTTGGTCACTTTTACTCGGAACCCCACGATATGTTGGGGAGCGGTCAATTTATTTTGGGAATTATTGGACTTTGGGAAAATACAAAATAACTTGACTCAATTACTCATTAGGAAATGAAAATCGTTTTTGAAGTGAAGGAGAATGCTGACATGGCTCCAAACAGAGTGGAGTGAGTCGTGCTGCCACCTGGGCGATAGTATCGAGTTTTTAGTAGTTCCCAAAATTGTAGAACTACTTATTTTGGTAACTACTTTTTGTTTAATGATCAACTAACCAGCATTTTCATTTTGGAACTAAGAAAATATACCTATTATTTGTTAATTCCTTAATACTGAGTTTTTAAATTCGAAACTCAAACAGCTTTTGAGATTATATTTCATACCTCCACTTGTTCTTTCATAGCTTCAATAATTTACCAGAATCAAAATCAAAATTCGATGAGGAATTGATGCGTGACCTTTGGGAATTCTTCCTTATTGAACTATTTGTTTCAAACTGCAAGCAAGGAAGTGTTAGCACTTTTAGCATAGAGCACACCTTTTTTGCCTCCCTCGCCAACAGAGAAAAGCTGTTAGCTGTGTTTTGAAATGGCTTTTTCACTACGTCCATCTGTTGACCAACTGTGCGTATACAAACTAAGTTGGTTGGAGTTTTCATTTTGATTCGGTAGTTTGACTAATGAGCTAAATTTTCTCTTGTTAACACTATGGAGTGGAAATTTGATAGGGAGCTTCTCTGATAGCTTCCCAATAAATGTATATGGGCAAGGCTTCCCCAGTTATCATCTAACAAACTGTTTGCTAAATAGAACAATAATAACAAAATTTCGAGAGCCAAAAAAAAAAAAAAAAAAAAAAAAATCAGTAGCGAACGGTAGCTAGCGCAATTTATGAGGTAGAAGGGTGTTATGGAGGATCTGACCTAGCCTACGTTTTTTTTTTTTTCAATTCCCCTCAAAGGTGGAGGAATGCATACCATACCATACATACAAATATAAAAAACGAAGAAGCTAAGTTAAAGAAAAGTGGGGAGGACGCCGAGGTTTACCCTACACGTTTACGGATAGATTCATACAAACATACACCACAATCATTGAGTTTTATGTGGATCTATTACATTCTATTTACCCATTTGTCAACACTGTGTTCAACACATCCTTATTACGCTTCAGGTAAATAACGTGTACACGAATATTCTCGTTGTTCAACATGATGACGAGCTAATAATGCCTGGAGACGCTGCATTCAACTTGGAGTGTGATTTTTCAAAACCTAAAGACGTTTCGCTGCACTCCTCCGTGACGACAGAAGTGTAAGTAACAGGAAATCCAAATTTTCATTGTTAGGAGAGAAAAAGAGGCCACATGACCGTATTGGGCTCCTTGAGATACCTTGAAATGTACCAAATTTTATTAATCAATGGAAATAGGTACCTATAGATTTCCAGTTTGTAATTTTTTCTGCCGGTCGAATGTACAAATAATATTTATTATATCTTGTTAAGGGAAGTTACCCGGAAGACACATAATTATTCCAATGAACGGGAGTAGAGTAGTGACCAAGGCGCAAGGGCAGGGCCTTCTTTCTCGGGAAGGGTAATGAGGAAGAAGGGATACGACAGGTATAAATAGCCGGACACCGAGCCGGGGCTTGGGATGAGCATCGTTGAAAAAACATCGATGTTGACATCGAAACAAAACATCGATGCGTGGAAAACATCGGTATCCGAACATCGATGTATTTTGATGCAAACGCTGCAATTCTTCCACTGGGGTTTATAATTCAATTGGCTTGCGTTCATGATTCATTTCTACTAAGCTTTGGAGTGTGCGTGTTTCACAAGTGATAGAGCGATTATTGGAGGCACACAAATATGATCAACTGATCAATCCAAATAGATATTTTGGTTGAGAACTGATTTACGTGCTCTATGCATACCTCCTGAAATTCAATAATTGCTCTATCACCTGTGAAACACGCACACTTCAAAGCTTAGTATAAATTCAAATCATGAACGCAAGCCAATTGAATAATAAACCCCAGTTTATTGAATTTGCAGCGTTTTTTATGGTTATCAGAATACTTCAACCCGTGTATCGGCTACAAAGCCTTTTAGAAGTTCACTCCAGTATCCACATTACTACATCACTACATCACTACGTCACTAGGTTACTTATATCAACACAAAAACAATAATAAACCAAATAACGCGAATGTTGGCACCATAAATTGGGCCATAGATCGGGAATGGTTTGACCTACGGACCTGGGGAGGGGCTCATTCGATTCCTCGTGGGGTGTTCTTCAAAAAGAGTACAAATTTAGGCCGCCTTGATTTTTTTGAGGTTTTTAGGGATTTTACAAAACTTTGACAGCCCTTAAAGGGCACTTTAAATTATAAATCCCTGTCTACGGATTTATAACACCCCCAGGCCACCCCACAAATAGTCCATAGATAACCTTAGCAAATGGTCGAAGTTACCGTTTCGTTGCCTCAACTGCTCAAATGGCTGTATAAACTTAACCTAATCCTCTCACGTGAACCGATAAGTGTGAACTTTGTGACCAAATGTCAAATACGGTAAACCCTACTAATACCCCGGACTAATGTGGCACCGGCCGATCAACATAACCAAAAATCCGGATATGAGAGAGAAATTATTTTTTAATGAGGAAACAGATGAATACTGTACAACAACTACTGTATACTCAATTTTAGCAAGCCTTAAATTCGGAAAGGTTCGTTTATTAAATAAAACAACTGTATTTTGGTTCGAATAGCACTTTAATACTTACTGTAACATCAAAACTCAAAAAATAATAAAGTAAATAATAAAAATAAAATTTTTATGATTTTTTTTTTTTTTTTTTTTTTTTTTTTTTTTAATTGCGACCGGATATTGGAGAGTCCGGATATGAGAGATCCGGGTGTAAGAGGGTTTACTGTATTCACAAGTTGTTCATTCTGGAAGCCCTCCAGTTTTCTAAAGATCATTAAAACTCGTATTAACTGGATGAAAACTTGTATTTCACGCTATTGAAAGAGAAAAACTTGAAAATTCTGAATTTTCAACCATTTTTCATACCAAGTTACTAATGCTGTGTTCTCCATGATTCTACTAGTCCCATTTTATGAATTCGTTTTTTCAGGTTTGACATTGTTTCGAAAATCACTCTAGCTGACGCTGACCCTGGCGGGAAACCTATCCCTGAGCTTGAAAGGCTAAGAGTTTTCAATAAGTCAGACTATGTGTCATTTCAACCTAAAATTCTATTACGATCTAAAGATGAATTATGAGTATACTGTTAACTAACAATGTTTACGTACCTAACTGAAAAGTCGTTCTTATTTGAAGAACAGATTGGTTGATGTAAAAATGTAAAAATAACAAAAAATGGGTATATTGCAATAACAAATGATGTTTTATTTGGTGTTAAACTGTAACAAGTTCTATCTATGTAAAAATAAATTTCTTGTAGGAGTTGTTTCATTTGTTAAATCCTGCAAAACTTTGTACCCATAATACAATATTATATTATATTATACAATATTGGTTATATAACCAACAAACATTTTCTATTAACTATTCCCGCAGGCCATATACAATTTATTCCAACCCTCAATAATATGTTCTCAGTTATCTTCAAACCACAATCGGCAGTCAACCCCTTCAAATGATGTGTCAACATGTGTTGCACTTTTGTAACGCTACTTCTAAGAGACAGGAGATGTTACGATTGAGTTAAAATTGATATGAGGCAATAAAACTTGCCCTTTACTCTTCCAATTTCGAGCAACAGCGGGAGATTGGAAAATGTTGAAACTATGATTGACGGATTTGTGCACGTGCAGTGAAATTAGTGAACAAGAAAACTAAAAAATAACCACTTACAATCTAACTCACTTACTCCCTGAAAATATCTTCAAAACACGGTGAAAACTGAAGAAATTAGTATTGTTAGGGGTTAGGGGCTTCGGGCATATGCATCACCAGTAGTGGTACTGTATAAATATGGCTTATTCATTTAGAATAATTCAAGTTGTAAGACAATTCAATTTTGGCTTACCTGAAAGTTGGATTTAGTGGGTAGCCAACCAACTAAACTGTTACTCAGATTTACATTATCGTCAGTAGTACATTATCGTTAGTTCTAGTCACTCCCCTGGTGATATCATTAGGGTATTGTTCCCTCATTAGAAGGTGCCATATCAGGGTAATTATTCCCTAATACGTTGGGGCAGTCATTCCCCTATTCCTGGGGAAATGATTCGCCTATTCCGTGGAGAAATGATTCTCCTGTTCCATGGAGAAATTGTTCCCCCGTTCTAGAGGAGAGCTCCTTCTACCATCCTCCGACCACCCCTTATAGCTGGCCCGATCGTTAGTTAGTTAGTTTAGATAGTGTATGAGTGTTGCTAAAAGCCAAGCCACACTCATCCCCAAGAGCAGATTTGTACACCAATGGTGACCATGCCGGGTCATGGCTGGCAGTGGATAACTGACCATCTACTTACCAACCAAAGAATAATAAAGCCAGTGCGTGCATCTACCAATTAATATGCATATTGTTAGATAGTGCTAATAATGAACCAATACAATAGATTGATAAAGCATCACAAACCAGATCGATCAAAAAGGGAATGCTGAACCATGGAATTTATAGGTTCCCATGAAAGTAGTTAGTCTCTTCTTATGACCACAGGGTCACAGGTGACAAAGCATGTTCAACCGACGCTTAAAAAATGACCCACTCTGTCCTCAACCCTTCTGAGCTATGTTTGCCCCCCCCCCCCTCCACATTTGGCCGTCCCTTCTTCCATTATGAAGGCACAAGGATCATATTGGGATGTAGCTGCTCGCCTTTCGCAACAGGTAGGTACTAGGTTTTGTGATTGATACGACTACCCTGATAAAGGTACTTAAATGAGTATTAATACACTAAACCACTATTCAATAATACACTAAATATACTAAACCACCATTCAATAATTCGTCCATAGTTTTCGCAACACAGTGTGTTGCATGTCATACTAGGAATGACTTTTACGGTCAACGTTTTGATTACTGAATTTCATTTTGGATAGTTCTTCAATTAAAAATAACAATAATATAGCATAGGTATGACACTCGGAAACGATATATATTTGTAATGGCCTAAGAATTTTGAGTATGTGTAGAGCAATTTTTTAGTTAAACCGTAACAAATCATTATAAAATCAAATCTTTCCTCTTTATCATCCTCCTCCCTATTATCATAGGTATGGTAATTCTATTTAACAAACATGGTTCATTGATCTGTAGAAACACCATTTTAAGGATATTTGTAAGATATGAGCCACACGCAGCGTGAACCCCTTTTTCTTTCCATATAATGATATGCAAGATTTCCAGTACAGATAAGAGTTGAAAGAGCTTAGAGACAACCTTGGTTGTCGGCCAAGGTTAAGCTTTGCAAGGGAGAGGAGGGAGAATCAGAACGCACAGGAAGAGCCCTAAAAAGCGCTCACCTAGACCCAGGGAAGATGAAGTAGACACCACGTGTTGGGACTCCCGCTAGCCGGGCCTCGCTCCCATCAGTTGCCGGCCTTGTTGCGCGAGATGAAGGTCGTCGCGCTTCTCTGGTGCCTCCTCCCGTTGACAAGCGGCGGCCGCATCCTGGCGATCCTGCCTCATTTTGGCGTCACCCACTGGATCTCCTTCAAGCCTCTCGTCGAAGAGTTGGCCGTACGCGGTCACGATGTCACAGTCGTCACCCCGTTCGTCAGAGACGCCCCGCTCAAGAACTACAGGGAGATCTCCATCGCGTCATCCTACCCGAAGACAATGGAGTACGTGAGTTTTGAAGACATGGAGCACATCTACAGGTATTCCGTGTTGGAGCTGTACCCGCTGTACCACATGGCCCAAATGACTGATAAAACGTTTGAGCGCGATGACGTTCTTGCTCTGGCAAATGAAAAATTTGATTTGGTCATTTTAGAGCTGTTCAATACAGAAATCTACCACGCGCTTGCCTACAAAATCAAAGCACCCATCATCGCAATATGCTCCCACCAAATCACTGGATGGGGAACTTACGTTCCGTCTACGCCTGACCATCCTTCCCACGTCGCCCACAGCCTCGCCTTCCGCTCCGCCCCGTTCACTTTCTGGGGCCGATTGATGAACGTCCTCGAACTCATAATCGTTAAAACGCTCTACCTTCACGTTTTCATTCCATCATCTCAAAAAACCGCCGAGAAACATTTGGGGAAGATCCCCGATATTTCCGAGCTGTGTCAAAATACTTCGTTGGTTTTCCTAAACGCTCATTTCTCCATCAACAACCCCCGGCCGCACAATCCCAATGTGATTGAAGTGGGTGGTATAAACGTGGTTCCTCCGAAGCCTCTTCCAATGGTATGTATGCTGAATTAAATTCGATCAAAACTATGCGATTTAAACCCAGGTACCACTATACTGTAAGTATGAGTATATCACTTTAATCTAACTTTGGTGATACATGTTGATAGATGTCCCTTCATTGGATCGAATGAACCTACTCGGGCCGCTTTACGTTCATCTTTCAAAAGATCAAAATACAACGTTTTTTTTTTTTTTTTTTTTTTTTTTTTTTTTTTAGGCGAGTTTACATAGACTCTAAAAATGGAATATTGAATTAGGAATGCATTAGGTATATCAGATATCAGATTTGGTGGTACAATGATGAAGATTTCCAAAAAATGAACATATTTGAGATGTGAGTGCTTTCATTTTTCAGCAGTTCGTACTGAGTTATTTGGATATTCATAGAATCGTCAATGACGGCGAGCATTCTTCCACTGCATGTCGAAAAACATATTTCGCGCATTGAGGCTTTGTGTCATGGTTGCCTTTTCGTCAGATAACCTTGTGTTAGTCTTGTGTGTCTCTGCGGCTATAATGAGTAATTGTTCCGTCAGATAGAAATTTGGACCTACTTGATGATGACGGGGCGGGAACCATCTTCTTCATTTTCCGCAACTTTTGGTAACTCAAATCATGCCATTTCTTTTGACATTAAGTTCATACAACATGTTTTATCGTCGTCAGATAGTCAGAATGAATGTGCAGGAGGTTTAATTTAGTTCTCCACTAGCATTGTTGGCGGCTCTGTCGGCCAGTTCATTGCCAATTATTTCCTGGTTCCCACAGAAAATAACTGAAATGCCAATCGATATGTTATCTTGTGCTCTTAAACGTGAATGTGAACTTCCTTGCATATAATTTTAAAAACCCTATTGAATTGTGATAAAAGACAGCTGATACAATTGTCAAGGAATTTTGTTTTCAAGAGTTTCTTTTAAAAATCGAGGTTTTTCATAACATACTCGTATGTTACATATTTGTGGACAAGTAAAGCATAGCGTTAGTGTTTTATTTCATCGCATTACATTTCAGTTGTTCTATTCTTGGGTTCCTACATCCGTACCGACATATAGTGCCTTACAGCATTGCAGAATGTAGGTAGATGCAGCATTTAGTTATCAGATTGTGTTATATACGAAGGGACTCGTAAATTTTTAGTGTTCAAGAGTTATATTTATAATCGTATCATTTGCGGCATATCAACAAGTCAATTACAGGGTGTGTGTACCCACTGAACAGCTGAAGTGCCCTGGGGCAAATTTTTTTCCGACCCGGTCAACGGAGGTGAAGTATTGGTGAATGGAGCTTGTTTTAAGGCATCTAGAATACAATTATAAGGTCATCACATACTACGTCTAATAGACAGATCAGTGATTCACAAAGATGAACCTTGTTACATCGTAACATCGGGCTAAGCGGCACACAACCGATTGAAGTATAAACAAGCTTAAAGTTTCCAAATTCCACGCATTATGGCTGAGGTGATTGCCGCTGGTTATCTTTTGTCTGCTCCTCCTTCCGCACCTTCTGCACCTCTTCTGTCCCAATCTATCCTTATCGCTTCTTCAGTCGCCTTCCAAAGTCGTAAGGACACATGCCGACCAACCTGACTGTTTTATAGAATTCCGACGTACCGCATGTTGTTGGATTCCAGTGGAATATATATCAATTATCTGATGATTTCTGAACAGATTTTACTACCTACAGTGGCGGCTCCTGCCATGAAACCCAGGAGATGAACCTGTTTAATAACTGTTTTGTTCAATAATTAGCAGCGTTTTCACATTGTAGACGCTGAGGACACTCTCTTCGTTGATCCAGTAACTGTCTACCACCGGAAAAAGTCTCACGAATCAGGCTCTGGAGCCCGCAAAAAAGACGAATGCGCACGTCTCCTTTAAATTGGAGATCAAAATGTCTGAATCAACGACATGTCAGATGTCTGATGCCAATGTCTGTGCTTGAACAATTCTAGCCATCGAGCTTCTGTGGTAAGTTTGGCTATACCAGGACCAATCACAAAAAGCACTACATTTTAAGGCCCTTTCGAGGTTTCTGTTGTCAGCAGACGACTTGGAAAGTATGACCTGAATCGCTGGTCACCCTAGTTATTAGCTCCGGACCGTCTACTCGATAATTCATCGATCGTTAAAGTTGTCATTCATTTTAAACGCTATATAACTATAATCGGAGCCTCGTCAAAGAAAAATTATGAATATCGTTAAATCAAACAGACCACTCCGTCCAAACTGATGAGGGAGAGTGATAATGAGATTCTGCCATAGGTTACCCTAAGGCAACGTTTTGATAACACATCTTGGGAAAAGTCCCCATCATGCTAGTACGGAAAAAAGACACAGTTTTTCTGTATTAACAATAAATTGTTCTTGGCATGCTGATAAGTATCAGTGGTAATGAACACGTCTTAGACGTCCGCTCCCATTCGAAATGGTTGAGAAATTAGCATTTAATTTACAACCAATACGTTGCCCAGGAAATGCATCTACCGTGTAATGTTTCTGACCCAACCATTCTCTTGTAGCAAAAAAGCACTCCATTATACAGATAGTTCCACATGATTATCGTCAACCCTTTATTAATTATCTTTTGTAATTTTGACTATTAATTTACCAAGACGGAAGCTTTCTAAGCTGCTTCTAGCAGCTCAAAATTAATTGGTGGGAACACTGACGAAACACTGAATGACAGAATCAGCCTGATCAGCTACTTGATATTTGAGCTTTAAAGTTCCATGTTTCTCTTAGGTAGGTATCATTTGCCGCTTCTAACAATTTTTAAGCAAATTCTTAAACGTCTTCTGAAAAAGAGATTATTTATTTCCTGGATAAGAGATTATCTTCTGGAGAGGAGTGGAGAGAGTATAAAATCTTGTTATAGTTGATTCTTCATCTCCTATGGTCCAACAAAGACCATCAAATCGCTGAAACTGACTGAAACACAAACAACAAAGTTTATTATGGTAGGATAATAATGAAAGTTGTACAATGACCATATTGGTATAACTTAATGAAATGATTTCCTCAGTGAGAATGTGCATCAAACTAAAGAGATACCATTAAAGAACATGAAATCTTCTGGAAGCATGAAGTGAACATTTGCTTCACAACTCAACTAAAAACTAGTTTTCAAGGAAGTCGGGAGTTTTGATGTAAAATTAAGCTCCAGGAACGAGTTTGGTGTCAGTTTACACATTTATTAGTCACAGTAAATCGAATGACAGGACGATCAGAAGTCGGTAATAATTATGTTATACAACGAAAAACACATCGAATCGAGCGCACATGTATAGAAGAAACTTTGTGATAACATAGTGAGGGAAATCTGGTATTATAACCATTTCAGCGTGGAAAACTAACTACATAAAAATCAACTCCAAATCGGTCAGTTCGTGCGGGACCATTTTTCATGAAATGCATGGATGACGCTGGAAACTGGAAAATTTTATCATTACCTATACTGTGATGTCAACAAGAATGCAAGTGTGGCTGAATTTCGAGGTACATCAGGGTACTGGCTCCAATAAAAGAGGTCGTGAATTATTTTGTTAATGGTAATTTTTGCAATATTTCACAAACGCCTGAATTCCTGTTCTATTTTGCTTTCAATCATATCGTCACGTTCACTTTTCTTCAACTAGTTCAGCACGATTCTTTTACAATAAAGACACCATACTGCCCACCTAACTAGAGAAACTAAAAAAGTTGTATGTGTAGGTTTACAATACTTGCTATGAGACTAGCGACCACGGAAACATTGGTTCACGAAATTCGGGTTAACAGGAGGAAAAATCGAACCTTCCGTTCACGTCAGTTATTCATAATGACCCATCACAATTAGCAATTCATAACTCTACTCTTCTCGCTTGACAGAAGAACCTCAACGTCTCATATTATAAACTAGTTATGAAATGTAATAATCGATTATGGGTTGGACGAGTTACTGCAAAATTGGGTTAATTTCTCCACGTTAACTATCGATAATTGCAATAGTAGTACGGTTTTTACGACCTCACTCAGTAATAAGGGGCCCCCTGATTTTTACGATGTGAATCGGACGGGGACAACCGGAGCCAAAGTAAGCAACCTAGCAAGCAGGTAATCCGGTTGAAGCCAACACGGGCGACGACTGAAGCCCTATTAACCCTCTTTTACTCCCCCCTACCCCCACCCCCATCAACCAACTGTTGTTTTAGATTTCAAGATGTGTAGAACCCAAAAATCGAATTGAATAGTTCCAGCAGTTGCAACATGATAGTAGGACGGTAATTTCCAAAATCATCGTATTACATTAACATTAAACTGAATTGAAATCTGAGCGCTTTGGAGTGCAAAAAAAATATTTATAACTATCAACGTTATTGTGAAAACGATTTTGATTCAAACAATCTTCCTCTATACAAACAAAAATTTTAGGATTTTTGGATTTTTCAACGTTTTTATCCACATTTTTCGCAAATCTAACCACAACTTTCAGCATGAATTTGAGCTTCAATTTTTTAATGCCCTATTTCATTGTTTGTAAAATTTGTTTGATTATTGTTCCGCAAAAATATAAATTACACGATTCATAGTCATTGAATTTGTTGTGATTTTTTTTGGTACAATTTTTTTAATTTGACTAGTTCAATTTGCTCAAAAAAAGTTTTCCAACAAACTCATCCTTTCGTTTGGAATTCTTGATTTTTGTCTAGCAAGACCGTTTTTCTCAACCCTATCGATTTATATTATGGAAGTGTAGAAATGACCAATCTAATCTCGTTTTTGTTTTTTTATTTAACCTACTACATTTTCGTCCTGTAGCAGGATCCTATTCATGCAGTATCTTCAATTCCAAAACAAGTATAATAGTTGTAGTAATGTAATTGTCACAACCAAACCACTAATTTGTGCGTAAAAGTCCAGGAAACATGTAAGAATGCTTCAAAGGTATTTTTATGAAGAAATGTTTCGAAAACCTGACTTGTGGACGGCCGATTGTCCTTAGCCGAAGATGAGGTTTTTTCAATAGAGAGCGAACGGATGTTCATACATCAGCCCGAGTGATCTCATTAGAATCAGGGAACTAATTTCTATTTTAATCCGACAAAGAAACTACCCTCTTACATCGAAAGTTTTTGAGATTTCTATTTTTTTAATAGCTCAATCCTTAAATATTATTCTTAAAGGTTGATTGATCGTCCCTCATCTACCCTCCATTATAAAATTTATAATAATGTATAGAATACACGTAACATATATGAAATATTTATTACTTTTTTCAAGTTTTTTTATTGGGTAACTTTTGCGCTAAAACGGATAGTTTCAAGATATTTCCTAAAAAACTCGGAAATTCGTCATTCTTTTAACTTGGTGACCCCCAAAACAACCAGCTCGAAAAGTTGGAACTTTCTATTTGGTACTAATAACGGTAAATGGAAAACTTTTACGGCTAACAGACCTTTGTTGATTTGGACAATTTTGATCTAGTTTTACCGTATTAGGAATGACGTCCTCGAATGTCCAAGACAGGCAAATGGAGATTGGAGATCACCGCTGCAGATGATCGGGGAAGAACCTACGATGCGAGAATAGTTCGCAGGGTGGTCTCACTCATTCGGGTGTAACAGAAACCGTAACATGTGTTTTGATACACGTTCTATGCTACACTGCACGGCACCCCGAGATTGAGCTATAATCGAGGCATTGTGCGAGCCGTCTCGAATGGAATTGATGTCCTTGAGCTCCTACGGTCGAATTCAAACGTTAGGATGAGTTCAAATGAGACGATAATTCCATAAATTCTTTTGTGTGTTCTTTAGGCAGCCCACAGTGGGGTGTTCGGCCCCGAAATTCGAAAAAAATCGGGACAGTAGACCTCTATGGTTCTACAGCCAGATCATTTAAATGATTAATTTTACACATGTAAGTACCAAAGATGAAAAATTGCCTATGCAACCTACAAATATGGGATTCTAGCTCAGAGGAGGGGAGCTAGTAAACAGAGATAAAAGCTATGGCTGGGGTGGGGGGCTAACAAGGGTTTACGTGAGCGCATTCTGTGTTCATAAATGGTACTTACTAAGCCTAACCATCTCCATGGAAAAATCTGTAGATTCAACCAGAGCACCAGAGAGGCTAGTGCTTACCAAGGTGGCAGGTACACGAATGACCCCCTTGGGCGGACGGAAAAGTGGTGATACCGGGATAACAAAGGGCGGAAGGAGCCCACCCGAAGGTTAGTTGAAGGAATGTTGAGTGAGGGGGGGGAGGGGGAACTTTCGGGTCGGTCGCTAAGAACTAGATTGTACGCCTGTTAATCATTTAAATGATAATAAATCCAAAACTGTCATTGTTTGCATAAAGTTATGGATGTTCTCAAACTGAACTGAGTCCGATGTTGCTACATATTCAAAATCGAAGAGGGATTTTGATTATTATTATTATTTTAAATAAAGGATTTTAAAACTTCTCGTTACCAAAAAGTTAAAATACCCAAAATGTCAGTTAGGTCATATGGTTTTGCACAAACTCAGACAGGTTGTGTTGCTCAGCCCTATCTCAAGGTAGGTCATGTTGCAACTTCACCCTCGTTGTAGGTGTGGTGTTATAAAATCAGGACTCGGGGACGCCAATGCAGTGCATGCATTATTCAGTAATATGTTTGCAGTTGCTGTTGACTGTTGTTCAAAATCTAACCAATTGGCCGTCTTGTGCGATGAGGTAAATCTTAGTCTTTACGAGATCTACTTTTATGCTCACCCATCCAAGGTGACGGTTTATCAGTCGTTGAGAGGCGATAAGAGACCTCAGCGTTATGGGGGAGCGCCAAAAGGTGAGAATAAGAAAAACGTTGCGTCACCGCTGCGCGAACTGCAACGCCGGCTACGACCGCTTCTCAGTTCGACGAGACGCTGCCCGAAATGCGGATCGTCGCTCTGCTTCTGATCGGCCTCGTCCGTCTGACTCTCGGCGGCCGCATCCTCGTGTTGTCCCCGCATTTTGGCGTCACTCACTGGATGTCGTTCAAACCTCTCGTAGAAGAGCTCGCCGTACGCGGTCATAATGTCACCGTCGTCAGCCCTTTCCCGAGAAAAATCCCGATGAAAAACTACTTCGACGTGTCCATTAGAAATTCGTACCCGGAGGAGCTCGGGCACGTCGATTTGACGGCGATGGAAGGCACGTCGAGGCGATCTTTCCTCGAAATGGCCCCGTTGTATGAAATGTCGGATTTGACCGAAGGTACGCTCCAACAACCAGACGTATTGTCGTTGGCGAATCAAACGTTCGATTTAGTGCTTGTCGAGTACTTCAACACCCCTATATACCACGCACTGGCTCATAAAATCAACGCTCCGATCGTAGGGTTGAGTTCGCACCTCATCACTCCCTGGGCAGCTCGAGCGTTCGCGAACCCCGACGAAGCGCACTACGTGCCGCACATCTTAGCGTTCAGATTCGCCCCGTTCTCGTTCTGGGAGCGACTGGCGAACTACGTCGAGCTCGTTGTATCCAGGGCTATTTACTTCCAACTATTCGTACCTCGAGCTCAGGCGACGGCGGAAAAACTATTAGGAAAACTGCCAAAACTGCGGGAGCTAGAATCGAATGCTTCTCTGATCCTGGTCAACACGCATTTCTCATTAAACAACCCCAGACCGCTAAACCCTAATGTGATTGAAGTGGGTGGACTCAACGTTTTACCACCTAAACCGTTACCGGACGTAAGTATGCTTAAAAAACGTTTATCGAACTATCAAATGGATAAGGACAGCAATTCTAACAGATGAGCTTACTATTTTTTTGAATAGTGCTCGATCACTCGTCTATTGCTATAAAATTACGAAAGCTTAATATCGAAAATAATAAGCCAAAATTAAGCTGTGGCAATGAACCCAAAATTGAAATGAATAGAAAAGTAATGAACACTATTCACGGACGATAAATAGGAATTATCGTCGAATTGCTGGCTACAAAACAGGCACAGTAAAAAATTACCTGATGTAATTAATCTATTGATAAGAAGAACTACAATACCTAGAATTAAAATCAGATGAAAATAATGAAGGAATAAAGATTTTTCACAATCTTTCGTCCATTCGTCCCGTTGGATAATCAAATTTTATAGTTGTAGTAAATGTTTCAATATCCTTAATTGAAAAAAATATCCAAGAAAATCAGCAAAAAATGAGCAGCGATTGAGTAAATTGTCAATAGCTCCCCCCTCAGAAAGAAAATTCAAAATTTTCAAAATCAAAGTTTACCGAATTTTCTATAAAAATTCAGCTGTTGTAATGGATCATAAATTTGAAAAAAAAAATTGACCTCAAATGTGCTTGAAAACACACGGTTTTTTGCATACAGTCTCAATTTTCTCCAAAAAGTTCCCCCTAAAAAATAAAAAATAATTATACCATTGGAAAGCTGAGGCTTTTGCACATTTATTAGGCTTACAGGCTCAAACGTTTCATTGAAATTAAGGGGGACTAATGAGTCATTAAAAAAAGTGTTTTTTCAAAGTTTGACAAAATTTACTTTTCAGGCTCATTTTTCACCTTTTATTTCCCTTTAAAAAATTACTGGTAAAGACTGAGGCGATGGGAAATTCAATGCTCTTTCCAACAGTATCCTTAGATCTGCAAATAGTTCGAAAACGCCTGAGTTACGGCCGTTTTAGTGACGTTAGGTCGAAAACACGAAAAGAATCTTAAAAGTAAAACAACTCGAAAACGAAGCCTCAAAAAAGAAAAAAAAAAGTTGGAAATTGTTAAATTAGTTGTAGAACACGTGTGCAAAGTTTTTCGGATCATACGCTGGACACCCTGTATATTATTTCGCGTCAGCCTCCTGCGTTGCCATCCCGCGTGAAGATTTTCGGCTAGTTATTCCAACACTAAAGCATGTTTCATGCTAAAATGCAATTACCTACCTCTTCAAAGGGATGAAAAATAGACATTTAAAGATGTTACATTGACGATTACTTGATTACTTCAAAGATGTTAAAGATGATTACTTGACAACTTTTCAAATAGGTAATTGAAGACATGAAAAGGTGTTCCAAAATTTCAACTAAAAATAATTTCTCAAAAATTTACCCGAAGATGATTCTCTTGGAGGTGCAGATATGAATGTCCTCTCTATAAATATTTGGTCGTCCGAGTCTATTTCGTTGCAAAAAGTGAAGGGAACTCATCAGGAATGGTTCAAAATACGTTCCAAACCGCTGAGCTATCCTCAAATAAATTTACCAGCATTTTATTTAGTTTTGCTTTATTATTTGCTTGGTAAGAAACAAATGTATTACTCCTTAATACATGTAATTGCTGATACCACCATAATTATGTTTAATGATCTTATTAAATATTCAACAATAATAATTGCAATGAGTGAGAAAACTTCTAATAAAGGCCTGAGTGCGATAACAATAACTGTTATAATTATTATAGTTATCAGACTTGAGAAATTGAAATATAATGAGGTGCCAATCGAAAAAATCCATTTCTGTTGTTATTCTACTCTTTATTAGGAAAATGTAAAATATCCTTGTCCTCAATATTATTTGACTTTTTCCTTTTTCCGAGGTAATAAACGTTGGAAGAAGGCCGCAATCATTTTGATTGTTATGTAGATTAATAAAAGAATCACAGACATAATCGATGCAATAACATCGATGTTATAATATTCGATCCAGTTCATGTAGCGAGCTGGGGACTTGAGGTGTGGCGCTCCATTATGACGTATGACGTACTCGGTCCAGTACACGGCCGTGTCCATCCCGGGACATGGGCCTATCCAGGAAAGCTTTAGATACTCTTATCGCATTTTCCTTGTACCTGTAATGATAGCATCAAACCTAAATATATAATATAAACAAAGTTTGCAATACATATTGTTGATCACATAAAAAACTCTTCTAACATTCTGTATCAAGTTGCATATCCGTTGGCAGGAAAATATGACAGAGCTCACATCCGAAAACCCTTCTAGTCAGATAGCTCTCATTTGACGCCTTTTTGGTCGTGCATACAAAAAATGGAATTTTCAAGGGACACTTCTATTGAGCCGTATGCAAAGTCACCCAAGCCTAATTTTCCCGGTTCAACAGTTTCTGATGAGACCCTATGAGACCATTGCAGAAGAGCACCCGGGTATTCCTCAGATATATTGGCTGGTAGCTTAGAAGTGGTTTTGTGAGCCTGAAGGTGCCTCATTTACGTCATACTCTTGGAGAGCTAGAGGGAAAGTTGAGGTAACTCCACAGAACATTAATGCTACAAGTTGTTGATGTATGCGCCGCGGAGTGGCTATGGCTTTACGTTTGTGCACAGCAGGCTTTTCATCACGTATAAAAAATGAGCAGCGATTGAGTAAATTGTCAATAGCTCCCCCCTCAGAAAGAAAATTCAAAATTTTCAAAATCAAAGTTTACCGAATTTTCTATAAAAATTCAGCTGTTGTAATGGATCATAAATTTGAAAAAAAAATTAAATAAATTAAATAATTTTAAATCACCGGAGATTAGCATATTTAATCCAATCATAGAAATGGTAATATTCACAACTTTATTTATTTTATGAATAGGGATACGAATTCACTCCTATAATGCTGAATACATGAAAAGCCCAAACATTTTAGCAGCGAATGCGAACTGAAAGTGGAAATATTTAATTTTAGAGGAAAAAAATTGCTCATCTCCCGAATGTTTCGCTTTCGAACAAACCTCTCGCTACCTACGTACAGAATCTGAATCAAAAAATCACTTTTAATACACAACCAGTCGTTCCTTCCTGATTACCTACCTTACGAAATCGTTCAGGTGCAACTAGTTAGAAAGTTGAAGCCTCTGATTTATCACCTCGTTTTCTGCATTTGAAATATCCCATATCGATCTCTTTATCCCACTAAATATTTAATATTCATCTTCAAAATCTTTGGGAACGTGTACCATGGGGCGTATACTGCGTAAGAACTATTAGATTTTGAAAAATTTTAGAAAGCGCTAAAAAACCATATAAAGCGACGAAAGTATTTTGCTGAGTATAATGAGAACAAATTGAACCAGAATTGAGTGTGGATGAAACGACAATTACCTATCTATCTATGCGTGAGTGACAGTATAATATTTGTTGCGTTATCGGAGTCAACAATACCCAGAGCAGATAACGAGCACCAATATATTCAATTGTATAGGTAATTCGTTTTTTCTGGAGTTTCGTGTTCTAGAATCAAGTTAATACTGATTTAGAATTTAGTTTTTGCACGCAGCTGTATCCAAGATTTTTAAACCTTTTATTTATTTGAAATTACACGGGCAAGTCCATTGAACAAGTGCATAACAGTTTTGTGAAAAGGCAATTAAGAAGTTCGAGGTTATGTATAACAAAAAAATAAAGAAAAGAAAAATAAGTTTTTTTGGTTACAATTTTTTAATCAAGCAGACAGTAACTAATTAATGGAAAAAAGAAAATCCCGTGCAAGAGGAGGAAAAATATTAGAAAAGTTGTGAACACTGAAATGGATGAAGGTTGGAAGAAGATCTATTAATGACCTTGACTATGCTAATGAATTATTCAAGAAATTATAATTCATTTCTTAAGAAAATGCACACAACCGTGTCCAATCGATCAGCATTTAATGATTTGTTATACAAATATCCAGTCACGTAGAATATGTAACAAGAACCAAAGTAATTTTCAAATCAAGATTAAGTTTAACACTTTGCAACGCTGCTTAGAGTTCCAAATTCTATTTCCAAAGGTTATATGGTTAAGAAGAAAACTGAAACCTCAACGCTTAAATGAAATGGCTACTTATTGGTAATGTTTTGGATGTTTTGTGTAGCACAACAGAAGTCTCTGCAAATTAATAAACAGTAGTTTATTCTACCTCCATAAAAATAATCGTTCTTTTTAAATCAGTGATCTATGTACATTAAACGCAGCTGATCATTGTCTCTATATATCTTGTAATTGACTTTTAGGTGTCTCAAGGACAGTTGGTCAAATTCGTCATAAATGTTACTCGATGAACACCAAACTTTACTAGTCCCTTTGTACGAAAAAAAGCTGAGTCAAAACACCTTCAATGGTGGAATACACTGTACATGCGTACGACTTGGAAATCCACGTACTGAACAACTAATGAAATAAAACACTTGCCTTCGCTTCACTTGTCGACAGTTATATAACATGAGTCTAGAAAAACTCGATTTCAAACGAGACTCTTGAAAAAAAAAATGCAATTGCAATTCTCAGCTGGTTTTACCCTACTGGTACTTGACGATTGTTTATGATTTCCAAGCACATTCACATTCGCGTTCACTTAATTGACTTCTTTCAAAGTTCTAACCCTTAGGGAGAGTGAACGGACGAACTGGCTAGGTTAATTCGAATCATTGAAGGGACGTCTATCAACGAAGAACATGAAACAAAAGTGTCATTTCGAAAGTTTTCGATATTCAGATATTTGAAGATTTCCGCCCCTTGCTTTCGCCTTTTTGATTGGCTGAAATTTTTGCTGGAGATTCAGTTCCAACACACCCCGAATTAGATTTTTGACCCAAGTTTTATGAACACAAGTTTTTGATCGGTAGTTTCGGCGAATAATTCCGGCCGCCGATGGATAGATTTTTAAATTTGATTTTGGGATTCCACTTATCTTAAAACAACAAATTTCAACAGGGGTGTAGAACACGTTTCAAGGACTATTACCTTATTTGTTTGTTCATTTATTTTCTTTTTATTGAGAAACTCTTTTTTAATGAAATTTCAAGATCATTCAAATCTTTCTGCTCAATTCATGAAACTAATTCTGATTGTTGTAGGTAGATCATAGTTGACTGATTTTTCTTTCTTATCTAATTTATAGACTTTTAGCCGTTATCTCGTCTTTTTCAGTTGCTGGTATATTATTGTCTGGAGAACGGATTTTATTTATCTCATTTCGAAGGAGAGATATAGCCGGGAATGTTTGAAACAATAAAAACTGGAGACTAGGTAGTTTGGGGTCGGATGAGATACGGCAATTGTGCTTATCTCACTAACGGCACATTGTTTCTTTCGATTTCTATTGTCATCATTTCAAACGTAGTTCTGCAATGTATCAGATTTATTAGTACACACTGCGGCAAAAAAAGTTATGGGATAAACTTTTTTTTTTTTTTTTTTTAGTTCAATTTTAGTTTGTTGTCTGTTTGTGCGTCCAAGGCCATAGACCTACTTCAACGTGGGTTTTCCAATATTGAACCTTAGAAATCGGTCGAGAAAAAATCAATTCCCCTACTGAAAGCCTCCTGCTAAATAGGTGTTGGTTTACGTCTCAAAATACTTGGATCCTATTACTTAGGATGTTTGAGGGAGAAGAAAATAGGTATGGCTTCTACAAGATTTGTTCCATTTTCATTTCTTCCTGCTAGTTTCTTCTTTTATTTAGTGTAATCATCAGGGATGGACTGGAAACTGAAGCACGATCAACAACTGAACATGTTCATATAAAAAAGTTTTCCATGCGTTAAAAAAATATTGTTTATCTCGCTCGTTCATAAGCTTTATCTTGTTTAAAGTTTAAACTAATGTATTAAACTATGACGCCATAACATCACCTCCTCACTTATTACTTGGCTACTCCCACTTCTCACTGAGAAATATATATTTTACAATTTTTTTTTGTAAAATATACCCACATTGTCCTTCAGTTTCCAGCTAATCCCTGATGACACCAGAAGCCATACGTTCCTATTTTCTTCATAATCAATCCTCCATCATTAATATGGCAACATAGAAGAACAACGATCTTATGATTGACTTTTGGTTTTGTTGGGCAAAAAGTTTTATTTAGGTACTTGAAGCTTTTCTACCTTCTACCTTCATTTGTGAGGAAGCAAATATGCCAAGAAGGTATTAAATCGTGGACATCACTTTTGACCAACCGTAAAGGAAAATTTAGAGGCTAAAATTTTAAAATATGTCTTTACCAATCCATTCAAGGTGCTTAAATTTGAAAGGAGCTCTTTCTAGAGACTCCAAAGAACAATAATTGTTACGGCATACGGAGACAATTTGATCCGCTGAGCGGCCCTTGAGGGTAACTCTTAATTTAGGAGTCCTATTATTATTTATGGAACTCCTATTACAATAACCAATTTCAAATACACAAAACAAAGAAGGAGGTTTGAAGCTCCGAGGTTTTGTTAACGTGTCATCTACTACGTTTGACGGTAGACCAATGATGTGCATAAAAGGATTAGGTGTGCAATACAAATAACAAACCTTTGCATACAAATTTGGAATCATATTTTCAACGTTTTAATTGATTTGAGATTTCAAAATTTTGAATGTTACTGTTTGGGTGGCATAGGATCTGCAGCAGTTGCTTGACCGTTCGAAGGAGGGGGTCATCTACTTCAGCATGGGAACTGTTCTGAAAGCCTCTTCGTTGAGCGAAACCAAAAGGACCGCCTTCCTGAAAACGTTTGCCGGCCTCAAACAAACGGTCTTGTGGAAATGGGACGGAACGATGAAAGACAAACCGGCGAACGTCCATATTTCAACGTGGTTCCCTCAACGAGACCTGTTCGGTAAGAATACATTTACTCTTCTGCATGTCATCAGAGAAAAATAACTCGCTAGAACGTAATCAACACCTATTGAACAAACTCATTAGGGCAAAACTTGACAACAAGGCCTGAGAGAGGTTGAGATGCATCTTGAGGGCTGGTTTTACCAAAGTTTTTATTCGACGTTTACTAATTAAAACGGAGATGTCAGCAGTTGAACGATGTTCGGTTTCACCAACTGCGGTTAAAATAAACCAATGATCAAAACCAACCAACCGATTTTTTTGTTATCTTTCTAAACAACGGTTAATACCAGTTGTTTTCGCCATCTTTGCATTCCGAAATTCTGTTTTGCTGCGTTAATGTTCATTGTGGTATTTTTTAGTGTTTCCTTAAATATTGATTCATCCGTGTTATTATTTATTTTGGCTAATTTGTGCTAAAAAAAAAAAATAATAATAATAAAAATAAGCCACATAGGCTTGATTAGATCATTGGTACTATCCGGTTACTATTCGGAACTAAAGCTCAAAGTTATTTACTTCGGGAAATAAAATTTGTCGAAAACCCCCATTGTTAGGTTCTTTTTCCTGGTTTTAATAAAAATATACTGCATGAAGTGACAAAATTGAAAATGGAAGTTTATAGATAAGTTACCTAAAATATGAGTTTCTATACTGTGTCATCCCACCAAATATGCAGGTAGGAGATTAATCTATAGTAGACAAACGCATCATTCTTTCGTCTTCGCAATACCCAAATTTCGTTCTCGTTTCCGCTTATGAAAAAAAAAAAACGCTTCCCCGTCCAACAAGCATATTAGCAAACGAACTATGATAATTAACAACACCATCAGCGAAAACAAGGGGCAAAGCAATTGAAATGGCAAAGTGAAGCAGGCAGTAATCGAAAAAAAGGGATAGACCGAAAATAGAAACGGTTGTTGGTTACGCTTTCATATCATCAAGTTATCACCCATTTTATGTGATCATTTGTTTCCTCATATAAACCAACGTTCGAATTTTAAACCGACGTTTCATTCAAACGCTGTATATACAGGGTGTCTCTGGAGTTATGCACAATCCGACTCCTACGTGTTCTACAAATCATTTCCGACCAAAAATGCCTCGTAGCAATTTTTTGCCAGAGGCCTCGTTTCCGAGTTTATCGCGATTCAAGTTTTTTTTCATGTTTTCGATCTTATGTCATTAAAACTGTCATAACTCCCTCGATTTTTGAGATAGCTCAAATTTGATGACACCGTTGGAAAGAGTGTTAGAATTTCTATCTATTTGATGTCAGAAAACATTTTTTTTATTGCATTGAAGATGTGCGATTGCTGTGAGAAATGGTAGTTTTGTCAAAGTCTTGATATCGCCTGTTTTTCATCTAGCCTAAAAACTCTATTCACACTTGATGCAGAACTGTGCAGACCTGGTAAAACGTGCGCCAAAATATCAGCATTTCAACAGTGTAGTCGTTTTGGTTTTTAAAAATATTCTTAGTTAAGGAAATGGTGTTTAACTGCCAAAAAACGTGTGTTTTCTGTTGAAATTGAGGTTTTCCCAAAAGTCTCGACGAAAAAAGGTAGGAGGCAGGATATACGTAACTTTTCTCACTGAATCAAATGGTGACAACGCCAGACCTCTCAAGTGACGATTTAAGTTAGTTATAATTAACATTCAAGTTATTTGCTGACACTGCGGACCCTTATCAAACCGGGCTTCCGCATCATATTCCCATTCATCATGGTGCGCTATAGCTATTGAACATAGCTGGTAGTAATAACCAAAACCTTAGTGTCAAAAAAGTATACCTGTATAACTAAAAAAGACATAATGATTGAAAATTGGTAAAGCTACGGAGGAGGCATTGTCTTTGTCAGGAGCAAGGATATGCAATGACCCGCACGACCCGCAGGTCTTGAAGGAGGGGTTGATTTGAGCGCCGTGTATTTTCAACCCCAATCTGATTGGGCCGTAGCATTGGGTGTTGCAATGTTGATAATTTGTTGTTTCTGGCCAAATTCAGTTTTAGTAAAACGTTTTTTGACGCAAACATGTTATCCAGTTGTACTCGTAGGACAACGGGAAGATAGGTATTGGAGTTTAAATCGAGTTCATATAAAGAGTTTAAACCAGATTGTCAAGATATAAACCAAAAAATAAATATTTAAAAATGAAAAATTAAAATGAATGTAATGAATGAAAACGTCCGTTTGTGAACAGCGTCTACGGCATTCCTAAGCTGTCCAGCCAAAGTCAGGATAATCGAAGAGCCGAGAGACGGCTATTGTTTGTGTTTATTTACGATTGTTTGCGCTGAGTTGCTTTCAGTTGAGTAGCTAGGCCGCAAGTGAGTATGTTGACATGATTTTTGTGTACGGTTATGCCTACGGTAATGCGTCTGAAGCACTCCCCCTTCGTACGACTCACACCCTTGCGAACACGTCGGATTGTATGAGGAAAAAATATTGTAAGATATGCTGTTTATGTCACTCATCCTTTTTTATCTACTAATTGTTTTTTGTCACTAAGGTTTTGGTTATTACTACCAGCTATGTTCAATAGCTATAGCGCACCATGATGAATGGCAATATGCAATAGGGAAACCACGCTGAAGGAAATACAGCGAGGAAAGAGACGAAAGGGAAGAGTTGGTAACGATACGGAAGCCTGGTTTGATAAGGGTCCATAGTGTCAGCAAAGTGTACTGGTCCATAGTGTCAGCAAATAACTTAAATGTTAATTATAACTAACTTAAATCTTCACTTGAGAGGTCTGGCGTTGTCACCATTCGATTTCGTCGAGAAAAAAACGCACGTTTTTTTTGGCAGTTAACCACCATTTCCTTAACTAAGAATATTTTTAAAAACCGAAACGACTACACCGTTGGAAAGCTGATATTTTGGCGCACGTTTTACCAGGTCTGCTCAGTTCTGCGTTAAGCATGAATGGGGTTTCTTTTATATAATTTCTCCATCTTTACTTTTTTATTAAAATTATGAAATGCCGCCATGGATACGCCAGAGAATTAAATTCGTTTCAACGTATTCCGCAGAAACAACTTGTTGCATTTTTATCGATGCTCGCCAACCCACTTACTGAGCGATCTAGTCTGCATTCCGAGCTTTGCGAGAGTTATGTAAACATCATCTAATTGACCCACTCCTATTTCCAGAGTTCAATTAATATTGAACATCGTGAACGACTCCTAGTACAATAATTAATTGGTAATGCCAAAACAAGCATGAAGATGTTTTGATGCCCTGTAACCTGAACAGTAAAACCGAGATATCAATAATAAATAGGAACCAATCAAAATCATCAATCAGACGCTAAAATAAATGACAGTTAATAGACGTTACTGCCAATCAGCCAGGTATGAATCAGATCTGAAAGAAGACGCGGGCCGTCTAACGACTGTTATATTTAGTTGAACCTATCAATAGCCTGAGAAAGGGGAGTCAAGAATGTTAGCCGTGCCCGAATTGTTCGGTTTGAAGGCAGATGTGCTGCATCGGTCTCCCATTTTGAGATATATCACCAACTAATAATTTGTTGAATCGTTCCTCTATTGTATCAGGATCAACACACACCTGGAAGGCCATTCTGTAATTTTCTAGAATGAAACATGGGGAGGTGAGGTGGTGGAAAGGTAAAATTGCCCCTTCCACTGAGCTGAATGCGGTTTAATGCTCCGCCACGCTCAGAGGATGTCCCAGACACTCGTCTGATTCATCCCCCAAGGCGACGGATACAAGAATCGGGAAGGGCCAACTATCCATATCCAACACAAGACAAATAAATCGATTGTTTAACACACAAAACGACAAACTATCGTTAAAAAAGCAACCCCTACTAGTTGTTTCAAACATCGTCGCCGGGGAGTTAGCTTTTATGGCAGCACTATGAATACAAATTTCTAGCTCTAACTTGAACTTTTCAAAGATTCGGTTGTGAGGAACGATCCTTGCGATATCCTCAATTTTACGTATTTAATTGTGGAGGCCCATTCTCTCTTATAAAATCTATTTAGAAAATGTCGAGTTGGAACCAGAAATCCTTATTGTAGGTTTTACAAAGGAGTAAGGAAGTGATGACTGAACTAATACAAAAAAGTAGACTACATGAAGGGAAAATTTTAAATATTTAGTAAAATTTCAGGAAGTTAAGGCAATTTTAGTAAAGTAAGGTCGAAAACCCGAAAAAATCTTGAAAGTGAAATAATCCAGAAAAGGAGCCTTTAAAAAAACTGTAGGAGACACTTTTGGTTGCAAAAAAGTTGTAGAACGCGCGGAAGAACGGTTGGACATGAGTCGCGTTACATCCTGTACAACATCATGTATGATGTTTCGTTCCAATAAAAATTGTTACCTAAAGAATGAATTCTAGTTTCTGTTGTTGAATTTAAGTCTCTTATTTTTTTAGCACACAAGAATGTGGTTCTCTTTATATCTCACTGTGGCAACCTTGGAGTCAATGAAGCGGTGCACGAAGGAATACCCATCATTTGCATTCCTATGTTCGGAGACCAACCGTACAACTCTAAAAGCATCGAGTCTCAGGGAATGGGAGAAGTGCTGGACTTCTACACTGATATCACGTACGAGAAAATCAAATCGACGGTCAACCGCGTCCTCACAAATCCATCGTAAGCCGACGTATTTAATAACTTTTAATTCAGTTAGTTGTATTTATATTTTTTATGAGAACGTATAAGTACCTTACAAGGACATGCAGTGAGGCACAGCAACTTGTTTCTACGAAAAAAACATGAGCGTTTGTTATGCTCCTTTGAGTACCTTGAAGAGAGTAGCAGTACCCTTTTGGGTTGTATTATAAAGTACCTTTGAGTACCTTCAGTGCTGTTTTGAGTACCTTCTTGTAGGTACTTTGAATCAACGTTAAAAAACAATTGGGTAAGTCCGGTAAATTGTATTACGAAAACATGACATTACTGAACAGTTTATTATGGAACAGTTTTGAAAAAATCAGTGAGGCCAGAATAGTATGTATGTGGCAGTATGTGTTAATCACATGATCAATCCCATTAACTATCACCGTGTGAGATTCATTCATGATGCCGAAAAATTTATAAACCGCTTATTCAGGAAGTGGGAATCAATGTTTAATTTGATTTTTTTTCCAATGCAAAGGGATGGGAGGCCCTTGTCACGGAGATCTAAATTATCTGTTGTGTCATTATAGCCATTAGTTCAGAACCTTTTCAAATAGTCAAATTCTGATTAAATAAAGCATAGCTTTAACAATGACGCTCAAAACTGCCTCATTTCATCTTTTTAAATACTACAACTCCCATTGAAATGTCAAGTAAGTGGATTGCAGAATGGCAAAATAAATTTTCTGTTAAAAGAGAAAATCATGATAAGTGAATCATATACTGGTATGCAAAAATTTTACAGTGACTCGTCAATACATCAAAAATTATGTGGTATTGGGATGTTTGATCAGTCAAGTTCAACTATATTCAGTTGCCAATTGGAGTATTCGATGAGCGTTATGCCAGCGGGATTAGTGGCGATTGAACATTTCCATTTCTTAGGAATTCAAAATGGAATGAAACTGACTCAAAAAGCTATTGTGAAAACCTAAAGAACATCGGTAAGTCAGAGTGTTCCAGCTATTTATTGATGAAAGTGGCTTGTCTCATGATGATTCCACACAATTATGTAGTGGTCCAATGGATTTCTAGCCACTGTGGAGTAAACGGAAATGAGCAGGCTCGGGCGGCCAAGAGAGCTACAACTGGTGAGTCTGGTATCATTATTATCCCCGTCTTCGTACCCTGGTCAGACGTTGCCATAATCATTAAGAAGGAGCACCAACAAGACTTGCAAACGCAGTAGGAGATGTCGCTGATGAAAGGATACTACCACCACTGCATTCAGCCGAAGATCAGTCACTGCGGCACTTGGTTTGCTGTCTGGAAGTTGTCAAGGAAGCGCGTCATTGAGCTCTGCAAACTACGAACGGGACATGGGGATAATAGAAGGACACTGTGCCTATTGTGTAAGCAACTGATTTGTTTGGTTTCCAAACTTATGTTATTATGGTGCTAACAGGCAGTTTATTAGGGGTGGAAATCGTGACAGTTAGAGAAGAGTTGCAGATGCTCAGGTCAATTATCGGCTGAGTTTTGTTTCGTGCTATGGACGGTCATAAATAAGGATCTTTTGATCTTAGCCAACAACACCTCAAAAATCACAGACAATGTAAACACATAGCTGTAAATATATTGATTAAATAACCCTGTTTGCAGCAGTTCTTTAGACCCGTACGTTGATGAGTCATTGATGCGTTTGTTTGCAGATACAAGAAGAATGCCAGGAGAGTATCCAAAGCTTACAGAGACCGGCCGATGAGCCCACTGCACACAGCAGTTTATTGGGTCGAATACGTTTTGCGCCACGAGGGTGCTTACCATTTGAGGTCGGCAGCTCGACACATGCCCTGGTACGCTTACCACAACTACGACGTGATGATCTTCCTTCATGTAGCTGTTGCAGCAATCCTTTATTTGTTATACAAAACTGTCGTCGTTTTCATTAGATGTCTGAGCTTTTGCTTCAAATCTAAGCCCAAAGCCAAAGCCAAAAAATCTTAGATGTTTATGTGACATTTTATCTGTGATATTATCTGAAGAAAAGAACTGATACCCAAATGAGTTGCAATGCGATTTTAAGTATCATCTTCCATCAACCATGACTCCTTAACTGAGTATGAAAGTAATTATTTTTGTGAGTGATTCCTTCGTCATTTCATTTCCTTCATTTTTTATTTTCACGCGAAGTATTGCAATTGGGTAGATGTCCATTTAACAATATACAGAAACAATACCCTATTATTTTGGGTATGCTTCCAACTCCACAACAAAATCAATGAACGAAAAAATCAAGGAATGATTCCCTGAGTGAATTCTCCTAAGAATAGCACAAAGAATAGAATATTTTTTTACTTTTCTGTACAATATTGTTGGATCCCTGGTTAGTAACCATTAACCTAAAGCACTGAGTTATACCATTTTCGTTAGTTATGTAGTACAATAGTACAGTAACCACAACCTACAATATCTAGGTACCTGTTTTCAAATTCAAACTGTACTTATTATGCTCCAAATTATGTACATAGCAATCAATTTTTCATACTAATAAAATGCAGTTGGTTGTATTGTATTCTTTACTTCGTACTGTTGATTTATTCAAATTCAACCTATCGTGCCTTCCATCACACATTAATTTATATGATTGTTACAACTGATCAACCGTAATTTGGTAAAAATCTTCTTCAACGATCATTCAACTCGTTTGTTACCAAAGTACAAATGAGGTCAAAATGGATTAGAACTTTAACAAGTTGTCAAAAGTGTTACTTCACCGGATATTGAAACGCATTTTTTGTAATAAAACTGAATCATAAACAAAAATGTGGAGTTTTATATTTGTTTCACGGGTTATACCTAGTTAGTCCTATCGTAGCAAAAGGTCTTGAAAAATAGGTAGTAATTTTTTCGTGATATGAATGCCCCAAGGGTTTTCATAATTTCCGTAAACGTAGTTACGTAAATGGGTGCAATGAAAGCATTTAATTGTACCTCTGTAATTTCCACCAGTACTAAATCCCTTAATTTATTTTGTAATTACAAGATGTTTCAATTTTAATAAGAGCATAGGATGCTCAGTTACTAGATGAGTTAGTTTCGGCCACTAACGTAGTATACTCCTTCTTGTACGGACGACCTTCCAGGAAGAATCGGAGCGTTTGGAATAATATGATATGGATAAGAAACAGGATTGGCGATGAAAGACCTTATGCATATGCTTGTGAAGAGACTCCGAAGGTGCAACAAAGCGTAAAACTGCTGTTCGTGAAGCTCTTGAATTGTTTTCATGCGATTCAGTTCGAGGAGAATGGGAACGATATGCAGAATACATTCGTCAAAGAGAGCCTGGGTTAGATGGATCCTTGCTGAATACCTCAAACAAGAGCATCAATTGAGTGGAATGTCAACGTTTCTCAGCAAGTTCTTTCTGCCTCGAAGACGATGCCTCCTACGCTGCAAGAAGGAAGTACATAAATATTAGGTACACACGTTTTGTATTTCTTATATAATGAACCGTCATAAACACTCCTCAGAAACGAATTTTCGGAATCAATCATTTTCTAAAGTTATGCTGTTCAAACTTTTGCTAGTTTTACTCATGGAAAGCTCCGTTGATGTCTTAGGTGATCAACATTTATGCGCCTTCAAACTGGAATTCCTCTATGAAATCTATTTGGAATGGCAAAGTTGGTGTTTTGTACTGTTTATAAATCATTTGACAATTTAGAAACAATTTCCCAGATTTTATGAATTCCGAATTTATACCATTTGAATTTGTTTAACCTTGGAGATCCTCTTTAGCTGTTGTAGAACTTGCCCACCGTTTTTTCCCCTTCGAACTCCATGAAATCGATACGGAATTGTATAGATGACCATGCCATTGGAAAGCTGATTAAATTTTCAAGTTTTCCTGAAATTAGACAGCTTTTCGCGCGTTTTTTACGAAATGGAGTTAAAGTTCAAGTATTTTCAGACACTTAGTTTTCTTAAATTTTTAACGTTTGAATGCAGATAGAGTTGTTAGAAGTTAGTTTTACTTATATTATGGAAACGAACAAAGCTAGTAGAAAATGTAACACTGAGTAGAAATTTGGGTTTATGGCATAATGATTTTCTTCAGAAAAAAAATCTTGGTGTTATTGAAAGTTTTCGATATTCAGATTTTTTAAATTTATGCCCTTCCATTTCACCCTTTTGGATTGACCGAGATCGATGCCAATTAGACCTTAGAGTTCAGTCCCAATTAGACCCCAAATATGAATTTTGACCCGAACTTCATCAACTTTGTTTAGTAGTTGCGGAGAAAAGCACTTGAAAGTGGACATTAGTCATTTTCCTCGGAATCGATTATAAGTGCTTCAAATTTCCACCGCATATCTATGCTAAAAAACACGAACTACTCCTCTGGAATAATTCCCAATAACATCGTTTTCTAAGAATGTTTCCAAAAATATTTCTGTTTTGAAATTTTGGATCCACTGCTAAAGCCTTCAACTCTATATTTCTCCTTTGACTACATTTTCTGAGGAAATTCGCTGAGATGGCAGTTTATATTTAGCACCGATATACTGAAGTTGGTAGAACTTCCTAGATGTATTTTGGAGTAGTAATTCAGTCTAAAATATTGAGTAGCCATAATTTTTAGTAGTACTCCATCATTCATCTATATTCCTTCATTAATATCGTCACCTAACTCTAAGCTCTGCGAATTATTTACCTAATCTTCACTCTGATAAGATAAAAACATCCCATCTGCTGGACAGGGAGCCAATTAACAGGTACATCGAGCTTTTACATAAGCTGCAAGGCTAGACTTCAATTTCAGTATCTTTGGAAGGGTGAAATATTACAGAAAACATCTCTCTTCTTCCACGGCTCTTGTATCAAGGGAGCAGGAAGGAAGGAGGAATCCCATCCCCACTTAATGTGTAGGTTCTCGAAGAGACGAGCCTTCAACCAGTTATACGTGGAGCAGCCGACTGCACTCGCGTTCACGGTCTACCAGATGTTCTATTTTTACGAGAGCCGCTTCCTATTCTACGAAGACAAGAGACTTTTTACTGGATCATAACGTAAGAGAATTCATGACTTTATCAACAGTTGATAATAATAATCATCAAACCCTAGTATGAATTCATAACAGATCCCGAATCAAGGTTAATCAGGAGCAGCTACACGTAGTGTATGTACTTGAGCAATTGTATTTAATCCAAGTCCAGTCAAGCGTCACCCTATAATTGTAAATAAACTCGAGTCTTTCATGAAAATATTGACATCCACTTCCCTTCTCACACAACCTTTTGTAAAATTGTAACGGATTTACAAGGTTTTGAATATTTTGTAAAGAGATCGCAATAATGTCATTATCTCTCTCCATCAAGCAGCAACAGCATAAGTGTTTCATCACTACCTGACGGAACTTTGGTAAATTGTAACAACTTGATTTTGAGAATGCAATTGATTTCCACGTCGGAAGGATAGACTGACTCTCATCAAAAATATTTCAATGAAAATCACAAAGTTATCTATGCACGGAACCTATAGCTTAACCATTAAGATCCATCTCACAAGATACTAAGCGATTTTCACTACGCCCGAATTTGCATTCATGTTTACTTTGAGTTTTCTGTCAAAGTTCTAACCCTAATTTCCAAACCGAACGCCCGGAGCGACCACAAAGCGGTCCAGGTGGGCAGCCCACCGCGGGCTCAATCGATTCGTTTAATTCACGCCAATCAAAGACATAGGTGTTATTTCAAAAGTTCTCGATATACAGATTTTTTACATTTCAGCCCTTCAGTTTCACCATTTAGAATTGACCAACTAGACCCCAAATTCGATTTTTGGCCGACTTTCATTAATTATCGTTCAGTAATTTCGGAGAAAAGCTCCGGACGGACAGATTTTTAAATTCAATTTTCGCATTCTATGCATCTTGAAACGTAAAACGTAATAATAAACCAAAATAAATAAACAAATGTCTTTATTTCTTTTGTTATGTTGTTACCAAATAAGAATGTTATGTTGTTGTTGCCCCACACAGTGTTATATGTAATATAGATTATATATTTTTGCAGATTCTAAATTGATCTTGGTTTCAGAATGTTTCACCGTTGGTTGGCGGGCGTAGTGCTTGTTATCGTTGCATGCGATGGAGCAGAAATTTTGGGAATTTTACCTCATCCCGGCAAAAGTCACAACTTGGTGACAGTTCCTTATTTCTTGGAACTCGCAAAAAGAGGACACAGCGTTACGATTTTAGGGTATTTCGAACCCGAAAACCCTCCGCCCAATTACCGCACGATACTGCTGGACCCAGCGGGTATCAAGAGCGGTTACTACACATTCGATCTTTTAGATCGCAAACAAGAAAACTATGCAATTTGGAACATGCGATTGTTTTTGGAATTAGCAGAAACGTACTCGCCAGTTGCAAAAAAGCTAGACGCTTTGAAACCGAAACTTAAAAACAAATATGATTTAGTGGTCGTTGAGTTTTTCAATGCTGAGTCTTTTCTTGGGTTCGTTCAAAAACTGGGATCTCCTTTCATATACATCCACACAGCAGAGCTTATACCCTGGCAGCGAACCGCCGTGGGCGACCCACTGGAAACATCTTACACTCAAAACGTGTACACTGAAATAGAGAGGCATTTGGATTTCAAAGATCGTCTTTACAATTTTCTGGAAACCTACTGGATTCTTTATTTCTATCAAACGACTCTCCGAGAAGTGTATGAGAAGTCAGCAGACACTTCGGCGTACCCTTGGGAGGAAATTGCCAAAAACGCCAGCCTTCAGCTGGTAAATACACATTTCAGTTTCACAGGTTCACGACCCGTCAACCCATCGACCATTGAAATTGGTGGCATCAATGTTCCACCTGCCAAACCTCTTCCGCAGGTAAGTGGGCGTTTCATACTACCTCCCATATTTGCTTTTGAGTTTTGATTGGGTATTTCGGTCTATCATGCTAAATATACAGAGTAAAGAATAAGCTATTAGGTTTTGGAATTATATAAAACTGTCAACCACCAACTCCTGTAAAAACTGAATTAAAGAAACGAATTCGTTTGAAAATAAGGAGAATAGTGTTTACGAAAGTTAGCTCAAAATACAGAGTGATTACGGTAACTCTTTTAACGAAGTGTCGGAAAAGCTAAACTGAAAATTGAAAAAGACATCGTTTATAATAACCGAACTTGACAAAATTTCTTCCTTGTTTCCTCACTTGGATCTATGGGTCACATTTTCTCACTCCAGCGTAAGGTACTTTAGTAAATGAAAACGAAATCCCAAAATTGACCGCACCTTTGAAAGCTCTCATTCCTGGAGGAAGTTTTGTGTCAGATTTTACTATCTATTCTAATAAAAAGAAGTAGAAGAATGAGTGTATTAGCTTTAAAACATTTTGTTTTCATAGTATTTTGAAAAGCAATTGTCGTTAGTTAAATCGCTTATAGTTTATGTTATGAGGCAAGAACGAGGTTTGGAAACAAATATTTCGCTTACAGTCAGATATTGAAAATTGGTTTTAATGAATTTTGCTTAATTTTTAGTTTCAGAATACACTCATCTGCGTCCTGGCTGTACGATACGTTTAGCTGCATTTACTAAACAGAATAGTATATCAAAAGCAAAATAATGATAGAAATTTTTATTTATTCATGCGAAGATTCAATTATAACTAAAATTAAACTTATCAACTAGGTACCCACTGTTAGAATCAGTCATCAATTACCAATGGGACAAAAATTACCATCTTTGGTTATTATGAGTAACAGTCACGATTTAAAGGCTACAATGGAAATAAAAATGGTAGAAAGGTTGCTGAACACTGTATAAAGGGTGTTTATCTATCAAAAATACAACATTTTGTGATATTTTATCCACCAGATCTTCACGATGTGCTTCTTTATTCTCAGGATATCAAAGAGCTGATGGACAAGTCCCAACATGGAGTCGTCTACTTCAGTATGGGTTCTGTCATTAGAGGATCATCTTTAGACGATAGAAAAAGGGACATGTTCATCAAAGTATTTTCTGAGCTGAAAGAGAACGTTGTGTGGAAATGGGAAAACGATTTACCGAATAAACCAAGCAACGTGCATACTTCTCCTTGGCTGCCTCAAAGAGATATATTTGGTAATATGAATTGCCAGTGATCTATCCGTAAACGAAAATAGACTGATATTTGATCATGTAAATGGGTATATTGCAACCACGTAAAATATAGAATATCAACATCAATTTAAAATTCAGCACATACATGTTTTTATTATTTCACGACAACGTTCGTACATGAATTCAATGTTCCAGCTCACCCTAAACTGAAACTGTACATTGGTCATTGTGGCCTACTTGGTATACATGAAGCTATAACTGAAGCGATACCGACCATATGTCTTCCCATGTTCGGAGATCAAAATTTCAACGCTGTGAGACTAAGGGAAACAGGAATGGGATTTGGTTTGGATTTCCAACAATTAAACGAGAACCAATTGAGAAAATCCCTCCGAGAAGTACTTCAAGATACTAAGTAAGCATATTTCGCAAAAATGTGATGTCTGGTTCGTTTGTTTATTAATTTTTATGTGCTTTAATATACCATACTCCAATAGAGTAATGACAGTTTTTTATTAATAAAAAATCGCTTTTATTACTGCTAACAGAGTCGACATAAGGTCATTAATATTGAATATATAAAAGTTGATGCAATTGAAGAAAAAACGTAAACATATTTTGCAGTTGGGTAAATTTTTATAAGCAAGATTTTAATAGGCAAGGATGAGAAGAGCAAGGAATATCTGTACGTACGGAAGGACCGAAATGACTGGTTAGTATGCCCTCTGTTGAGTTGGATTGAAGGAGGTGATTGACCTCAGGGGCGATTGGATGGAGGAACCGTTCATAAAAGTGTGGAGAGTTGCAAGTGAATGATTTGATGATTCCAGACGTATTATTACTGTTTTTAGCGTCCAAGGGGGGGTCAGTACCCCTTCTGCTATCATCCGGATGATTCACCTGCTCACCTGGCTATCATTTCTGCATACGATCCTCCTTCTTCGACAGGCTTTGCGGTCAAATCATCCGACGATTCCAATCTACCCTGCTTTGAGTGCTGAATACTCGAAGATGTGATGAAAAGCCTGCTGTGCACAAACGTAAAGCCATAGCCACTCCGCGGCGCATACATCAACAACTTATAGCATTAATGTTCTGTGGAGTTACCTCAACTTTCCCTCTAGCTCTCCAAGAGTATGACGTAAATGAGGCACCTTCAGGCTCACAAAACCACTTCTAAGCTACCAGCCAATATATCTGAGGAATACCCGGGTGCTCTTCTGCAATGGTCTCATAGGGTCTCATCAGAAACTGTTGAACCGGGAAAATTAGGCTTGGGTGACTTTGCATACGGCTCAATAGAAGTGTCCCTTGAAAATTCCATTTTTTGTATGCACGACCAAAAAGGCGTCAAATGAGAGCTATCTGACTAGAAGGGTTTTCGGATGTGAGCTCTGTCATATTTTCCTGCCAACGGATATGCAACTTGATACAGAATGTTAGAAGAGTTTTTTATGTGATCAACAATATGTATTGCAAACTTTGTTTATATTATATATTTAGGTTTGATGCTATCATTACAGGTACAAGGAAAATGCGATAAGAGTGTCTAAAGCTTTCCTGGATAGGCCCATGTCCCCGATGGACACGGCCGTGTACTGGACCGAGTACGTCATACGTCATAATGGAGCGCCACACCTCAAGTCCCCAGCTCGCTACATGAACTGGATCGAATATTATAACATCGATGTTATTGCATCGATTATGTCTGTGATTCTTTTATTAATCTACATAACAATCAAAATGATTGCGGCCTTCTTCCAACGTTTATTACCTCGGAAAAAGGAAAAAGTCAAATAATATTGAGGACAAGGATATTTTACATTTTCCTAATAAAGAGTAGAATAACAACAGAAATGGATTTTTTCGATTGGCACCTCATTATATTTCAATTTCTCAAGTCTGATAACTATAATAATTATAACAGTTATTGTTATCGCGCTTGGGCCTTTACTTATTAGAAGTTTTCTCACTCATTGCAATTATTATTGTTGAACATTTAATAAGATGATTAAACATAATTATGATGGTATCAGCAATTATAGCTATGAAGGAGTAATACATTTGTTTCTTACCAAGCAAATATTAAATCAAAACTAAATAAAATGCTGGTAAATTTTATTTGAGGATAGCTCAGCGGTTTGGTACGTATTTTGAACCATTCCTGATGAGTTCCCTTTACTTTTTGAAACGAATAGACTCGGACGACTAAATATTTATAGAGAGCACATATATATCTGCACCTCCAACAAAATCATCTTAGGGTAAATTTTTGAGAAATTACTTTTAGTTGAATTTTAGTAACACCTTTTCAATGCCTTCAATTACCTATTTGAAAAGGTGTCAAGTCAATGTAACATCTTTAAATGTCTATTTTTCATTCTTGAAGAGGTTCGTAATTTCATTTTAGCATGAAACATGCTTTAGTGTTGGAATAACTAGCCGAAAATCTTCACGGGGGATGGCAACGCAGGAGGGTGACGCGCAGTATTATACACGGGTGTCCAGGGTACGATCCGAAAAACTTCGCTCACGTATTTTACAAATAATTTCCAACAAAAAGAGCATTTTAAATAGTGATTTTTTTTAGAGGCTTCATTTTTGAGTTATTTCACTTTTAAGATTTTTTTCGTGTTTTCGACCATACGTCACTAAAACGGCCGTAACTGTTGGAAAGATCATTGAACTTCCCATCGCCTCAGTCTTTACCACTAATTTTTTAAAGGGAAATAAAAGGTGAAAAATGAGCCTGAAAAGAAAATTTTGTCAAACTTTGAAAAAACACTTTTTTTAATGACTTATTAGTCCCCCTTAATTTCAATGAAACGTTTGAACTTGTAAGCCTAATAAATGTGCAAAAGTTCTCAGCATTCCAATGGTATAATTATTTTTTATTTTTTAGGGGGAACTTATTGGAGAAAATTGATATTGTATGCAAAAAACCGTGTGTTTTCAAGCACATTTGAGGTCAAGCACAAATGTGATCAAGCGGGTGTGAATCGCATTATCATACTCAATATTTTAGTTGATATTCTACACCCAGAAATAGAAAAAAAGGTGTTATTTAGGCAGGTTTTTTTAAACCTCAAATGCGATTGAAAATACACGGTTTTGGTTTATTATTCAATAATAAACTATTGTTATCGCTCTGGAAAAAAAATTCTAACTCCCCCTGAAAATTTCATGGTTCACGTTTCAAAGGGTGTAGAATCCGAATCTGCAATAAAAATTTTTCCATCCGTCCGCCGTACGCACGATTTCTCCCAAACGGCTGGAGCAAAAGATCTGAAATCTTCAGGAAAAATCCATCTTGGTCCGACGACGCCCCAATTCTTGAGCCAGCTCTCTCACTCAATTTAAAGTGCCCTTTAAGGGCTGTCAAAGTTTTGTAAAATCCCTAAAAACCTCAAAACAAGTCCAAGCGGCATGAATGTAAACTTATTTTAAGAACATACCGTCAGGAATCGAATGAGCCCCTCCCCAGGTCCGTAGGTCAAACCATTCCCGATGTATGGCCCGATTTATGGTGCCAACATTTGCGTTTTTTGGTTTATCATTGTTTGTTTATAACCTAGTGATGTCCGGCCGATAGCGTCGAGTTGTAGTGAATGTGGATACTGGAGTGATAGCCGATGTGAATACTTGTAGTTTATAGCCGATACACCGGTTGAAGCATTCTGATATGCAAGAAACGCTGATAATATATAGGTAAATATTATTCAATATTATTACTGGGATAAATAAGTATTCTTTCACTGGGGTTTATTATTCCATTGGAATGCGTTCATGATTTGAATCTGTACTAAGCTTCAGAGTGTGCGTGTTTCACAGGTGATAGAGCGATTATTGAATTTCAGGAGATATGCATAGAGCACGTAAATCTGTTCTCAACCAAAATACGTATTTGAATTGATCAGTTGATCATATTTGTGTGCCTCCTCTACATCAGTCTACCTTTGGCTACATCGTTTAAATTTGGATTTGGGGAAGTTTTAACGCAATACGAGTGCCAAAGGACTTGATAAATTATAGATGTTTTTATTGTGGGGGGAGGGGGTTCGATAAAAAAACCTGCAAATTCTTTCACTGGGGTTTATTATTCAATTGGCTTGCGCTCATGATTTGAATTTCTACTAAGCTTTTTAGTGTGCGTGTTTCACAGGATAGAGCGATTATTGAATTTCAGGCGGCACACAAATATGATCAACTGATCAATCCAAATTTACTTTGGTTGAGAACAGATTTACGTGCTCCATGCATATCTCCTGAAATTCAATAGAGAACTACTAAAATAAAGCTAATTGGTTGTTTGGTTTGATTCATTTATTTGAAGATTTTTTTTTTTTTTTTAAATATAAACTGCCTTATTGTAGAGGGATAATTTTTACCTAACAATAAAACGAGATATTAACGAACTGGTAATAAATCGTATGGCGTAGGTAAAAAGGGAAAACGCTTTGGTTGGTATCTTATCGGAAATTATTTATCAACCAGAAATAATAATCACTTATAATAGTAATGAATTTGGTTTTCTTATCTGCAATCATCCTATCATTTTTAAACTCCAAAATTAGGGTTATTACGGTGCCAAGATATTGATAAGTCAAAAGGTCAATAACAATTATTAATAAAACATCAAAGATATATTCGATAACCTATTAGTTTCTTCGAGATAGCTCGTTCAAATCGTATTACACTATTCAAACGTAATCGACCAGAAAAACAACTCAATGGTTTTAACACTCCGTGAACCGTTCATACTGTTATAACTTACTTGAACTAGAGAGCGATTCTACTGGTACGGCAGTAAATACGACAAACCCTATAAGTGCTGATTACAAAATATTCAACGAAAAAACTCAGTTTACCTATTATCTCGCGTATAAATAAAGATGACCTTCATTTCCAATAGGTGGTCCCCTCCTCAACGACAGAAGCATATAGCGAACCGTCAAAAATCTCCCAAACAGTTTCAACGGAATTTTCGTCCGGTTGGTCTCGTCTTATAAGAATTCGTAATGTTTGTTTATTCGTCGTTGTTACTGTTCTGCGGCATCGCGGTGAGTGGTGCGGAAAATATTCTGGTGGTGATACCGTTCAGGGGGTACAGCCACACAATCGGCCCGCTCAAAATAGCTAATGCCCTGTCAGATAAAGGTCATAACGTCACTGTGGCGTCGTTTTTCCCACCGAAATCGGACGCAACGGCCAATATTTCTCACGTGTCGCTGAAGAACGATGCGCTTGGAAGTGCTGACTTTTTCCCAATACCCAACAAAGGTTTGAGCATTGTAGATATAGTGTTTGACTTTCACAATGAACGCAGCGTGTATATGCCGGTTATAGAGAACAGTAAATTCAGAGCGCTTCAAAATGAAAAGTTCGATTTGGTGATTTTGGAATATTTTTTGACGGAAATGTTTTTCGGTTTGGTTCATAAAATCGGCGCTCCTTTCATACTGATCCATACAACAGTTCCATATCCGTGGCAAAACGAGTTGATGGCGGAGCCCCATTGCGAATCCTACGTGGCACACAGTTTGAATATCGGGGTCGGCACTAAAATGAACTTTTATCAACGGTTTATGAACTTTGTGGGGCTCAATTCTATTATAGCTGTGTACGATTTCGTGTTCGCCAGAGAAGACCAAGCGGTGGCGGAAAAATACTTTGGGCCTCTTCCGAATCTGCAGGAAATTGGTAGAGAAGCGTCCATGTTCTTCGTGAACACGCACCATTCGATGTCCGTTCCGAAGCCTATATCGCCGGCAACAATTGAGATCGGTGGGATTCACATAGACCCACCAAAGCCTCTAGATAAGGTGAGATGCCGGTTAATCGAGATTCCCTTAATAGTGAGTAAGGACAGGGTTGACTAGGTCCGTTGAGACACATGCAAATCGTGATTATGTTACTTCTTACTATTATCTATGTTAGATGTTAATAGTTGGTCATGTACGTTTAAATGTTAAACAGATTATAATGTTAAACCAGAATGAGCTACCAAGGCGCGGTAAGAAGCTGGTTTTAACAGCCTGGGAATAGTACTCCACACTTGAGGTACCTATTGGGAATGAAAGGTAATACCGTGCATCGGGTAATGCTACCCATGGCTGTTTCGGATGTTTGAATCGACACCAGAAATGTGGGAATGAGCGCCGATCCTAGAGAAATGTCCCGCCAACTAGGTTCTAGCGTTACCCTACCTGCAAAGTTAGCCTTCTTGACGTGAGTGCTGTGAGTATTTTTCCGAATCGTTTGATGTTATTTCTTGTGCAACGGAAATAAGCAAATTGAGCCCCATTTTCAACTCCTTTTTAGATTACTTTTCATGTATACACGCAGGATTTCATCATCTTTCTGAAGCACTAACCAAATTTAAGTTTTGGTTGTAAATGAAGTCAGCGTGAATGAATTGCGAAAAACGTAAACATTGGGGTAATGCCGGCCATAGTATCTGGGGAATGCCGTGCATTTCTGAAACGTCAAAAAAAGATGGAAAAGAACAACAAAGCGCAAAATTCAGCTGGATTTTGATCAACTCACTACTAGTAGCAGAGATGAGTTCAGAAGAAGTAGAAGAAAGGTGGAAATCATTTAAAAAATTGAAAGACCTCAAAAAAAGAAGGAGAAGCGCAAGAGAACCAGAAGTGAGAGCAGTGACAGTGATGACTGGGGAGATATCTCTAAGGGAGACCTTGTTGTAGACACAGACGAAGATGTTGAAGAATTCTTGACTTCGTCTTTTGTGGACAGCTTGTGTACAATTTGCCAAGTAGCCGATAATAATTCACAGCACAGCAGCCACTACATGTGTTCCATGGGACGACCTGATCACGGACTATGTGATGTATGCAAGGCTATTTTATAATTTTGTAAAGAAAGAAAAGCTAAATATTAGCGTGAGTTCAAAAAAGTTGTATATACAAGACTGTAGTTTACCTATTTCTAAGTCATCGTTCATTTTAACTATAGTTTATTGACTGTTTTCATGGTTTTTATTGTTATAAATACATTTAACCTTCTAACTTTGGAGAAAGTGGGTTGAATGACGGTTGAGAGGGGAACATAATTCATTTCTCGGGGTTGGGCGTCATTACCCCACAGTGCGGGCAGCATTTCCCACACTGTGGGGTAATGCCGCCCAAAGCACTTTATTAACATTCACGGCTGTTTTTCATTTAAAATTCCTTTTATGTAAGGGAAATGCTCAGATATCGAAAATAGAATAAATTCTAGAGCCATTCGTCCAAGAAAAACATTTTTTATGACGTTCTGTCCCTTAACTGTATGGTTCCAAAGTTAAGTGCACGGTATTACCCCTCGTTCCCCTACTGTAGATTTCTTTAGATGGAGCAACCATGTGAACTAAAAGCAACCCACGTGGTTTCATTCAAATAAAAGCAATTAACGTAGAAACGTTCTCTCAAGTAAAGGAAAATATCATCCTCCAAAAGTGTTAGTTATATAGATCGCTTTCTTTTTAACACTTCTGGTTGAAATAGTACATAGCTGAGATTATGGGTACATCGCCTTTCAATTCATAGACTTGTTAACTATTTTAAAATATAGGTATACATTTGTTCCTTCCTTTCCTGTCGCCCTGATGGAAAACGGAGGGTTTTCGAATAGACAAATCGATCACAAATCGGCTCTAGAATCGGTACCTAGCCGGTGTCAGTCATTTAAGTGTTGTAAAAACCTGTTCATTTTCAATAATGAACCTTTGTAATCGAAGAAGAAACAAATTTAATCTTCTTAAAGTTAATGAAAAACTCGGGGTCTTCGGACTCAATTCTCGGCAAAACTCTCCGTCAATCAAAAAATGAGAATTAAAAGGGCTAAAATGTCAAAAATCCGAATATTGAAAACTTTCAAAATAATATTAATGTTTTCATGATCTTTATTGACAATTCATATCCCTTCAACCACCATTGTATACACTTCGACATGTACTTTTGTTTCGTTCAAAGGGACTTGTTAAGGTTGGTATTCACGGAGTCTTTGGGACATCTTGAAGTCATGTAAATACAAGGTATGGAGGTATATTCATCAGCTGGAGTGCACTTGTGTTCCCAATCGATCTACCTTGCTCAAATATAAATGGGGATCTTTTTATGGTACCTAGAATGCAATTGAAGGGTTGATAGCGAAAACCCCATTAGTCACAGAACTGGAAATGTGTTGAAGCTACCATGGCGTTATGTACGGCATTCCACACGTAGTTTCTTAATCAATTCTTACAAAAATAACACTAGTCGGCGTGCACAGCTGACGGAAAATGTGGTGATTCAGCACAGGGTTTCGAGCAAGAACGGCACTAGTCATTGGTTGTTTTGTGAGCTGTGCTGCTGCGACACTCCTATCGTGGTGCTTGGTCTCGCCACATCATCACAGCTCCGAGTTTCAGAATGCCGAAAACGCTAAATTTACCTCCTGCATTTTTATCTCCTCCTGAAGTGAAACCTGCAAGGGACAAAGATGTACTACAACTTGCCGAGTACCTCGAGAATCCAGTGAACAAAGAGTTCTCCGGAGAACTGTTTGCTACCAATGCAGCTGCACCCTCAAATTCACAAAACACTATGACACTGAGTTTTTCCTTCAACCTAATAATGACCTGATGAAAGACACCAGACTTGTGGGGTTTTTGTGGAATTCTGCAAAAAACCCACATCCCAGCATATTTCCCCCTCTACCAGAGGATGCATTTCGACAACTCAGCATTGGTATTGATAGCATTCGGATGCCTAGAGAGTGTATATAAAAAAAAATTTTAAAAATTAGTCATGAATGGGATGAAGATAGAGGGTTTTTATGTTCCTGAACATTTGCATTTTATGACTAATGGGGTTGTTGGTATCAACCCCTCAATTTCATGATATGGAGACGCGAGGGGCAGATTTTATATACCGCAGACTACGTGTCATATTTTTAGATCCTACCTTATGTAGAAGGTTCATTTCGATAGAAAAATAATGAACCTCTGTATTGCACTTTGTACTTTTTTTTTTTTTTCCTAATTTTACTTTTGAAGCCTTGTGGGTCTCCCTATATCTTATTGTGTCTTATAAAAGTAAACAAGTCAACTAGCAGGCATCATTGATTATGTCACACATTCAAGTCGTTGTCTGAACTATACCAAACTTGACGGATTGATTCACCAAGTAATTCCACTATAAAATTCCTTCTTCGACTCATTGTTTCGGAAATTTGGAATGGTAGGGGGAGAGAGGTTCGTACTTGTAAACGTAAAAAGACCACGACTCACTCTAATTTCTACTCGAACGCAAATGACGACGGTGTTAGCGACAATAGACTAGACGATTCTCACACTGGAAGTTAATTTTTACAAGATTCCACGTCCCGTGGGAACTGCAGAGTCACAGTGATTCGCCGGGTTCACCGAGGAGTACAAATATAGTCAATTGCCATTCAGTTTACCCACAGTTTCCTAGCTCGGTGCCCTGATATTCCAAATATTGAGCTTTAAGTCGGTCTACTGCCCCATCAGAGCAAATAACATTTTGAATAATCCTCCCGTATACTAAGAGACACTTGACTGAAACCGAAATTGGCGAGCTTCAGACTTCTTGCCGTATATATATAGTTTATTTAAATTTTGAGAATGAAACGGTCTGAAAATGTTTCCCTCAGAGAGCATCAAGACAATTGATTATCAATGTTAACAAATAATATCAATAACAATATATATTATATAGTAAATAATATCAATATTTATTTCCGTTTACAGAAATAAAAAGTTCAATTATCTGGTTCTCCTGAATAAGAGCTCCTCATAAAAATACATGGAATTTGTGAACTTACTTTTCACAAATAATTTTTCACTTAAAAACCTTCAAGTGCTTCTCAGAGTATACGGAAGTTTATAAATGTTAAATTTCTAACCACCTCAAGAGCAATTTATGAATCAATTTAATTAAGTCAAATTTAATTCTTTTCCTGACAAGTTCAGGGAGATTTTAAAAAAATTGAAAACCGTTTTGGATTATCTATTTTGATTTTACACTTGACCACTCCTCATTAACTACCTTATTTAGATACTTTAATTCCAATAGGTAGAAGGGATTTTTTCTCATTCGATCATCGCTTCTTTAAAACGATCGTAAGAACGTATTGAAAGAGATTTGACATTTTCGATTCCTCTGTAATATGGATGAAGAAATCATGCTTTTCTCGGCACCGCTCCATCTAACATTCTGTTCTTAAAATTCGAGCACATGAGTTTAACCCCCACCTTCTTGTCTTAATCAGAGATTTGTGTCTTTAGGAGAAACACGTAACATACGAATGTGTACTGTTTTGTTACAGGACTTGAAAATGCTCCTTGACAGCTCCAAGGGGGCAATCTTCCTTAGTTTTGGTTCCATAATGATAGGATCCTCTATCCCCAAAGACAAGAAAAACGCCATCATGACAGTGTTTGCTGAACTGGACGAAACTGTTCTGTGGAAGTGGGAAGGCGAGTTCAACGACAAACCCGCTAACGTCCACGCGTCGAAATGGTTTGCGCAAAGAGACGTTTTAGGTTTGTAAATATAAGTTGTCTAACAAATAATGACATGATTGATCAAATGATAGAAAAATAAGGTCTGCCAGAGACCATACGGCGAAGTAGGTATGGATGAAGAACAAAGCTCTCTCGTGTTGGTCACATGAATGTATAGATCATTGAAAAGTTTCAAGTAATAAAGGAGGAGTTAGAGTACATTAAGATGGAGCTTAAAATGTTTTGGTAATTTTGTGGAATAGTAACATCCTTAATCAGCAAGGGCGGTCCCAGGGGGGGGGGGGTCAAGGGGGTCATGAGCCCCCCCCCCCCCCCAATTTTCAATTTTATGGTTTATAATAAGCTTATTTTGCAAACACACTTCTTTTTTCCTCTGATAATTATTGTGCGGGGAAAATTTTGAAGATGGACCTATTTTAACCTGGATTAAAAACCGCCAAGTGAAGTGATTAAATATGAATTAAACTGAGTCTTTAGGTAAGGACTTGGCTTTGGTTTGATAAAAAAATGTATTATATTTTCTAACAATGACCCCCCCCCCCCCTCCCTCAAATGTAAGCCTAGGACCGCCCTTGTTAATCGGCAGAACACATATCTAACTACTATCTCTAAGTTGGTGGGGAGGGAGATCAGAAAATTAAACCAACACTTCAATTAAAAATGGCTTAAATTGTGCTAATTGTGGTGGTTCGTTGGTCCAAGTTTTGCAAAACCAAGTATCTACCAAAATGCTATACAATTAATTTCTGAATTAATTGTATTAATTGTCAATGAAAAGTTTTCTTGCAAAATATGAGATGTATATTATGAACATTGAACCCAAGTTTCAAACACACAAACTTGGGTGTCAGTTCGGTGTGCTGAGGGTACCGTCACGCTCTACCCTTTGTTTGCCTATCTGCGATCGGCAACAGTAAGGACGGGGAACAGTTTTTTTCATTACACCGACTTGAACGGGCGTTGTAAAAGCAATTTGACGCCAAATTATAGAAATTATCTTCATGTTCGTACTAGAATTGCCCTTCGACACTGTACAGGAACGTACTGGAAGAGGCAGAGAGTGCGTGATTGGTTCAACTTCGGCCGGGAAGTTTGCACTGCCGTTTTGGCTAAAAAAGGAAAAATGTTGGGAACCGCAGACAAGCCGATTCAGATTGACGAATCCCGTTTCGCGGGTACAAAAGGCCAATAATTGAGCGAGAATGTGAAGCCGGATCACACATACATTCAGACGAATGGGCTGCATATCGGTGCCTTACAACTCGCGGATTCGTGCTCAAAACAGTAAACCACCAATAATCATACGTGAATCCTCAAAATAGAGCTCACACGCAGAGCATAGAGAGATCGTGGTTGGCGCAAAGCTTAAATTGCTGCAAAAAAATAAGGGGCGTTCCTCAGCACCACTTGCAGTCACACTTCGATCACTACTGCTGGAGAATGTATCTTGCAGACAGCCCTGATTTGTTCTTAGCCCTGTTGGAAGACATCAAGAACTTCCATGCATAAGGTAAAAGTCCTTTAAAAGGTGTATTTATGTCATTCGTAGTGAATTCGACGAAACGGGACGATAGATCGCACACAGAACCAGAAACGGACCGATAGAACACATACCGAACCAGAAACGGGACGATAGAACGCACACCGAACTGGCACCGAAACTTGATTGCCATAAGTATGAAATAATTTCCTAAAGAAGTGTAAGTTGTATATAACAATGTTATTTTCAATTTATAATACAATTTTTAGCTCACCCCAAAATATCGTTGTACATCGGCCATTGCGGTGCACTTGGATTACAAGAAGCCGTCCACGAGGGAGTGCCGACAATTTGCCTTCCATTCTTTGCTGATCAGCACGTGAACGCCGAGTACCTCAAGGAATCAGGGATGGGCCTCTATTTGGATTTCAATACTCTGAATGAAGAAAATTTCCGTGAAGCTGTACACCAGGTTCTTCGAACACCTTCGTAAGTAGATTTGACATCCTTTCTTGGGGACGGAATGACAATGTTTACAGGGACCAATTCAAACGTATGATATGGGTTTTAAAGCAAACATTTTTCAAGAACCTCTGCATGAATTCTGAGTCTATACATAGACCAATACAAGTCTTCACTACTACAAATGTATCGGAAATCGCCATCCATGGTGTATACTCCAATAAACGAGAACGCCACTGTCGTAGGACACCTAGTTATATAGGTTAAAATTGTTTATTATCTATAAGATAGAGAGCAAAAATAAATACTTGATTCGTTGACCTGAACGAACTGTGACAGAAGTGGCACTGTTCGTTGGTTGAACGCTATGAACGCCCCTCAGGTTCAGAGAAAGGAACCCACAATACACAGAAGCTATGCGTTATAGCATACACGGCTCTTAACAGGGGCAAAAATATTGTCCATCCAGTGACGACGCTGCAATAAGATGCGTCTACTGCCAGGGGCGTAACGTGAACCCCCGCAAACCCCGCGATGGGGGGGGGGGGGGGGCTACAAGGGGGCCCAAAAACGGGCCTGCTCTAGCAAAATTCTTTTTTTTTTTTTTTTTTTTTTTGAAGAATGAAGCGGAACTAACGATACACAGAAAAATTCCATTATGTAACATCAAGTTTATAAACATCAACGGTAATGTAGGTTCATTGATCAATCATCTCACACGGTCTTCCAAAAGTTTGCTGCGTAGACTAGAAGTCTCGAGTTCGTAAAGGTAGGTTAAATTGTTATATTATATTATGTATTTTTAGTTAGGTAACCTTAGCGTATTGTACGATGACCGTTGAAAAAGTGCACGCTTCGCAAAAAAAAAAAAAAAAAATTATAGGGAGGGGCCCCGAAAATATTTTGCGGGGGGGCCCGCTGAAAAACGTTACGCCTCTGTCTACTGTGAATATAATTAAGCGAGTGTAGTAATTTATATTCTCGTAATTGATTTATGCAACGACATTTGGGTGATATACCCACGATATTTGGGGGATATTAGGGGGACCCTAGATTTCAGGGCAATTAACGAACATTATAAGCAGCAAATGTTTATTTTTATTCTTCCTATCTGTTTTCCGTAATTATTAGGTCAAGATAAACGAAAAAACGGGAATTTCGTTTTCTTGAAGGATTAATGGTGATGTGGATCGATACAGGGTAAAATAAAATGTAGGTACCTACTATTTTTTCTAGACTATTCTCAACAAATGTGATAACTTTTCTATCGAATTTTCCTAGAAAACAAAGCTACTGCAATAGTTCCGAAAATGTTGCAATACAAATTCTTTATTTAGATATAAAATTCGTTTTTTCGCATAAAATCCAGCATTTCAAACGAAAGTATAGTCTGTAAGACAACGGTTTCTGAGCACATTCAATTGGTAAATTTTCAAAATTGTACAAACAACATCACACCAAAATATTTTAAAACAGCTAAAAGTCATTAAATTTATATTTTTCCCCAGAATATTATTCAAAATGATAATAACAGTCATGAATCTTTCGAAAATTGACGATCAAACTAATGCTGAAGATCGTACTTAAACTCCATTAAAACGTCATAAAAATCCATAAAAATCCAAAAAATTTTCTGCGGATCCAAAATCTTTCTTTGAGTGGAAGATAATTATTTAGAACAAGTTTTTTTCGCGATGACCTTGATAATTAACTTTTTTTCCCCATACAATCATTCAAATTTCAACTTTAACTGACATAAATTTAATATGATTATTTGGGAAAATTCGCTCAAACGATTGCAGTTCAACTGTTCAACAACTAAAAATATCTGAAAATACTTCAACTGAAAAACATAAACTTAATTTCTAAAAAAAGTTATTAGGATCAGCATCGTTTTTTACATCAAGTGCGAGAAACCCTGTAAATGAATTAGGTACCTATGTGATTTTCGATATTTTTGAAATTCGGGATACGTTTTGGTTGTTTAGATTTATTTATACATTTGTAAATGACAAAAACCTATCCAAAATTACAATTATAATCGTTACTGTATCGCGGTAACTCTGACTGTAGAGATGCATTGTCCCTCTGGATATGATTATTACATATTTCGGACATTCATCTTCAGTAAGTTTATTTGTATTCAATGAGTATTTTGTCTTGTTGGCAGCTATAAAAAGAACGCTCTCCGAGTCTCCAAAGCGTTTAGGGACAGACCGATGTCGCCTATGGACACCGCCGTATACTGGACGGAGTACGTCCTACGCCACGACGGAGCCCCGCATTTGAAATCATCGGCTCGTTACATGAGCTGGGCGGAATATCACAACGTCGACGTCATAGCCGCGTTGCTCCTCATCGTTCCCTTGGCTTCCATTCTCTTTGTTTACGTAGCTTTCAGAATTGTGAAATGTCTAGTCAAGTGTTGTCTGTCTCGAAAGAGGAAAGCAAAACTGGAAAAAGTGTCATAAAGACCAGCGTCATTGCCGAATATTCCCTTTTCTATTTGAATTTATTTTATATAAAAGCGAAAAATTACTATTCAACATTCAACGATCACTATTAATGCGTTTTGTACTCAACTATTTTTCAATCACATCTTAACCGGCAGACGCATTGTGCAATTCATTCTAGTTATACAGTGTAAACCGAAGTTTATGACGTCCCAATATCCAGTTTTCATATGATCGTACTTATAAACATAATTATACATTATAATTAAAAGCATGATTATAAACACTTTAATAACTAATGAAGATTGTTGCAAAAGAGAGGTTTGTTAGCAGTGGCGGCTCCAGCCCTGAAACCCAGGGGCCATAACGGACAACCACTAAGGGAATGTGAGACGAAAATGAGCTTTTTTCGCCCAAATACAAATTTCAAGTACCAATATGCAAAGGAAATCAATCTTATCCCCTTTCTCGGCTTCAAACCGGGAAATAAACGACTCAATTCTATCTCTAAAACAAGTATGTGAACACCTAAAAAAAAAACGCTGCAAATTCTTCCACCGGGGTTTATTATTCAATAGGCTTGCGTTCATGATTTGAACTTCTACTAAGGTTTGGAGTGTGCGTGTTTCACAAGTAATAGAGCGATTATTGAATTTCAGGAGGCACAAAAATATGATCAACTGATCAATCTAAATAGGTATTTTGGTTGAGAACTGATTTACGTGCTCTATGTATACCTCCTGAAATACAATAATCGCTCTATCACCTGTGAAACACGCACACTCAAAGCTTAGTAGAAATTCAAATCGTGAACGCAAGCCAGTGGAATGATAAACCCCAGTGGAAGAATTTGCAGCGTTTTTTATGGTTATCAGAATACTTCAACCCGTGTATCGGCTACAAAGCCTTTTAGGAGTTCACTCCAATATCCACATTACTACGTCATTAGGTTACTGATATCAACACAAAAACAATAATAAACCAAAATAACGCGAATGTTGGCACCATACATCGGGAATGGTTTGACCTACAGACCTGGGGAGGACCTCATTCGATTCCTCGTCGAGTGTTCTTCAAAAAGAGTACAAATTTAGGCGGCTTTGACTTTTTTTGAGGTTTTTAGAGATTTTACAAAACTTTGACAACCCTTAAAGGGCACTTTAAATTGAGTGAGAGAGCTGGCTCAAGAATTGGGGCGTCGTCGGACCAACATGGATTTTTCCTGAAAATTTCAGATTTTTTTGCTCCAGCCGTTCGGGAGAAATCGTGCGTACGGCGGACGGCGGACGGACGGAAAATTGTTTATTGCAGATTTGGATTCTACACCCTTTGACACGTAAACCATGAAAATTTCAGGGGGGGGGGGTTAGAATTTTTTTTTTCCAAGAGCGATTACAATGGTTTATTATTGAATAATAAACCAAAAGATAATTTTGCGAATCGTTCTGTAGTTCTGCACAAAACCCAAGATGTTAATCTAGACAACGATGAATGACAGAGGTCATACAAGAAAAGCTTATCGTCACTTCGTATTATTCATGGTCGAAATGTGATCTCTAATAGATTTAACGATCACAGTAAGACACTTGATAATATCCCTCCCACAAGCTCCGCATAAACATTTCTTACATCATTGCAGTAAAACTTCAATCTTAGTCGATACACGTATCATCAAATGACGAGACTGTTTTAAAACTATTAAGACTTCTTACTATTTCATCGTCACTACTTCTCCGTGACAAGTAGCTAATGTTCCTCATAAAATCTACAAGTCAGGGGAATAAAACCGTTGCTCAGTTCGATAGGTAAGCACCCTCTTAACTGTCGTTATATAAGTTGTTTATAGCATTTCAGATAAAGAGGTTTTCAGGTAATGCATTTCACAGGAGGAGTATTATAGTGTAATGGCATTAGTATTTTAACAACACTCACTGCTCGGTAAGTTAGCAACCTAATCTCCAAACCAGTTAATAACTTTTAACTGTTCATGCTTTGGCCATATAACTGGAAGTGGAGGTTGAGGTAGTTTGGTAAGAGTGGCTCTCAAAGGAACCAGTGCAAGAGATCTACAGCTCTTCCAAAAGAACCTCTATTCTGCAACTCCAACTCTTTAAGATTTTCACATATGATCTAATATAAGTTACTTTAGTAAACCATCCAAAAGGACCATTACAAGCCTACCGCTGTTGCTCCACTGCCCAATGCTGTCTTTCCCCTGTTTAAAAATGAGATATAAAAAGCCTGCGATGGGAGGGTATTCATTCTGTTCTCAGCACCTGTCTTGTTAACTTCACCACAACTTACATCTTTCCTTCTGTCTTCATAGTTTACTTCCAAATACTGATGCGAATAGATGTCATTATTGCTGAACAGGTTAACTAATTGCAAGCACTCTTCCTCCATTGGATAGATTTTGTGATTCCATGATGGCCTTATCTTGCACTTCAGTCGGAATGTACACCCGTACTTGCAAGAGACCCTCTTTAGGTTTATTATTCAATAATTAACAATTGTAATCGCTCTTTAAAAAAAAAGTCTAACCCCCCTGAAAATTTCATGGTTTACGTTTCAAAGGGTGTAGAATCCGAATCTGTAATGAAAAATTTTCCGTCCGTCCGCCGTACGCACGATTTTTCCCAAATGGCTGAAGCAAAAAAGCTGAAATTTTCAGGAAAAATCCATGTTGGTCCGACGACGCCCCAATTCTTGAGCCCGCTCTCTCACTTAAATTAAAGTGCCCTTTAAGGATTGTCAAAGCTTTGTAAAATCCCTAAACACCTTTTTTTTTTAATATTACGTTGGGACTTGACAAAGTTTTTCAATTTCCTAAAACTTCGGAAAATGGCCATCATGGCCAAAAATCATAAAATATTAGCCCTAAGTGGTTTATTATTTTCTATAACAAACATTTGTAATTGCATAGTAAACTTGTAACCTTCCCCCTCCCCCCAACTAAATGTCAAATTACGTTTCAAGGTCCGAAGGTTCAAAATCTGCTTGTACTCCCACCATACGGCCATAAAATTGTAGCAAAATCCGACCGATTTTCAACATGGGATTTTTCAAATGGCGAGAGAATGGATGATTATACAGATGCAAGAATCTATTCAGGGAACTAATTTCTATCTTAATCCAACAAAAAACTCACTTATATCAAACGTTTTTGAGGTTTCGATTCTTTGATAGATTATCCTTGAATTAATTAAATCTTAAGGTTGATTGATCAAGATGCCGAGATTACTCGCGGATCGATGTTGAATTTTTAGGCCGATTTTCGTAAACTGCGGCCCGTTAGTTTCGGAAAAAAGCTTCAGGCGGCTTACTTGGAATATAAAAAAGTAATTTGGAGGGAGGGGGGGGGGGTCCATTATTGAAAATAACAAATCACAATCCGTAATTTAGTCCAAGGACTACACTTAATGTCTAGTTGGTTCTAAAGTCTAGCCAGCCCGATAGCTGATGAGTCAAATATTGTTCAAAAGCATAATTTCTAGAGGTTTTTATTGACCATCGAAAGTGGGGAACCATTTTCAGTTATTTGAATTTTAGTCGCAAAATCAAATGAGAAGGGTCCTAGACCAGTTTGAGCTCATCTAACTTCAAAAATCGCACTTTAACTCTGAAAATGTGTATAAAATTTTATTATTTAATCGCTCGGTTTAACGACTTAGAAGTCGAGTAAAGTTTTGTTTAGGGAGATGTGCGAGGGATTCGAAAATAATAAACCTTCATGCCTCAAAACCTCCCTATCTCCATGGAGTGTCGATCTGACGTGTACGGTCGTAGATATGGTTTTTTTTAAACATTTTATGTTTTTGCTTTGCTACATAAACTCGAAAATGTAACGCGGACAGCGTCATGAAAAAATCATCACGAAAATATTTCTGATGGTTTTCGCTTACAACCGATTCGTTACTACGGATCATTATCTTCGCCATTTGTGATCGTACAAAACTAGTTCACCACTCATTTGAAAGCTGTTGATTTACTTAATCTTGTTACTTTAACCCCTGGACATTCGGAACCTCAGTGACCACCCGATGGAACCATATTGCTAACTAACTGTGACAGTCCTGTGAGTGGTGATGATTAGACCTTTACAGTTTACCATTCGTTGCTTCGGAACCTCAGTGACCAAACGATGGAACCATTACATCGCAGCCAACAACGAGCACAATCTAACGTAGTTATCATTGGTCCTACAAAACGGCACTTGTCGGAACTAGTGCGCGAATCTCGTTCACGCAAAAAGCTGCTTATGAATACTACATTATCCACAAATGAAATTGAAATTGGCGAGGTACGTGATACATTTATCGAGACGCCTCATTCTCTCGCCGACGTTGAATTTGATAAGCGTTTTACAAAATTGGAAGTACGTTGTGTGCGGGAACGCAAAGACATAAGATGTCCCTCGTGGTTGCGTACTTGTACGAAAGCTGTTTATCCACGATTAGCCTACCTCATCTGTTTCAAATGGGTCTGGAAATGCAGAGTAACCTTTTTTCAAGACATTATACAAAGGAATTAGCAATGTTTAAATGAGTTTTGAGTTTCTTATTTGAGCTCCCAAATTGATTCCTCAAATTGAGGTGTTTTTAATTAAAATCAAGAACTACTTTTTTCATGTTTCACCATTCTCATATAAAAAAAGTAAAAGTAGGTAGGCATCAAATTACCAATTCATAAAAACATGACTAACTAATCGCGTAGGTATCCAATTTCCAAATTTCGGGAAATTGTCATATGCATTTATAGAAGCTGTATATGTTGTATTTTTAGACCACGCCTAAAAACTTAGGGCTACTTTTGGATGATTCCACCCGTAAATGATTAATGATCGTTGATTATCTTCTCAAAACTGGGTGTCTTCAATTGACGTTGAACCAAAAACGTTCAATATCGCAAAGTTAAATCTACTATTTGTAAATGCAAAGCCTCTCTCTGCTAAAATGTGACCTGTTGACTTCTTGAAGAATTTCAGAAGGCTAATTCAGTTTGGGTTTGTTCAACACATTATTTTCGTAGTTTTGAAGGGAGAACCTCTGGTCTGTGCAAAATAGGCAAGTCATGTTCTGCTAATTATGGTTTATTATTCAATAATAAACCATTGTAATCGCTATGAAAAAAAAATTCTAACCCCCCCCCTGAAAATTTCATGGTTTACGTTTCAGAGGGTGTAGAATCCAAATCTGAAAAATTTTTCCGGCCGTCCACCGTAAGCGGTACGCACGATTTCTCCCAAGTGCGGCGGACAAAAATCTGAAATTTTATTGAAGATCCATGTTGGTCCGATTCTTTACACTCTCTCTTGAAACGTAAACCATGAAATTTTCAAGGGGGTTTAGAATTTTTGTTTCAAGAGCGATTACAAAGGTTTATTATTGAATAATAAACCAAATTTCATCGATCTTTGAGGTTTAACTCTGAAAATGTGTGTAAAATTTAATTATTTAATTGCTCGGTTTAACCAGACTTCAGAAGTCATATTTTCAAGATTCTGGTTATAATTTTGTTGCTAGACCACGTTTAAAAACTTGGGGATACTCGAAATTCCACAAATTAAATCGTTGATTATCTTCTCAAAACCGGGTGTCTCTCAATTGAAGAGTTTCTTCCTAGAACCAAAAACGTCGTATCGCAATAGAGTAAATCGCCTATATGTAAAAACCTCTCTCTAAATGTGACTGTTGACTTCTTGAAGAATTTCAGATGGTTAATTCAGTTTAGGTTTTTTTTTTTTTTTTAATTTGTAACTCTGTTATTATTTACTTCCCACTTATCCAATTCCAATTTTCGGATTCATCATCAAACTTCATCCAACGCGAGAGAAAATAATGTAAGGTAGAGCAACGTTTTTCGGTAGCCTCAACCTTTAAATCTATTGATAAATATTTGGACGCGAGCCGAAAAAGAAAGGGATGACGCCCAACTATTCACTGTCTAATGTGCAATCTCATCGCGAATACAAACCTTAAATTTGTTAATGACGTGTCCGCCGTGGTGGTTCCATTGATAAAGTAGCAAGGTGATAAACAAAGGGAGAGAGAGAGGGGGGTTAAAGACGACAAATGGAGCGGCCGGAACCTTGAAGAAATCGCACGAGCAGACGGACGCTAGTCGCATGCGAACTCGAGAAGTGTTTACTCATTACCCGCAGCCGACTCAGTTTTGCGCGATCTCCGTGATTCTCCGTGATACTTGGCCGTGAGATCGGTTCAATTCTATATCTTATCAATACATTTTTTTTTTTTTTTTTTCAACGGAGATGTAAACAGGTCGTAGTAAACTGGGTCATTGACGACGCGCTACTGTAGGACAATGAAGATACGATGTAGGTAGTCAGCATCTGCAAGGGGGAACAAGGCGAGTCACTTGTGAAATCATATTTATGCGCACACGGTTCCTAATAGTTTTCAGAAGTCAACGACTAAATTATCACCAATGATAACTTTAATTGTGCTAGCATGCCTTACGAACAAAGCATTAGCTGCTAATATTCTAGGAATATTTCCGTTTACAGCCAAAAGTCATTTTACGATGTACGAACCATTGTTGGAGGAACTGCACAATAGAGGCCACAATCTCACCGTGATGAGTCATTTTCCAATGAGATTTCAAAAACAAAATTACACAGATATCAGCCTCATGGGCAGCATACCATCGCTCCATGGAAACCTGTCAATGTCGCATTTGCAAGACGCGCCACTAAATTTATGGGGTAACTTGCTACAAATCCACCAAAACATCGGAATTTTCGACTTGATGTTGAAGAGCAGGGAAGTGCAACGGTTGATAAACTCTACTTCGAAATTCGACCTTTTGATAATCGAGTTGTTCGACACTGATGTATTTTTGGCGTTCGCGCATAGGTTTAAAGCTCCATACATTTCGATCAGCCCCTGTCCCTTGCTGCCATGGGCTCATGGGCGCGTCGATAACGCCGCCAACCCCGCGTACGTTCCGGTTTTCTTCACTGAGTTCGACAGCAACATGAACATCTTGTCCAGGGGATTAAATGCCCTCTACTACGCAATTTCTACAATCTACTACGAAGCGATCATGAACGTACAGTCTGAGAGACTAGCAAGAAAGTATTTCCCCGGATATCCATCGCTTAACAGTATTGCAAAAGACGTGAGTTTGGTGCTCGTCAACACCCACGAGAGCCTGCATCGACCGCCACCGACAAGCCCTAGAGTTGTACAAGTCGGAGGAATGCACATCAGAGAACCACAACCCTTAAAAGATGAGGTGAGATGATTATTATTTATGAACTACAGTACTGTGTGCCCACATTTCTTGTTTGTTGGTGGTTTGGAATCGACGATTGCTCTCGGGAAAACTTATATTATTATCTAAAAAAAATTAAATTATCATTTGTAGGTTTTCACATTTCTCTTTTGGTTTATCATGTCCAACATTACATCTTTGTAACGGACCAAAAAAACCGATGTTTTATAACACACGGGTTATTTTTTTTTTTTTAAATGTTGCGTGATTATGTGCCTAGAGAACTCCATTTCGAATTTCAGCACCATAGAACGATTAGAAACGATTTCACGTAATCGTTACCATTTTAGTCGTACCATTTCGTAACCAATTTTTGAAAGATAATTTTGTAATAACTATTAGCGTAGGAACCTAGAGAGAAAAAGTGGTATTCACTAAATCGAGGGCTAATTCCCTTCCTAATCGACGTACCGAGACGTTCGTTTGAATATCTAGAATCCAATCACAAACAGCCACTTAGCGCTGAGTTCAATCAATGTACCTTTCTCAAATAATCGTAAATTATACACCTACTTAGATAATCTAGCATAAACATCATTTGATGATTACCCAAGATCGATAACCGTATTGGAGGCCTACCTAATACAGGAATGATAAACCTTTGAGTAATAATTTGCATCGGCTTTTGTTGGATTCAATAGCTGTTATTCTAATGAATTGAATAAGCACGTATGCGCATTCGTCCTATTGCACCAATTGAAGAAATCTAGACTGACTGGACAGCCCACAGAGATAACACTGTGTATACGAGTAGTCCAAACATCAAGTGTACTCAGAATCTCGCGGACAGCTTAATTTGAATTCCCCCGAGTTTTTTTTTCCGAGTCTCCACAATCGAAGGTAGCGGAAGCATTGTTTTCACTTTCGGAATGTGAAAATTTTTTTATCTCCAAAATCAAAAATTCCACTCGCATTTTGCGTTTTAGACCTTTCTGAACAATTTTGGTTCCGTGTCTGTCTGTGTGTCTGTCTGTCTGTCAGCAAATCCTTGTTACGGGGAAAACTACACGAAGTTATAGTCCGATTTTGATGAAATTTTCAATTTATGATTGTGCGGACATTAGTTGGGGTGTAGATGGTCCCCTTCAATCCATATTCATAGGTCTCATGATACAACTCATACGGATCAATAGTTCTCGCCGCAATATATGAATTGAAATAATGGTATGCGCAAACGTGAAATCCTTGTTACGCGCATAACTCCACTTGGAGTTCTTGACCAATTTCGATGAAATTTTCAGGGATTGTGCGGGTTAGGGTGTAGATGGTCCCCTATGAGTTTCATGACCGAACAAACCTTACCATCTGAAATTCTTCAAGAAGTCAACAGGTCACATTTTAGCAGAGAGGCTTTAGCATTTACAAATAGGCGATTTACTCAGTTTGCGATATTCAGACGTTTTTGGTTTTAGGAAGAAACTCGTCAATTGAGAGACACCCGGTTTTGAGAAGATGATCAACGATCATTAATCATTTAAGGGTGGAATTATCCAAAAGTAACCCCAAGTTTTTAGACGTGGTCAAGCAACAAAATTATAACCGAGGAAAATCTTGAAAATACACCACATGTTCCAAATGAGCACCAATTTTCATCTGGTGATTTAGCGAAAAACAATAGTATACATTTATGGGCCAGACTTGGCTGACGCCTAAATTTTAGGGCACTACCGGGTAGCACACTACCACAAAGATCGATGAAATAGTCATGATATGAAAAGATTTAAAGGGCAAATGTTTTGTTACTATAAACGAGTTCTATCACTTTGACGAAAGATTTGACGAAGAAGCAAATAATATACAAACCATTCCAGCAATGCAATAATTCCCATCAAGCAATGCTACTGTTGGTGCAGTATTAGTATGTATCATTAGTGCACCAATTGAAACCATATAATACCTAAGATTTATGTTGCAGACGCTTCGAGAATTCCTGGACACTGCACAACACGGTGTGATACTTTTCAGTATGGGTTCCATGTTCAAATTCAACTCTCTCCCTCGAGTGAAGAGAGAAGCTTTTGAAAGGGCCCTCAAAAATGTTCGGCAGAGAGTCATATGGAAATGGGAGTCTGGAAAATCAATCAATGGCAATATCCTATACATGGATTGGGTGCCTCAAAGAGACGTATTAGGTACGTCACTTCAATTATTGAAATATGTACCATTTAGTTGCAAATTTAATCAGTTTTAATTCCTCCGATTCGACGAACGTTATTGCTAATTCTGTATTTGATTGATCGCCGTAATCTTTCTGGGTTAAGAGATTACGCTTAGTCTGATTGCATTAGTTGTCGTTCAAATATACAGGTCACATTTGAAGGCAAAATCTATCAAACCAAGGACATGATTAAACCTACTTTAACCTGAAGGTGAGTTGAAGACTGATACGAAGAAGTTTTTGATAAGATAAGAGAGATAAGAAGTACCTATACATTTTTAAGGGTACGTTCTAAATATTCAAATTCTTCAAGATACTAAACCGTAATTCCAACTTTTGCAGAAATTTTAATTTGCAATTATTTTTGAACGTTGAATTGGGACGTCGTACATTGTACTGACTATTACGCTAGATAAGTCACTAAACAACAACTCCTTGTGGCTTTCAGTGACTTTTCCTTGAAATGTAACAAAAAGACACGAATGACGATTTTCATCATCACCATGTATTAAATAATGTTACGTATCACATAATAAAATCAACCAACGACTACTTAAACCCAGGGATCAGGTTCATTGTATGGGAAAGGATTGCACCCTCTCATGGTCAGAAAAGAGACGAAAAGGGGAACACTAAGCCCTGAGCACTAAGCTAAGGGCGCTAATCATCCTCCCGGCGCCTCCCAGTGTAGCCTGGCTATTGCTGTCGCTCAAACACATACAAAAACTCTTCTACTTTCAACTACCCCTTGGTCTGTACGTCAGATTCGTCTGGCGAAAAACCCACTCTATTTAGGAAAAGCCAGCACGTCATACCCGTCCCGCCGAAAGATTTTTCAGGCCCTACCGAAAGTGAGTACGTCAGATACGACTAGACATAAGAGTAAACAACAAAAACTTCTCTAAATTCACTCCCTGCTGAGTCGTAAGATTCGTCTAGATAAAAAAGCAAATGTTTAAAAAAAAAACTCCCTAAATTCGCTCAAACTAGTCCAGGCACTAGGAAAATTGTAATACCATTATCAAGCCTACGAAACTTGTAACACCTGACATACGATTCAAGAACGGCAACATTAATAGAGAACTCAACCAATCACCACTAACTACTATTTTTTTTAGTGAGAGAGAAAAAACATTTATTGATCATTATATGGGGTGGAATGCTGGAATAGCTGGGGTTGTGAAAAGTATAAATTGATATGCCAAAAGCTCGAATTGGTATGCCGAAAATTGAAATTGAGTCGCCAAAAGTTTAAATTGAGATGAGAAAAATATTAAAATTTATTTGTGCCGAAGGTTCAAATTACTTTGCCAAAATTTTCAATTTGATAATATGCCAAAAATTCAAATTGATTTTGCCAAACTAAACTGATTTTATTTTTTCCTGACTGTGTGTGTGATTTCATTCTTCTGGTAGCCAAATTGCTGCTCCGTCCTCCAGTCCAAGTCCTCGCACGTGTTTCCTCGGGCCCCTTAGCCTCATGGAAACTGCTCGATGAACTGCGAACTGAGTTTTCACTCGTGCCCACATCATCACCTGGGAGTAGGATTTCGACCACTTGTTGGAGAGGCGTAACGAAACGTTTTTGAGAAAGGATCCATACTCCTTATGTAATGCGCCATTGCATGAAATGACGAGTGGCGTGAAAGACCCTCTCAGGTCTTCAGCGACTCAGTCGTATTTTGAGTGTGTGGCTTGGGCAGCATGCCGGGAGATGGTAGGCCAGTCCATGGAGGAGTAAGAGACTGCCTCAGCGTTCTCGAAAAACGCAGGTCTCTCACGGTCCCACACGCCATGGACCTTCATGTCCGCTACCAAGCGTCTGCCGTCGGCACTGTCACGTAAAACTGGTTCTGTGACCACGCCATTCCATGCAAGGCTAACACTATTATTCCATGCAACACTAACTATTATTAATTGGATTTTTTAGTTTTGTATAAGATGTAGGCAGTCCAGTTTTCTATCAATCATCTTTTTCTATTGTATTCCAAAACTGATTTTTGAAACCTCTTTCGATGGATTCATTCGGACAGGTAAACATACTTATAACACGCCAGCTCCACAATTTGATTCGTTGCCGTCATTTAAACCTTCTGTTCAAGCTTCATTTTCCCTTATTGCCCTGGATTTATTGTTCACAATTAAATAAGCCATAATTTTGGAACATTTTCAGTTTTAATACACGTGAAGATACAATTTTTACTATAGTTAATTCATTAAATGCCAACGAGGAATGTCAAAATGTCGATTAGAGCATTCATGTTTGACTGATTGAACTTGGCCGTAAATTGTTTGTTTTGAAAACATCGAAATTTCAGACCCCGCAAAAGTCATTCAAACATTAATATGATACAAAATCATAACAACGATTAAATCGTTACAACATAGAACCTTTAGTAAATTCTAAATGTATATTTACCCTAATTCATTTATTATTTATCGAGAGGATAAAGAAGGAAAGTCTAGATGGTTTAACTCCAAAAAAGTTAACTACTTAAAACAAACATAAGGTTGAAGACGCACGCATAATAAGGTCCTGTACAAAAATATTTTGACGGAATGATCTAAATGTGGAAGAATAATTGAATCCCCACTCAATCTGAAAAAATGGTATAAACTGCTACCGAAAAAAATGTAGAACAGAAGAAATGAAGTACAGCCAAATGGGTGTTCCCAAGTATGATGCATACGATTTGCCTAATATTCAATGAAAACGTCATTATAGTGAAAATACCAAAGAAAATAAAGTATGATGTGAACAATAGGGAATGAGGAAAGTGGTGTAGGCTGACCTAAAGTGCCCCTCAACTTTTCCATCAGAACTGAGACTGATGTGTAGCTCATGGGAGTAAATGTGTTCACCACTTCACCAATACGATTCAAGTCTTTGCACTAAAGCATTTAGTGATATATTACCGGATTAACTGCATTGTATACTAAGCATACAGTTTTTTTCTTCACAGCTCACAGGAACGTTGTGCTGTTCATATACCACGGGGGTCTGCTGGGGGTGACAGAGGCGGTTCACAGCGGTGTGCCTATCTTGGGGATTCCAATGTTCGGAGACATGGCCATCAACATGGCAGCAGTGGCGTCGGCAGGCGCTGGAATTAGTCTTCGATTGAGAGATATCACAGACGACTTGCTCTACAGCACCATACTACAGATGGTAGAGGATCCGATGTAAGTATTCTTTTTTTCGGCCAATTTTTATCGAAAGTTTTGGAGCACTCTGAATATCCCTGGCAACAAAAAAGTACACCAAAATAAATTATCTTACATCATTCATTACACTAACATTACTCCACGAGAAAGAAAATCCCAATTCCTCACTTCCAACGGCAAACGTTTTAAACCCTGTCCAATCATTAGATCGTAAGAAAAAATGTAATATTAAAAATAATCATTATTTTATTTATTTATTTTGTTTTTTATTGTTTTATTTATTTTTTTTTTTTTTATCAATTGGGAAATTACTAGTTGCTCCAAAAAGTGCAATGCGATACGAATCAATAACCACAATAAACAAAAACCAACTAACCTCAAAAAATATTAATTAATTGCAACTTTCTTCAAGTTTTTATGCTAGCACTAATTTCAATGGTGCCTTCACGCGGTAATTTGAAACGTAGCCTTCTTAGAACTGACAGAGGACCCATAATATGATGAGGTCGTGATCAGCTGCGTGCCTCCTACAGCTAATGTCTATGCTATTTATCATACTAATTGAATTGACTTGAAGACGCACACGGAATAAGAGTCCTAATCCGCACAAAATTTTAGTACTGCAGGATCCGCAACAACTTGCCCATCGTGCAGGATAACGCATTTTCCCAACAGCGCACATTAATTATTCAACAATTAAATTATTATTAGTTAATGGGGAGGAATTGTGAACGGATAGACCGCATTCAGATCGACATGAAGACCTTTTGTTGATCTATTGCTTAACTTCAAGGTCTTTTTGCAAATGTTGCATGTGGCACTCGCCCCATCTTTAATTTTGAGAAATAATCCCAAACGACTGTGGAATCCATAACTTTAAATCAGCTCGCTAGATAAAATACCGCTATGTTGTAATTACATAATCAATTAAAATGGTAGAAGACAAGGCTGGCAATGTCGCCAAATGGGGGAAACTGTGAATCACAGATGGGGAATGTGATTCACGCAAAAGATCAGTGAAGGAGAGGGCTGGAGCGATGGAGGGGAAAGCACCACGCCAGGGATGGAAAGTTCCACTGGAAACTCTTATCAACATTTTTACAGGATTGCAGGATCCATGAACAAATCCTGCAGGATCTGCAGGATTCAAGATTGGGATCCTTAATAGGATCAGACCAGTGGATCCAGCGAAATTGTACTTAATAATCAATTGACGGTGACATGTGATACAAAGCCTCCCCAGGACTCATACTTGAAGGTCTAAGATCAACGGGGTGTTAATAAAGCTAATTTCTAAGCTGTGTATAGTATGAAGCTACAATTTGGTGTGCAGCCTTCTTAAGATGTAATCTTGCACATTGTACAGATTATTAAAACTTCAAACCAACTAATCTTCCTGCATTCATTCATACTATTAACCTTCATTTACTTCGACATATCCGTAATCTATTGTTTTTCCTATCAACGGAGAAATTTATACAATAAGAACGCATTTTCGAATGTTTCTAAGCCAAGTTTAACTGCAAGTTCTAAACCTACAGTGGACTTATAAGTAGTTGTCAGGCAATCAAGAGAGTAGGTCTGCAGAGGTAGTGCTGGGTATCCTCCACAAAGGCCACCATTATTACTAATAGTATTGTAACAGTTTAAAATTAACTTTTATTATATCAATTTATGCATATGATCAAAATAATAACGGTAGATTGTTTCACAGGTACAAAACGAACGCAGTCAAGCTAGCAAAATTATACAGAGATCGACCAATGCCGCCCCTCCAAACTGCGGTGTACTGGACGGAATACGTTCTAAGGAACAAAGGTGCCCCTCATTTGAAGACCCATTCTCTCGCCTGGTATGAACTTTGGTTGTTGGATGTCGTACTTTTGGCTACTTTTATCCTACTCTTAGTAGCTGGAATCGCCAAAGTATTAAGTAGGAGGGTCATGAAAATTCCCTTATTGATTTTTAAAACCAAAGAACAGTGACAACTTAATTCACCAACAAATGTGAAACAGGAACACAAACCAAAGAATGATTATTTATTGTTATTTAAATGTATACCGAATTATGTACCTACATATATATTTTTTTAGTCGAATTATTTTTCATTATACCATTTAAAAAATATCAAGGTGTTACAATTCATTATCCTTAAACTGACTTGTTCCATGCAATTGGGAGAGGTATTCTTTCCTTTAGGCAGTCAAGAGGTTTTTCTATTTACTTACTGTAACAAAATGTTTAGGATATGCAGAAAAGGGAAGTGATTTTCACAGCATACAGAGAAATATTCGAAAACAGCATTGACCCTATTCCCATTGCGCAGCAAGAAAGCTGTAGGTTCGTTGGAAGATGAAGAAATGCTTTCAAGAAAGGCAACTGTCACCAATTTGGAGTTTTCACGCGAATTAAGGTAGCCCAAAGCAGGCTTCTTCAGCTTTTCTTCTCAGAATCACCACTTTTGTTTGACAAACATGAATTTTTTTTTTAATTATCACCAGCAGGGCCATTGCAGAACATGTGACCCTTTAAACATTTCTGTAGTCCTCAATTACTGACCATTACCCCTATCCCTATGATCTTTCTGCCACATTATTCAATTTAAATCAACTACATTAAGTGAGATTGGAGAGGCATAAGGTTGGACCCAACTAGATTTGTAGTGTTTACATTTAAGATGTATCTGTATTGCTAAGGATTGTAGTACAGTAAAGTGCAAAATACCAAAGCACAAATTAAGTTCATAAGGAGATTGAAATAAGTAAATCAAGCTCACCTAGTCTGAATTGTTGGTTTATAACTCATCCTTTTCTTCAACCTGTAAACATTATGAAGCATAATTGCAACTCGTACATAGGACCAATGAATTCTGTGAATTTATCAAATTGCTGAATCCTATTAAAAGGGGTTATCATTGGTTCTTTCTAACTCACTTTCGCAAATTTTCCAGGGTAAGATTTATTTTCAATCATCACTTCTTCGCATCTTTCCTGCTCAATAAGAAAATCCTTAGCGTCCCAAGCTTGTGCTCCATCCTTGTAAACGAACAAAGCTCGATTATCTTCAACTATGTATCTGAAAAAAGCCAATTGTTCATGTTTCAATTTTGATTATAAATATCAACAGAATTGTACGTGCAGAGGATCCAAACAACTAAGATAACCACGCTCTGCTATCACGTAAGGGGATATTTATAATATATACATCCTATATTGGCAATACTATTGTTTTCATCAACTATGACAGCAGAAGGGAATATTGAAGGAAACACCAGAATTGACTGTTTTACTTGTTTATTGACTCAAGTCCCTGACGGCTCCAATTACGGGAAGTCTATTTAACGAGAGACCAACCAGCAGAAAGGGAAATATTGATATTGCGATCATTGGGGAGAATGATGCTTACCTCGAGCAGCGGTGGTGCTTGGAGAAAGCTAAGATGGGGACTTGAATAAAGGCATTCGGCCTGTGGGGCATTGTGAGGGAATAGGGGCGTCAGGACTGTCAAAAAATATAGGGCCAGTGATCGTAACTACGCTCTGCTACCATGTGAGCTCCCTTGCCGCTTCCATTGAGCAGAATGCGGTAATGTCTACCACCCTCAGAAGATGACCTAGACGCTTGAGAGCGTCTGATTCATCTCCCAAGGCAATGGATTCAAGAATCGGGAAAGGTCAACTAACCATATTCATCACAGGTTTGAGATACAAGTTAAGATCAATAATAACTTGAACTTGATAATAAATGAACTTGTTGTGAAACGAATGGAAACAAAGTTTGATGGACTTGTTGTACCTTTCAGCTTGGATATGACTATTCCAAAGGCTAGTTTGCCATAATTTGGTGATTTTGTCAGTTTCGTCTCTGGTAGGGTTCCCACTAACGCTGACGAACGACATCAATGTCTTTCCTTTCTTTGTTAACTTCAAAATGCTTTCTGGGTCTTGTCCTTTCAACTAAAACCATGAAACAGTACCAAGATTAATACAACAAACATGATGAGACTATTTATTTATACAAATCAGTCAGGAACCGCCAAAAAAGAGAATAACGCAACGACAACGTGGTAAAAATAATTGTAATTCCTTTATGTTTCGTTCAGCAACTGTGACCATCATCAGAAGAAAGAATCTATAGAAGAGCAAATAACTGGTTGGGAAGAGATAAAACAGAAAGCAAAAAACCTTTATTCTGTGAAAGGAATCGAACCCCACATAGAAACGTGACAGCTTAGCAGCTTCTGCATGTAGGGAAGTTCCACATGAGGTAAATCGACCCCTTGACGAAGTATAAGTGTTCATTCAACCTCCAGGTATTTAATATACTCTGCATTAACGCTGCTGTCACAGACAGTATAGCAGTCAATAAATTGGTTTTTGATTTATTTCATAACTGACCTCCTGCCAACTAACTGCTAGCTCTCCTCTAGATTCTGTCTTCTAAAGATGGTCACAGTTAACGACCAAAATCTCAAGAAATTACACCGATTACTACCACATTGCAGTAGCATTGTTGCAGAATGAATTTGGCTAAAAAAGAAGCTGTCCGTACCTTATTTAGATCGATTTGTGGCTGAGGACGTAGATGTTCTGGAAGCTCATCTGGCTCAAGAGGCTCCTCGTCTTCCTAAAACACAATTTAGGTGATTAATAGCTCTAATGATAACACCCACGGCTCATTGTCATTATGGAACAACCATCCCCGCTTCTTTTCCACAGAAACAGCAACTCAACACTCTCAAACACTTCCAACAAGAAACTATCTGAATATGCTGATTGCTTCATGATGCACTCACAATGCCCAGCTATGGTTGTTGTTGGAAAAGTTTGAGAACGTTGCCATTATGAATGGATCACATAGAAGCCCTTTAAATTACTTGAAATAAATACTTAATCTTGTAAAGCTCATCCCCTCTCCTCTTTCCATTAAACCACCTGTTGTCCAAGCCGAACAATAAACTCCACTAAAATTGTAGTACACTCAAGTATAACGGAGCCTATTTTTGAAATATAATTTCGTGGTTATCTGACAAAAGGATGATTTAGTCATCAAATTTACTAGTCCGCAAAAAAGCTGATATGAAAACACCTTTAATAGTACAATATACTGTACATGGGTACAGACGTAGGAACTCACGAATAGAAGAATGAGATAGAACTTAACCCTAACTATGCTTCACTAGCTCGCAGATATAACATAGCATATTGCATTAAAACGAAATGAATAAACATTTCAAGAGGAACTCTAGAAAGCGAATTCCACGCAATTCTATTAGCTGATTGGATCGTTGAGGTGATAAAACAAATTAGTTAATTTTTAAAAAGATGTTGACTCAATTTTCAGAACTATAGAGAGTTCAATAAAACCAGAGTAAGATAGAAAGTTGTCTATTTTTCCACAAAAATAATGAGTTACACAGTTAAATCGATTTCGACGGTTAGGTCATCACATAGAGCACATCTTATATGAGGCCAAGTGGAAGGAGATTGAATCCTATTGGCTTGGGGAAGTGAAAGGGGTGGGGGGGACCAACCAATGCTACTCAAGGCTTACAAAGTGAAAGGAGCACAAACAGTAAAGCAGGGTTCAGATCCATCCGGAACGTTTGGAAATACGGATAGGGGAAACTAGTAAAAAGCAGTGGAGGGGATGGAGGGGAATCAGCCACGCACGAGCCAACAACTCGTTTCCCGCGCTTCCTCTCACAGCTGTTTCGGTTCCCGACGCCATTCCTTAAGCGCAGTAATGAACTGCGCAATCTGGAACGAAAAATATTGGAAAAATCTGATGCGTACAGTTTGCTTCAAAAGTGCCTGACCGGGAAAAATATTCCCTCTCCCCAGATGATGTCCAACCAATCAGCTGCTTGTATTCACTTCCTGGATAGCTTGCCGGATGGATGTGAACCCTGCTCAACATTATGGAGAGGGGGAGGCAAACTTATTGCAAGAATGAACCCAATAATGGAGAAATATTTTGGGGAATAACCTCATTTAAATATATTTTCTTAACGATTTCGAATATGGTAGAATCACAGAATAGGTAACCCGCCTCTTATCACACCGTCGCCATATTGAAAAACCAGATGTCTCCTATCGATATAGGTCCACGCTTTTGATGTATGTTCGAATGTGTTCTGTCTAGTTCGCTGGTCTGGATGCTCGCTACGCTCGCATCTCAAAAACAAAAAAACATCCTACATCAATCCTTCCAGTAAAGTACAGGTCAGTTGGAAAAATAGATCAGAATGTGTTAACACTGTGCACTACCCCACAAAATATCACTGATATTGATGAAAGCACAAATTGATGCATCCTGATAAGAGGTGTGCGTTACCTATTCTGTGATTCAGCCTCGAATATTTCTAGCACATCCAATATACCTCCCTTAAGCAAAAGTGAGGAAATTCTACACATTGCCTGGTTGTCAGATAAAAATTAAAGCTATGATTGGACTCATTCGAATGACTTGCAAAGACAGAATCACCTTTGTTGTCCCTGAAATCCTTTTCATGATCTTTTATTCGTTTCCTAAATTACCAACCAGTTGGACCACAGTACTCAAGCCCACATGAACATTTCAGTTTATAAACCCCACTTTTATCCTGGAGGGATTATTTTCATTCTAGAACCCAACATTGAAACCTCTGGACGACAGAATTTTACCAAGTTTAATCGAAATTTTCCCATAATAAGGTATATTAATAGGGTGATATATCGCAACATATTCATTTCAAACAATTACAATAAATGTTGAACACCTGAGAATTGGTTGTTAACTTTCAATGAGCATCTGACTTTTATATTTCTACTCTACGTGTTCAATCATGATTAGCCATAATGATATGTCTTACCTCCCACTGATCCAGTAGTCTTTCCATATCAGCATCGCTGAAGTCGGTGATGTCTTTCTTCGCCCAGTCCGGTTTCTCTTTAGGTTTCTTACCGTAAGCGAACGAGGTTAACATTAACGAGACACATAACAGAATTATTCCTCTAAATTTCATATTGGGTAACCCTAGAATATAGAATATTTTTGAACAATTATCACTGTGGAAGGAAGATAATAGGCTAGATTACAGCGCCGGCTAGCGTCTACACTTCACTTGGAACTACAACTTAGTCTTCTTCATTATTAAGGACAGCCATAATGAACACAGTGTGTGTACATAAAAATCTTCTTTACTCAGAAGAGATTCGTCATGCAAGGGATCTCCCAACAATGAATGGAACAATGGAAGTGACAGATCTAGTCTGTCCCTACCAGGAGAGGCTCGCCGGAGCACACTCCGAGGCACAACTAGCGCTACAGTGCTGTTAAAATGTGAAGTTATCAGCTTCTTCCCTTCAAAATGTCACCGATATAGGTGTAATCAGAATTATCAGTTATCATTCCGGTCATATCAATCTCTGTTTATTGTAGGTTAACTTTTATGAGTTTGCTACGTTCATTGGTGTCGACTGTCGATCCTAGTTGTCTTAGGAACTGGTTTGTACAAAATGCAAGTGTTGGTTTCAGAGCGTGAGTGCCTGGCGGATTATTTTTGTAAAGAGTGTAGCTGATTACCATTGCTCCTTACAAATATGGTTTGGGCAAACTTTGGAGGGAAGTTGTCGTACAAGCAAGGTAAAGGTAAGATTTCAGAGGTTTCCAAAACCATAGCAAAATTATTGTTTTCACGAAAAAATGCAGGAACCAACTGATTTTGAAAATGGGGCCCCAAACGGAACTACACCAGAGTTTTCATTATGTTCTGAGTTGAAACTCAGTGCAATGAATTTATATATTTATGATGGGGATAATTAGTTGAATAAATTGAACCTTTTATACGGCTCTCAACCAGATGTTTGTTAATTTGAAAATAAGCGGAAGGCTATGCTGGAAGCATAGTTCACAAAAAAGTCACTGAGCTAGTTGTGCCTTGGAGTGTGCTCCAGCGAGCCTCTCCTGTCCCTACCCACAATATTTTACTGTTTCACGAACTTGTTAGTTTATCTGCATATTCAGTCTCAATTTTTTCAGGAAAATTGATATATTCATGTAAAATCTTCTTCTTTTTCCATGGCACTACAATCTGCAGGGGATCAGGAATCTCTTCTGGACTCATTCTGGCTACGTGTCCAGCCCAACAGCGTATTCCAGAATTCATCACTCTGACAACATCCCAGTCACAGTAAAGGCCCATAATTTTGGCATTTTTGTCTTCCCCAGGCAAGCTCCTCTGGGTTGAACATGGCCCCCAAAAATTCTACAAAGAACCTTTTTCACAAACTGGCGCAATTTTTTCTCACTTGCTTCTGTTGGCGTCCAGGTTTAGGAGCCATACGTCAACACCGGTCTTATAAGGGTCTTGTTGAAGCAAAGTTTAGTAGTCTGTGAAATTACCCTGCTTTTCAACTGTGGAAGGAGTCCAAAATGACATTGGTGAGCTGACTGTATCCCTCTGCTTACTTTGGCTCTCATATCATTTTCAGCATTCTCAAGTAAGCTAAGGTACACTAATTCCTAACAGCTTTGAAGGTGTAATTATTCACTTGGACTGTGCCAGGGACAGGCCTGGGGGAGGTTTGAGGCCACGTACTTGGTTTTTGACTTATTCGTTTGTAGAAGAACTACCTACATATTGCAATATTTTCTAGACCAAAGTACTTCGACATTTATGAATGTTATGAATTGAATTTGATTGATTTGTGAATACTGGGCAACAAGCAATCCAAAATTGTGATTACCTCATTGCAATACAATTGGCACTAGACACTCAAATACTTTAAACCTAACATGGACTTGATCCTTCTCAGACTGGAATTTGATTCTCTTAGTTGACTTATAGGCAGTTACGTTACGCACCCTTGTTTGAGCTCAGGAATGTCCAATCAAATATTTTTGTGTTAGTACAAAAAGTACCTTTTCCGTCAGCCAACACTTTAACGATTTCGAACAACTCTTTTTGTGACCTACATGAAAGGACCTCGTGTCAAATAACAAAGAAGGAGGGGAAGATGTGTTATCAATATTATCACTTGACATTCGATGATTTTCATCTGTTATGTCTTGCAAAAATAATGATTTGTGTTGGATTTGATACTATTATTGTAAGGATGTTTTCGTGAAGTTTCCGAAAGTAATAAATTAATGTAGCTGTCAAATCGAATATTGCGTTGTCGCTCTAACCACGTTTTAATCGTTTTTCCGCCGATTGGAGCTCCTCAACCATGTCCACTTGTCCACCCACAAATTTTCAGGGGATGTTACTTTCGAACATTATAAATTCTACCGTTGTTTCTGTTGATCACATTGGTGTCGTCCCATGGGCGTTGCTATTGTGGGTGGTTTGGCTCATACTTCATTCTGTTTATCGGAAATGTTTCGAGGTAAGTTTAATCGTGTTAATAGATCTGAGAAGCTTCCCGATCACTTCATATATCTTGAAGATAAGATACAATCGGCATTTTGTTATATTTATCTGCAAAAACTGTTTCTGGTTTGTTTCTAATTTTCACATCTAAATATTTGCTTTGATTTTAGGGCTTGTTAACGAGAATTGGTGTGCAAGAACCCCAGAAGCAGAGAATGATAAAAATTTACTGGAGGTTGGCCTTTGCCGCTATTAGCCTACCTTTCGCTTACCAGAATGTACCAATTGATGATGGAGAATTGCGCCGAGATATTTTGAAAACTTTGGGCCAACTTCCGAAATCTCTACTCATTGCAGAGCCACCGACATTCCACACCAAGTTTTCCTACGTTCTGCTCACTGGATTTTACCTCAATACTGTGTGCGAAACGTGTATCGAGCATGGCCTGAAAAGCTGGGAGTTTTTTCTACACGAAACCTTCACGATATTTTTCATTTGCACATTTCCATTGAGGTAAGTTGAGTTTCAGGCTACCTAATCAAGTCGGAAGGTTTGACTTTGGCGGTAAGGAGAGCGGTTGATGGGTTTCAATGTTTTTGGGAAAATATGTACCTCCTCTAAAAGGGTCACCTAGCCAATTTGTTCATTTTGCGTGAAAAAATCTGTTTTCGGCGGCTGAAGTTCAGAATAGGGGCCCCTCCTGATGAGAAGAATATATCGATGTGTACTAGGATCTTTACAGGATCATAATATCGATACCGCTGCCGTGTCGGATTGCTTTGCACAACCACCTTCGAGCAGCTGAAGGCCATCCATATTTCCCGCTCCTATTCAACCTTTCGTTCTTGAACCAGCACAACTGTCAACCTTCTATTTGTCCAACCAATCTATACTTTAGTAGAAGGATTGATGTAGGATATTTTTTTTTTGCTCTTGAGATGCGAGTATCCAGACCAGCAAACTAGACAGAACACACATCGTGAGTCACATTATGCACGAATTGAACCTAGCTAAGGCTACTGTTGCTGATTGGCGTAGTTTTTTTTAGAGAGGTTTGTGTGAATTTGTTGGTGAGTGATACGGACATGGTTTGAGGTGAGAATAAGATAGTTGAGATAGATGAGAGCAGTTGTAGATGTCAGCCGAGATGTTTTTTTCCCTTCCAGACGCGTAACCTACGTATTTCACTATGTTCATTTCCCGCCATTTGCTACTTAAAAGTTCGTTATTTTCCGCCATATTCAAAAGTTGCAGTTTGTAGAGGTAACGCGTATCATCGATTTATATATCGAAAGCTTGGATCGATATATAGACATCGGGTTACGAGGGCCCCCTATTCTGAACTTCTACCTTTTTGGCTTTCGGCTCTCTGGTTAACATGATTTTTCACTTGATCACTGAAAGAGGTTTCAATCTCCTATTTTTACATTTTTTAACCAGACTTCGAAAATTAATCCCCGTAAAATCCAAAAACAGGAGCCTAAAAAAGAAAAAAGACGAGAAATAAACAAATTTGGGTCATTATTCCGCAGAAATTGCGTCGTCGAATCAAGGAATGGACAACCTTTTACTTAGAAAACTTGTAGGTAACTTTCGTTTGTTCTAGAAATATAAGTGATTTCTTTCGTTTATTATTTTTTCACTTTTCTCTTGTAGTTAAAAACGGAAAACTGAATTATTAGAAGACTTCATTTTGGATATTTGTTTACTAGAGAGATGTGAGCATTGAGACCACTGAACCAAACGGAACACTGATCTCCGTAACAGTGGCTTCCGTGTAATCTCTTAATACTCAGTGGACAAACGCTTGTTCTAATTTTTGGTTCACCCTTTGTGTTGTTCCAAAAACCACTGAATTTTCCAACTGTCGTGTCCCAAAACCGCTGCTACTTGTCCCAAAAGTTACCCCAAACCACCTAAACATTTGTAAGTTAGGAAATTATGGCGTTCTCCCCATTTTTGATAGAAATATAGATTGAAAAAATGCCGAATATAACTAAAGGAAATAACGGAAACAAACGAGAGCGTAGTATCTTTTTAATCAGTAAACCAACCAATAGAATGTGTGAAAACAGATCTCGGTTCACCAACCATCGATGCCTGCCTTGAACAACATAGGCAACCCGCTTGTATAGTAGCTAATTGTTTTAAGTTTGATCGCATTATTCAACAAATTTTCTAGGTCATTGGGCTCTCTTTTTCTTATTCATTCATGCTTCTTGCAGCTAATATTATGTTTCATATTTATTTTGTTTAAAAGTCGCGTTTAGCTGCTTTTTTATTAACACAACTAACTGAATTAGTAATTATAATAGTTTTGAAATGATTTCTGCCATTGAAGGCCACAAGTCCTCAGTTTTATGTACTCACCTCTTTTTGGAGGTGGAAGAAAGTTCTGTTCTTCCAAACAAAAGCTTTATTCGTACGTGTGCTGTTCTGTATGCGCTCACAACATTAAATATCCCAGTCACCACTGAGTAGAGGGACCACGCAATTTCCAATGAACCCAAGCACACACATTTATGTTGCTTGTTCTCCAAGACTCGTGGATTGCATCCTATAAATGACTCAATCTGTATATGGCCTGAAGAAAATTTTATTCCTCTCGAAATGCAAAACCACAATAAAGGAGAACAAAGCTATGGACTCTATATTATATCACTCATAAGAAAATCATAGTTTATTGACCAAATTATACTTAGCTGGCATATTCCTTTACTTGTACTGTATTCAGAAATTCCAACCAGTTTTTAAGCGGTTATATAATATACCAGATAATGAATGCACATTTTTGGTTGTTAGTCATTTTGTTAATTTTAATTGTATCTATTGATGACATTCATGTTGCAGATCGGTGTACTTTGGTATAGCTCTGATTGCAACTGTTAATCTCGAAAAAACTATTTATGAACTGAGCAGGCTGCTTTGCTGTATAAGCTCCATCGGGAAATCCAAAATCCTGTTGAAATCTTCTTCTGGGATCCTTCTGCTGCATACGTTTGCCTGGTACTATGATACTTATTATAGATGCTGAGGGTGACTCGATTCTACCTGTAACTTCTTACTTAACTTTGCTTAATTTCTGCAGGTGTGGAATCTATTTTTATATCTTGCCGAAATACTTTCTCATTCTACCCATTTATAAATTGGAAGAAGGAGGCGATGGTAGTCATGTTTCGCTTCTTCTGCTTCTAACATTTTCGCTCTGGGCCTATTTTGCCGTAGAAGTGTACTCATCTGTAAGTACTACTGTTTTGTTTATAACATTATCATGAAATACATCAGACATCTTGCAAAGGTGAATTTAGTTTCTCAATTTCATCGTGTTTGGATTGGGATTGTTAATTGAAATATGAGGATTTTAATTTATGATACGTGACACTTATTTCTGCCTTTTATTACAGCCTCTTAACAAGTTATTACTCGACCAAATCTATGGAAACCACCGGGCTCTTGAGAAGATTTTATTCGGCCACAACGAAAATGCAGAAGAGGACTTCATCATTGAAAACCACATGAATCATTCAATAGAGAGAAACATCCAGGAAGAGAGAGCCATGAGTGACTGGTCTCAATATTCTCAATCTGCCATGAAAATTCCTCAATACAAAGTTCAAGATCACCGTAAAAACCGCGAAAATCTGCGGTTGATGTACCAAACAGTAAAGTGTAAGTTATTTTGACTTGACGTATCATTCACTGAGCAAATAAGATAGAAGAAAAAGTACCTGTACTTCTCTTGTCAAAAATTTCATTTTTTTAAACTGCAATTTCTTAATGTAGGTATTGACTCAGTTGTTCCTATTCACTGGTAGTTGAGTTTCTCTGTTAGCTTGTACTCTATATTAGTAATGATGTATGTAATTTCAACAAACCGAAAGAGCCTACCCGATTGCTGCACAGCCATCCTGTTACTCCCCCTGAAAATCAGAACTTAAGCAAAAAAAAAAAAAAAAAAAAACCCGGGCCCTAGGTGAGGTATGAGAACTGTTGTGAAAAATCCTTAACGATTGAATCATCTGATATAGTTGCAATGGAATTCTCTTATGAAGAAATCGAGTTTATTATCACTTCGAGTTTATTATGAGCAATGACCAATGCACTCTGCCAGCAATTTGTGGAACTAAAAAGTATACCTCTCTAGCAACAGATTTGTTGACTGTAATCAATCACATGACTGAATAGATCACATGACTGAATAGATCACATGGCTGTTTTGTGATCTATTTTGACTAGGGACGGGACGATACCACCGATATATAGGAGTATCGATACTTTTTAAATATCGATACCGATATTTGTATCGATATTTTTTTAGCAATGCACGATACCGATATTTGGATATCGATACTTTTCCTCAAAAATATCGGAGGTATCGACACTTTTCTGTCGGTATCGGAACTTTTTCTACGAAGTAAAATACCAGTTAGGTACTGTATACATCAAGAACAAAAATTAACAACAATGACATTCATCTCACTCCCTTCTTGTGATGACCCACGTTATGTGGTCGATCGAAACAAAATACTCATCACTCCTCGTCTTCATCGACACCTCCTACATCGATCATCCTATAGCTTCTATAACCTGCTGCCTGGGTACCTTTCTTCTTTCGTCGCTTTGTTTATCGGAATCTTCCCTCAAGACGATTTATTTTTCACGTTCCACCCTTATTCTTTACATCACTTCACACAATGCCTCCAAAGAGTAGTGTTCGGAAATATTTCCGCAAAAACGACCAAAAGGTAGCCACTTGCAACCAATGTTTAAAAAGTTTGTTTTGTAAAAATTCAATTTTCATTCAAGTAAAAAATATTGTTTTTCAGTAACTGGTTTATTCCTTGAGCCTTTCCATCTGCAATAGTAAGAAAATGTGTTTTTTTTTTTTTTTTTAAATATCGGTGGTATTGCAAGTATCGATATTTTTCAGCGATACTTATCGGAGTATTGATACTTTTGAGATATCAATATTGGAGAGTATCGAGTATTGATACGTTATTTTAAATATCGTATCGAAAGAAGTATCGATACTTTCAAGTATCGTCCTGTCCCTAATTGTGAACACACCCTCACTCTTTCTCTTAAAGTGTCAATAATTGCTGTTATTACCCACCAATCGATTATATGACTGAATAGATCACTTGGCTGTGTTGTGCCCCTCCCTCCCACCACTAAATTGAGACACACACCAAACTCGATACATGTCAGATATCTGGTAATAATTAATCGATGCCAATGCACTCTACTAGCAATTTTTCAAACTAAATAGTTCAACTCTCTAGCAACAGATTAGTTGACTGTAATCGATCACATGACAGAATAGATCACATGGCTGTGCTGTGACCTATGTGACATATTTGCGGACCAGTGAAGAGTAAAGTTCGTTCATTTGAAGTTTCTATAATTATGAATGGCTTCAACCAGAATTTTGCACATTGTGTAATGTTTATGATAATAAGGTGGTTAAATTAGCTGATTGCTGTGCAAAGAGCAATAGGAAGCAAACATGGATGTGTATATGCTATGTTTCAGTTGAATTTTTAATAACTTTCTTCTTTTTTAATGCACGATTGTACATTTAAAAAGATTCAATTTGTGGTAAATTTACGTGGAAGTAGATATTTACCTACAACCAATGACCCTCTGGATATATTGCAGGTGTGATTCGAATCAAACGTAAACTGAAGAAAATCAGAGATCAGAAGGCGAAAGATATATTTTATGACGCTCCATCGTTTAATGAAAACGAGAAGAAAACTAGCTAAATAAGCCGCGTTGGTGTAATGATCAACTGGGGTGTTACGATATTACAAACCACTTCTTATATGGTAAGTGTTGCGAAATCTTGTACAGTTTTTATAGTTGACAGTAATAATTTTATGATAATTATGAATCAAAGTGCACAATTATTTATTTAACAAAAATCGTTGTTGGAAAGTAATTATTGCAAACGAATATTTGCTGTATCTATTTTCAGATATCTACCATCTTTTCTGGTCTTGGTTAGACGCCTACAGAGTGAATTTCCAATTTTTCTTGGTCGTATTGGCACATTGTTAACTACCTTCCTATCTCATAGAATTATAGGTAGTTTACGGAAGTGGTGTTCGTAGAAGAGCTATTAGTAATTTAACTGTGGTAAGTGTGAATTTGTACCTACTTTTCTTCATCAAGTACAAATGTAATTCTAGTCATGGTTCTCAAAAATGTACGTTAGCACTTACCATGGAGGTCCTAGTATAATTATGGCGTATTGCCTTAAATCTCTTCCCGTACCTCTTAATCGTTAAATTAATATTTAGTATATTGGGAGGATGGAGTATACCTATGGCATTTGCCGTTCGTTCAGACTTAAAAAGTCGAATTCGGTACTTGCATTTATTATCTCTGAAAGCAACTACAGAAACTACAGATGCTGGGAGGGAGTATTGGAAGAGTGGGAAATTGACAGGGTGTAACTACTGGTCAGTAGTTCAACAGAAAAGGCGGTGGTGTGTGGCCTTCATTACTGCGTGCTTTCAATCAGAAATTCAGGATGAAACTACTACATCAGGGAAAATGATGTTTGTGTTTGGGTTCGCGAGGGGCACAATCAAGTCTGTGAACGGATCGGAATTCATGACTTCATCCAAAGCCAATTAATCAAACTGCCCGCTTGCCTTGCATGTGATGCCCCTCGACAAATATTAGCTGCACCTGCTTGAAGCTGGGGTCAAACTTTGACATGGTTTACTTTGACATGGTTTACTGCTATGATCAGCAGTGATTGGTAGTAAGATGTGACCTCCCGGAGTCATTGTAACTATTTATTTCGACTTAGAACGTGAGCAGTGAAAACTGCTTCCTCAAGAAATGTGAGGTTTGTGAAAAGTTTAAGGGAAGTTGCACAATAGAGTTCGTGAATGTGTATACCATCACCTCCACGCAGGTTGTAGTGGAAATCATAAGTTAGTCATATAAAAGAACATAACAGTAGGTTTACACTTCGTATCGGTAACTTTATCAATCTAGTAAAGTTATCATTTACCAACAGCACAATCATTTACCAAATAGTTCGTTGATAAACATGAAACCTATTCTGTAATTAAACTGGATAGGAAAAGCAGCTTTTGCTGTCCAAAATAATGGCTTCAGATTATGGAATTGCTTCGAATCCCCAGCTTCTATTCCTCAGCATTTGTACTCTGGCTATGTCATTAACTCACATTTCACATTTTATGAAGAAGGAGTTCAAGAAAAAAAATATTTCAGTAGTATTAGGTTTTAAGATAAATCAAGAACTTTCCACATGTTTTTAGTGATTTTTGTGGGATGGAAATTAATTTTGGTTCATAAATTGACTGCTTCCTACCTAAGTTAAATCGACTAATGAAATTCGGTAACAGAAAAATTGTATGAGTCCCTCAGCAGTGAATTTTCTGCCCTTCAGGTATGAGGAATGCAATTTTACATCTACTTACTCACCATCACCAACGCATTCTTTCTGATTAAGCGATGGAGTTCCTCATTGGTATTTCATTTGAAGTTGGTCTGGAGAACCCATATAATTCTTTCTCTCTGGTTGACTTGAAGCGTTAGTTGACGGTATTGTAATATTATGTAAATCTCAACAATAAATGTCAGTAAAGAAAAGGGTTATTGATCTTTATTATTATGTATCTGTATTATGAAGTGTGTTTCATGTACGAATTTGTCTAACTCAATGGTAGCGGCATTCAGCTTGTTGACAGAACCGCCCAATAATAACTGAATTTAGAAGCCCGGGAGATAGTCGATAGGATAACTTCTTATCTGGACATGGAAGTATTCATGAAAATAATGGTTGATGGTTTATTGAAGGAACAATTTACTCAACAATTTAATTTTGTTCTCTCAATAATGTGGAGGCGATGGTTCAGAGCCGTGTGCAACATGTTAGATAGGTACACATAATATTATAATGGATAATGGATGTTACCTTGGTTTGAGTTTGTCTCCGATATTCTGTTGTTTTTCAGTTATTGATGTAGATTGTAATTGTAAGATTGTGTAAAATCATCTTAATCTTAAAGACATTTAATTCTAGTCAAATGGCTTTAATACCTAGGAACATTTTTTGTCCTATGACGACTGTGATCTTCATAAGCCTCAGTGATAAAAACTTCTTTCGCTTGAATCAATATGTATGACCGCGTCTGACTTCGATAGTGTTGGTCAAATTTTAGTGTTCTATTGAACTGTTATGAAATAAAAATTGTTGATATGAAAACCAGCTCTCCTCCTTTCTGTCCTCCCCAAAGCCCCTCGATTTTTTTCGAAGACTTCTTGAGCTTGTACAGAAAGAACACACGAAAAAAACTGAGAAAAATGTGAGTTTCGCTTATTCTCCGTTTTATGAGGTTTTTGGTGGTTTAAAAAGATTTTAGACTGAAATTGAGTTTACAGTCGGAATCTTCAATGCATTCCCTATAGGATAAGTATCTTTCGAAGAAGTTCGAGTGAAGCCGGTGATTGCTGCAGAACAGGGGCGTATATAAGGGGGGGGGGGGGGCAAGGAGGGCCCCCTCCCCGAAATTTGGAAAATATAAATTAATATTGTGTTTTTCGGTTTAAAATCGTATATATAAAGGTGAAACTATCGGAGTATATCCGTTTTTCAGGGGGTCACCCCCGGCCCTGCCAGTGAAGGGGAGGGGGCCCCAGTGGGGCGGAGCGTATCCCAGGGCAACCGGCATGCTCCCCTCCTTGGGGACTTGGAATATACGATTTTTTGACTTGAGTATTGTTTTTATACTCCCTCATTGTGTTATTCACCTATCTCTTTTTAACCTGCGTAGCAGGGCCTTTAAACTAGTAATGTTAATAAAAAGGAATCTTTGTATCACTCATGTATTTTTTTCACGTTTCCAAGTTATTAACTGAATATTATTTAGGCCTAAAATATGCTTTCTTCTGGGAAAAGAACCACTTTTCTATCAGTTCTTTTTAGTGTTGGAATAGTTGAACATATGATTTTAGACACCTGATTTGAAACATTTCTTCAGGGGTGGCCCCCTCCGCAACGGGGGGGGGGGGGGGGTTATACATACGCCACTGCTGCAGAACTGTAATGAAACATCCGAAAAACTGCCCTAAAATGGCCTCATTGAACCAACCGAAAAAACCGGCGCTCATTTTCATTCTGCACCTTCTTCAGGCAAAAAGAAGCCGGTAAAGGTAATTTTTTCCTGTAAACTAGTGTGATCTGTAGATATAAAAGTTGCTTGTTTAGTTGTGATACGTAGTATTAAAAATTGAACGAAGATTTCATGCCCCAAAGGATTTTACTATACATTTAAGCATCATCTGTCTTCTGTGTCCGTTCTCTCTCCATTTATTTGTGATTCTTCTTCTTCTTCTTCGATGCTTTGTTTCTCATCGTTGGTTATTATTACTCTCATGCGATGGTTTCCATAATACAGAGTATCTGCCGGCCGATTGTTGTATTCATGAGCTATTTTTTCGGTATATTTCAACCACGCTTCCGTCCATTTTATCTGGTAAGATGCATCGTCTTCCCCAAGTTCCCTCTCTGGTGCTGCGAATTCATTAACTTTCACCTCCACTATGTACGGTGGAGGGTAAGGAAGCAGGCTGACTCTATTTTTGAGGAAATCCTCCTTCATTTTTTTGTGCTCACCTTTCGTGTGGAGGCAGTACAAATGTCCGAAATTTTTAGGAACCACTTCTTTGCAAAAATGTTCTATCGTGGCTAGTCGTTTGGCGTCTGCAAATTTACAGAGCAGAAATTATCCGTTTACAAGCATAAGATATACGTACACATGTACTGCTTGAAAATGCTGCTGGAAACAACACGAATATTATGAAAACTCATCAATATCAACTATAAGCAATTTAATTTTTAATCAAAACTATTAGGTACTTGTTAGCAGTAACAACATTTCAATGATGAGTTCCAAGAAAGTCCACAAATGGAAACATTTTGCGGGCTCCCTTTTTGGGATGTTAATAAAGACATCTAAAAGTACCTACCATAATTATAGAAAGCAATAATTCTAATGAATCTGCTCTATCAATCCCACGGGTTTGTCAGCGAACTGTCCTACTTTTGTTATTATTTATAACCGAACAATTTTTTCCCGAAATTCTATAAGTTTCAAATAAAGTGGACTCACAACATCGAATTTCTTAAGATGCAGAGAAATGGCCGAGTTTCAAGTCCTGATGAAGTGATTAGTGTGTTTTCGTTTACGATTTTAGTTTATAATTTTAAAGAGGATCTTTGTAATCGGCCAAGGAAAAAAACTATAACTCCCCTGGAAATTGTTACTCAGAGAACTCACGGTATTCCTTAAGGAACCTTGTTGATGGTCGCGTGTCTCCAAATTGACTGAAATGTTTATCCGCCGTTCTCCAAAGGTCGGGATTGTTGAGCCACGCGCCTGAAAAAACGGACAGCTCTTTTTATGTATATTAAAGTCAGTGGCGAAGCCTATGGTCATCTCTGGATTCGGCGATGACCAGACGATTCAATAAATTAGTTAATAGTAATGTTAAATGTACAATTTCCTCTTAATAAAAAAGAAATGTTCATGCTCGCAGTTGGCACAATTACCGCCTCATTGGCGACATTAGCGCATGTGTGGAAGTGCTGCCATTCTGCGTATCTCATACAAGCCCCGCACCCATAGCGGAGGCCCCCCTCGTCTTATTCCCTCCAAAACATCGACCAATCAAATCGCCCTAAGGCTCATGCACGAACACGCAACTTCGAGCAAGTCCGTCAACCTTTGGGAGCTCTCGTGACTTCTTGGTAGCGGTCGTGGAATTTCGGTTCGAAGTCACAACGACAGGGTTACTGTAGCAAGCGATTTTCAACCTTAAGGCTGAGTTTGTAGGCGTCAAAGTGGTTTGTGGTGCGTGGTTCAAAAACTGTCATTCAAAGCTGTATTTGCACTGATTTCAACAATAAAAAACGTGAATTTCATACGTCAAAAACACTTTGGATTGTCGTTTTTGACATGTAATTTTTCAAAATGTCCCGGGGGCGGACCCCCGACCTCTCCTTTTTTGCTGGAGAGAGTACCCCTAGGACTCCCCCCCCCCCCTTTTTCTGGTTACTAATCGCCGCCACTGGCGATGACCTAGCAAAAATGTCGCGCCTCGCCACTGGTTAAAGTGTTTGCATGTAGAGTTCAGATATCAGTATTACATTATTGATAAAAAGCTGGTGATATAATCACAGGGTTGTGAAGCTCTGCACTCATTTATGTATCCTTGCAGTGATCTGTGACCATTACCATACTGTGACCTTACCTCCTTTAGCGTTTTTCATTATTTCTGACACTCTCGGAGCGTTGGGGTAAATTCTTAAAACTGGAATCAAAGAAAATAATCAAAATATAACTATCAAATGCTCTCTTGTGAGTAATGTTGCATGTTTTTGAAGTTTGTACATTTTTATTGTCTCACTTGGTATATCATCGTCTGTTACGGCTTCCAGCACCTTTTTTATGCGTTCATCCAGCTCCTGTTCTTCTCTTTGCCTCCATTTCAGTCTGGGTCTTCTCATCGAATCTTCACCACTATATTCTCCGTCTTTGGGATTTTCCAAAAAAGTGATGCAATTTTTTAGTCAATACAATAGAAAGTTCAAATAGATAGGTACAAATAATTTTTTTTTTAAAGTGAGCTTCACTAAGTTGATTTTCGCGTTGATAAAACGTTTCGCACGGAATATATCTGGAGCTCATATGAAAGGCCCAAGTTTTTGATTTCTCGATGGAATTCATGCCTTCCCTGACGGAAACTCAAAGAAAGAGTAAATGAAAGAGAAAATTTTAAATAAGTTCTGAAATTCTTGAACCATTTCCTTAAATACCAGTAAAATCCTGTAAAATGGTTAACATACATTAAAATGTGCAATTTTGGCTGAATGAAGACATTGAAACAAACATTCAAAAGTTTGTTTGTACAAAATTACTGAAGATGACTCTTGGTGTAAGTAATGTATTAAGTCGAATCTAATGTTATCCTTCTTGTGAAACTCACCAGCAGCTGTTTTACGAACTACACGATTCGATCTGTCGGGTTCCTCAGCTGAAACTTCTTCTAATAAACCTTCGAATTCTTGCTCCCCTTCTTCTTCTATTGCTTCATAGTCTTTATGGTATTCTTGATGCTCTTCTTCTTCCTCTTCTAAAAGCAAGTAAAAAGAATAATTAGGCACTGGATTAGCCATCTAATTATTAATGCAGGGGTGCTCACAGGGAACGGGGGAGTGGCTATGACGCAGGCTGCGTCATTGAAATTCTTGGGGAGAGGGGGGGTCCAAAAAAAATTGTTGGGGGGGCGGTAAAGTTGATTGAAACAGTGTCTAACGTGACGACATTCAAAAAAACGTCTGCCAAGTGGGTGTGGCACATAGCTTCCTCGTATCCATAACATGACTGTATAGATCATGGAAAATTATTATTGACTAAAGCTACATCAGTCCGAACAATCCCTGAAAATTTCATCGAAATTGGTCATGAACTCCCAAAGTTATGCGCGTAACAAGGATTTCACGTTTGCGCATGCGCAGAGGCTACTATTGATCCGGGGGTCATGAAACCTATAGGGGACCATCTACACCCCAACCCGCACAATCCCTGAAAATTTCATCAAAATCGGACTATAACTTCGTATAGTTTTGCCCGTAACAAGAATTTGCTGACAGACAGACACATAGACACACAGACAGACATGGAACCAAAATTGTTCAGAAAGGTCTTAAACGCAAAATGCGAGTGGGATTTTTGATTTTGGAGACAAAAAAATTTTCACATTCCGAAAGTGAAAACATTGCTTCCGCTACCTTGGTAGACTCGGAAGCAATATATTAGGTACATTGCTAGATAGAACGTAAATGATAATGAACCTAGGTAGTAACTATTTTAAATATAGTTTATTGCTTCCTAGTCTACTAAGGTAGCGGAAGCATTGTTTTCACTTTCGGAATATGAAAATTTATTGTCTCCAAAATCAAAAATTCCACTCGCATTTTGCGTTTTAGACCTTCCTGAACAATTTTGGTTCCGTGTCTGTCTGTCTGTCTGTCTGTCAAAATCCTTGTTACGGGCAAAACTACACGAAGTTATAGTCCGATTTTGATGAAATTTTCAGGGATTGTCTTGAAATAACGAGTGAGAATAAACCTATATAGGAGAAAGAAATGCAGTTGTAGTTTCGTAGGCGGTAATCCAATTGTTCACTTTGCCCCGGTTATTTCGATAGTGCTCCTTAATCCCAATTACAGGGACAGCAGATTTAGGTAACCAGAAGAATCATCTCAGTTGTTGTCAAAGACACTCACCGCCTTGCTGAAGCTCTTCCAATTTCTTCTTCTTTTTCAAAAGCTTATCCATCTTCTTCTTTTTTCTCAAGTCCCTATCCATCTTCATCATTTTAGGCGTCAGTTTGTTTGCTAGGTATGTGGGTTTTCCCACAAAATTTTGCCACTCTTCACGTAGTTGGTGTAATTCCTTACGGATTTTAGCAGAATAGTCGTCGATCACTGGTCTGGTAGTCTTAACTGTATTTTTTAGTTTGCCCGACGTTGTTAAAAATTGCTTCAAGTCTTTTGGCTCTGTGTAAGAACATATTTTGAATATTCTATATGTTCTGTTCTAAACAATAAAGTTCTACCAAAAAATAAGTATTTGTCATTCTATTTGTTCGAGGTATATACCTAAAATTTTAGATAGAATATCACCCGTTCCATCAAGATCGTAGAAAACTGTGACTATTGTATTGACCATGCCTTCAATGTCCAAAAATGGATCCTCTGGTTCAAAAATATCTGGATTCCTATGGTGGTTGCATATCTGAGTCGCTGTAGGGTTCTCAGCGCATGAAAGTCGTTTGCAAGTATGTTCAATCCACCTTGGCCTTCTGTCCAAATTCCATATGATTCGACATTTGTAGCACCAGTGGAAATCATACCATCCACGACGGTGGTCGCGTTTCACCAGTGCAGGTACAGAAAATACCAAACCTTTTGGGACATCATATCCACCTGAGAATAGAATATCCCATTACAACAGTGCTAAGAGGGCTTATATAGAAGACCTACCTAGCGTTTTGGATTGGTAACAATCTCACAATTTGAATTTTTGTAAATGCTAAATGATACAGTTCTATTTGCTTTCTGATAGTAATAACTTGCCTGTTGAGCAGATCCCAACGGAAACTGGGATGGAAGAAGTGTTGTCTTCGTACCAGTGGCTGAGGATTTCCATTGTTGCTCGAATTGTAGCTATGTATGGTTCACGACCGCTTGAGCGTCTTACTTTTTCCTAAATGTAAAGTGTATTATTTTTATAACTGGAAGATTGTAAAAAATCTACCATGAGCCAAAAGTTCAATAGTTTTTTAAGGCGCATAATCGCGAATATATAAAATTGAGAAGCTTGTGTCCAAAAGGTACTGTATCCGTTTTGGTCATAAGCGAGAAATTCACGGGAAACGATTACCAGCTGAAAACTTGCATTTAAAAAAAAAAAAAAAAAAATGATTTTTTTAATGTATTCTGCACTTAATATTCACAATTTTGCAAAAAGAAGCAAGTTATTTCGAGAGGTCAATTAATTTAGGTGGAGCTTTGAAATTTCAAGATTTTGGATATCCCTAGTACTTTTTGAAACCAAACAAAGTGGAGCGGGGTGGTTTTAATCTCAAGATCGCCGGTATTAATCGCCCGCATTTTCCCTCCTCGCTCTGGCCCCCACCTCCCGCATTGCAGGCCCTGCGGGCCCCTCTGTTACGCCACTGATTAAAACTGATATGAACAAACTAAAAAAATAGGGTCCAAATCATTGAAAACCCTTCAAAAATGGCTATAGTATAATAGACGTAGTACTTAATGCTCAAAATATTGTAGCCAGTGCGATAATTGTTAATGGATCCAGTACTTTTCAACCCGAAGAGATGGATGTGCTCTTTCATGGTAGATATAGTACCTTTTGAAATAAAACTGAATTTCCAATCTAGTTTTTCAAAGGGGTTTAGTACTTTTAGCTCCAACCTAATTGCATTTTTTATGAAGAACTCGGTCCCGATCCCCAGGGAAGGTAATAACTCGATTTGAAAAAAAAAAGGTCTTTAGTACCATTTGTAAACAAGCTCCTCAAGTAAACAAGCTTCCTCAGCAAACAAAAGAGGTTTGTCACTATAAGAGATAACCACAAAATAGTAAAAGAAAGTGATTCTGGTAGAGTGTATTGCCGAAATCCTGAGTAAGTCAATTTTTAACGGCTACTGTAAAATACGCCGGAAACTTATTGGGAGAAATGATCGTTGATGTTGCCTTCCACTTACTTTTTCAAGGCTGACGTACTTCCAAGTATTTTTAAGCCTCATGTCCACTGGCTCCATTTTCACCCAAGTGAAATCATCTTCTAGGTCCATGTTTTTGAAAGGATTTCCTTTGTCCCATATGATCTCGTTTTTTAGATTTTTGGCCGTCTCAAGAACCTCTTGCTCATTAGGCCTGTTGTATTGTGCATCTGTGTTGCTCAGATCGGCTATATGAGAGATGTCAGGCGAACCCCACACATGAGCCGTTCTTTGTATCATGTGTGACATAGGTATTCCACTTCCCTTTTGAAAATTTAAGGTTGTTAGCGTTGGGTATTGGATCTCCCACATATCAAGTTTGAACTGTTGTTTTGGATTTCGAAAAGTTAATCTAATATTGTTGTTGTGAGGATAATAAAACTGAAAGCTCATGTCTGTTGAGAACATGAGATACCTATTGGTAGTTACTTAATGCATGCGTTACTGGGGCGCTCCTAGATCAGGTTTGTAGTAGTACCTAGATCTGCACATTCAACTCGCTTTACGGATTTTCCGGTTTTAAGAACAGTAAAAATAGGATTTTCCGGAGAAGAAAGTAAAGAGGTTTTTCCTCAACGGTTCTCTGTGTTTTTTTCGGCCGCTGAATGCGATTTTCAGGTTCGCCTCCTAGCCAAAAGTATGCTGACTCCAAGAAACGCAAAAAACAACAAAAATTGAGGCATTCTTTCAGATTTTTAAATTTATCTTGAAAACGGTACGTCTTAACGAAAATGCTACCATGTACAAAACTAAAGTAGGCCGCATTTCCTACAAGATTGTTTCCTACAACATTGATTTTCCTACGAGTTGTTTTCTCTCTCCAATAGGATCGGCGCTAAAGCGCTCTGTAAATAGACCATTATTTGACTCCAAGAGAAAAATGCAGGAAACTCGTGTCTACCGTTGTTCAAAAAAATTAACTGGAAGTCCTGAGCTTTTTTCTATAACTATTTATCCGGAGTTAATGGAACTTGGCTGTTAAATAACAAACGGTCTTTAGTTTAAATTGGGTTCCAGGCCAAAACTCAATTATTATTTTTTGCACCGTCTGATTCGCGGGTGGAGTATGGAACACCAGTGATTAGTTCTGAGATACCCGGACTACATACGGATATGGATAAATTCGATGTAAGTCTATTAGGAGAGAAAGAGGGTATTTTAAAATGCCATTGTTTCGACCGCGTGTAGGGGTGTCCAACAAACCATCCCTTTAGTTTGGGGCTAATCATCAGTCCCTGTCCATCTTAAAGAATGAGATCAACTGATGAGGTACTCAGATATTAAGATATAGAAAATGTTGAAGTAACAGATGGGGTAAATTTATACTTCAATTACATCCCTTCAAAGAATCAAATTAAGCCCACTTTGACCGCTCTACTAGCTCGACCTCGAGAACTTATTTACCTACTTGATAAAAGGAAAATAACGTAGTGAACATAGTGAAAATCGTCTTGCAACCAACGGACCACAAAGATCCATCTTGTTTCCACAATCACAACTGTACATTCTCGTTTCTAAGCCTATTAAACGTCGACGGCCGGTTTTAGAAACATCAAATCCTCATAATTGTCGTATGAACTAAAGTAAGACGGCGCTGAGGTTATACAGTACCCGCACGACCTTCAGGTCGTGATGGTACTGTAGCTCTTGCCCCTTCAATCCCATAGAAAAAGGATGATGCAGGTTTATTAACTAGATGTTGTGATTGAACTGTAACCTTAACAGTTCAGAACTAGCAGAATGAACTAAAACACAATAAACTGAACGACATTAGATTTGGATGAAAAAAGCGAATAGATCATTATTTAACTAGATGTACTCATAAATGTGCTACAAGCAGCTCCCCACCCCCTCTCTCATTAATAACTATCCTGATGAGTATATCGTAAAATGTAACATACAATGGATGCACTGTAATATGTTGCTCAATATTACGATTTATCAGTATTATCGTCCCCCCCCCCCCCCGCAAGTCATGAGGAAAATAGGGGATTATGTTTTACGTCTAGCCCAAAAGCTAATAGAAAAAAGAACAAATTAAGCAGAAGTTACTATCAATTGTCATGACTTATCAGAGTGGATATTTTAGAATTAGAATAAAATTGAGTTCAGAAAGAAACCAAGGTGTTAGGTGGCGTATAGCTTCTTCGTCCAGGTAATATGGACGTATATATCTTTAGAAATATTTTAGATAATTTTGAAAAATGTAGAATGTGCACGATAAGAAGAGGCTTCGGGGCTTCCATGAGTCATGTACGGCAAACGTGTGCTTTCAAGAGGTTAGTCGACATGCGTAGTGGGTTTGTCGTAGTAATTCTATGAGGATAGAATGATGTTATGATAGTGTTAAAATTGATATGAGATCATGTGTCCGTTCTTCCCTTCTACTCCCTTAACAATTTAAGCACGGTCCAATCACTGGAACCAGATAAAATGATGCTTGGTGCCGGCTGCTGATGCATTGATTTTTGAGTAAAGAAACTCAAACGGGTTTATCTGTAGCTTAATCAGCACATTCCTTGCAAATTTCATCAACATCGAATGACAACTGTAGGGTGTAGGCATGTTACAAGGACGTGCGGACGTACGGGCAGACAAACAGAGCGGAAGTTGTTCAGAATAGTCAAAAATGCAAGAGGAATCTCCCGAAAGTGAAAACAAAGCTTACGCTACGTGCAGGTAGACTTCCAAGAAACATACCTATGTATATCATCTGAAATGAACTAATGTTTGGGCTTGTCAACAAATCCAAACAGGTGGACAGACAGAATCCCATGTTTTTTTTCTCATGTTCGGGCTGTTTACCCATCTTTGGATCAATTCTAAGAAGCCCTTCCTCTCATAGACAATGTATCACTTTAACGTAGCTTCAGAGAAAAGTCCTAAAAATGCAGGATGTGGATTAATCCTAAAAGAAGCACCACAGAGATTCGTAGAGCTGTTGTTGAGACCATGGATGTTCAACCTATATCAGTTCGGGTGGCTGCGGCAACTATTACATGGAAGGGAATCTTGCAGAAGCACTCTGCCCAAGAATTGAAGAAAGCGGGTTTTCCTGGCTTCATTTTGTGTTGGTCAACGAATCGGCAGTGCGTTCTATTGGTCGTCATTTTTCTGCGCTGGAGTTTAATGGCATCACCAACCTGTTTCTGGGACACTGGGGGAATCCCCCCCAATATTAGAAAGCCTATACATGGTGAATTGCGATTGTAATTCATATTGTAAATGTTTGAGATTTTGTTCTACTGAAAACAAATTCCGTTAATGATGAAATTTACAGGGGATGTACAGGTTAGGCTATACTCCGTTATTTTTTTAATTTGCCGCTATTTGCGTTTGCATTAGCTGAATCATCTGCGTTACCTTTTTTATAAGCCAAGGCGGTTATCGCCGGGTCGGAAGTCGGTTTGTGCGCTTTGCATAGTCGGCAGACGAATTTCGCCTTCCGAGACGCAGCCGCCTTCTTCCAGTTTTCATAGCTATACCCTGAGCGTTGTGAATGATAATGCTCTTGGCATTCTGTGCAAAAAATGGGGTTTGCTTCTTCCGGCGATTCTATTGGTGTACCTCATAGGCTCCCAAACTACTCCCAGACACAACTGGCTCGGTCACTAGAGTAGACTGGCTTTGCCGTGTGGGACCCTAGAGTTTTGGCCCGAGGCGAAATGGACTCGTGCTAACGGCTCCGGGCCAAAAGGATCCGTCGTGTATGGCCGCCTTTAGGTTCTACTGAGCGGATCTTGATGAAATTTGATGAACATGCTTGGAAAGCCGATTTAATCGTCTCCTATTCAATTTAAACTCAATTGTACTCGTATTTATCATTATTGTGCCCTCTGGAGAATTAGCACGACGGAGCAGCAATACGCATCGCTTACTTGTCCGTTTCACCCAATTCAAGGTGCTGATGTCTGCAGGAACATGACCCACGGCATTTTTGTCCGGTGAATCGTTGTAATAAGATTATATTCGACATCTTTCAAAATCAAGATTTTTTCAAGTTCATTCTCAAAATTTCAACAACATATACATTCGTATTACCCATACAGTGAAGCTATGTCCCTCCAAATTTGGCAGACGTATTTTGAGTTAGGTTCATAGTTATCTTCATGTAACAAAAATTGATAAAGTAACAAGTTTCCACAAAGATATAAGGAAGTCGTTGTTGGAATACAATTGTTGACTTTATCTGTTATCAAATCCATTATTTCCCTTCACATTTTCTCAATGTACAACTTAATGTTCTTTATTTCACTGATCGCTGAATCGATACTTCACGAAATTGAAAGAAAATTAGGAGTAGCCTATATAATCAATATGTAAATTTTACGAATATTTACTTAAAATTCACGCGTTTCTGAACTCTGACAGATCCAAAAAACCCCCATGGAGTTTTTCGATTTCTGGAGCAAACCCAGGGTCATATGATGAACGCCTAGGGTTAACCCTCCTAAAAGCTTGTCAGAACGTTGCTTGCCTCCATCATGCCATCCCATTTCATCTCTCTCTTTCTTTCAAACAAATAAATATTTAGATATTTTTATATATTTTTTCCTACCCTCGATAGGTATACCAACGCATGGAGTGCAACGTGACTAGTAATAGCAACGACCAAATCATGACTGATTTTCCGTGCTGCATGTATGAAAAATGTTGCGTTGAAACATGGGTACTTCATACAAGTGAATACGACTCTCATGTTCGAGTTTTGTGCGCATTGGTCCACCATTTTGCCCATCTTGGTCCAGAAGGTTGACAGCGAAACTAGTTCCTCTATATTCCATCCACCTTTGAAGTTTGCTGATTCGTTGGTGCTAAAAATATCAGAAAAGTAATAACAAAATAACAATGTTACACCGTAAAATGAATAGAGCATCAAACACTTACCGCTGAAATTTAATCATTGATTCCTCAAAAGTGTTTTAGGTTAAAACCAAATTAAAGCATTCGTAATGTGGGAGGATAAAAATCATCCTCTCCATAATTCGTTTTTAGTACCAGTGTATTATCATTCATGTAAAGGGTGTTCATTACTTGGTGTAAAAGAAAAAGTGGGCAACACTAAACTGAAAAGAGAGTTGAATTCCGCCACCGCAAGTTCCTATCTCAATTCGACCCAGAGTATTGATTTACCAAGTTTTTATTTTATTCACAACTACGTTATGGGGGTTTTTATTCATCTTGTCCTAGAACCCACGTTCCACTATCAACCAACTTTTTTCAACGTTTGACCACATTTTCGGAGTCAACCTTAAATTTCCTGTAGGTACGCCTAGTGCAGATTAATAACTAACCGCAAACTTTTAACCCATTCAATGCCGAGCTCGAAACGTACACTCAACCTTTAAACCGCGAAAATCGGCAAGAACCAAGTCAATGGATGGGCTTTTTTCAATCTCCCGAGGGTATTTATTTGTTACTAGATTGGAAAAAAGTGTTTTCTGTATTCTTTTGTAGTTTGAAAATCATCCATATACAGGTTCATGTATTAGTTGTTGATGTACGAAATTACGAAAATTACGAATGTACGAAACGAATTACATAAGCGTAGGTGATTCATCATTTCTCTAAATTTGATCGGAGTATTTCAATAACGAAATAGTAAGCCTGTTTTAGATATAAAACACACGAACATACTGACTAAAACGAAACTAAAACTGACCAAGACGGTCTGAAATCTAAAATCCAAATGAAACTTTCGAATTGCGCGAAAAATAATTTCCTTTCCCATGAGGGGAACCAATTGTTCCGCGTAATACAGGTGGACTTGGAAACAGTAGTGATTAGGACGGCGCACTGGTTATACCATACCCGCAGGACCGCCAGGTCTTGAAGGAGGGGTAGGTCTAGCCCCTTGTTGGCCCAGATCTCCAAACTTGGGAAATGGTACCTATTTTCAGCGGAGGTAATTATTTCACTTTCGGGATTCCAATATTATTCTCCGAAACCTAACTCTCCATTCTCATTTTGTATTTTAAATATTCTGAACAACTTTTGTAACTTGGCTCTGTTGTAGATAGATGAAAATCCAAATCTTCGAGCTTGATGTCTAATTTGTTGTACCTTCCAGCTTGTATGAGCCTGATGTTTTTGCAGCAAATAGATTTTCCCAATTTTCCGTTTCTTGATTGAGCGTGTATATTTAGTGTTTGCTCTACTACAAGTGCGTTTTCGTTTTTATTCTATTTAGGGATTTGTACCATGAATCTATAATAGTAGGTCTCTTAAAGTATACTTGATTTTTTCCTCTCATCAGCTTGAAATTGATCCTTCAGAATCATTCTCCAGCCAAATATATTAACATTTTGTCGGGCAAACAAGGTTCTTCATGTACTCTTTGTAACTTGTGAGCTGATTCATGCCATGTAGCATGAAGACGTTACCACTCCGTGCAAAAACATTCTTCCCTCTTAATGGTCTCTTACAATCGATTTCGCTGTTGCCTATAAACTTCTGATATTGTTCAAGTTTTTGTTCTTTCAAATTTGGTTTTAGTTGTTGTCGCTCTTGATAAATTCTGTTCTCAAGTTGCAGCTTTCGGGAGAATTTAAGGTAGTTATTCAACCTTCTAAACCTCGTCTAATTTTGTGGCTACTACGACCGTTTTGATTTCATTTTCATTCTAGTTAGAAAGCAAATATCCTACATCAGAGTTAGAGTTATAGTTGTCGCTTTTGATCCTATAACTTGTATATGTTTCATAGTTTGAGGATGACGTATCCTCTCTATCGGATGATGTGGTGTTTCCAACACTTTTAAAGGACTACGACTCAATAGATGATAGCTGTAAAATCATCTTCAGCCCAAAACTTTATTGATAAATTTGACTCGATTAATAGTCTTCGATCCATACTTCGACCACGGTGTTACCTCGAACTCACTGCATTTGTTGTAATTCGATTTGTTGAACTATTGTACCGGGGCGATTCTCAAGGTACGGACGATACTCAGGTTCTGACATTTTAAAAATTCAAGCGTATCTTTTGCTAGATTTTTATACGTTAATTACTACCCTCCCTCCCCCTCCTGGAGGCCTTTCTGATCCCAGTAATTCAAGACCTCCCATTCCTCTCCGCGGAACTCAAATTTGATAAAAGTCATAACAATAACGTGGCGGTTTCGATCACGACAATGACAATTTTGGTATGTTTTCACCTACATGACAATGACGATTCGGACTTTCAACAGAGATTCTTCCAATACTACTGTACTTTTTGTGGGTTTTAAAAATGGAACGTGATACGGCCTTCCAAGAGAATAAGTGGATAGAAAAAATTTTCGGGATTTAACCAGGGGCGGCTACAGGCGCAATTATTTTTATACAAGTATATATATATCCTTTTTCTGAGTAGCTTTTTACTCAGCCAACTAGTTTCATGACAGCTAATTTTGGCGTCACTTAATGGTTGTGGGCGTGCAGCACTGCTAGCAGAAGTTGCCAATGTAGGATGTTTAGTTATTAACATTGCACTATATATGGTTGAGACTAATCAATTATGAGCGCTTTGGCTTTGAATAATTTGAGTTAAAGTGTTCGTAATAAATCAGGCCTAACTAAAATGCACATAAATAAATGGCATATATTTAAATATATATATTTACGTAATTTCCCATATATATTTTTGAAAATTTAGTTTAGGCCCGGGCCTATTCGGCCTACCCGCTGGAGCCGCCACTGGAGAAACTACGCAAAGTCAATCACGACTGTCACCTCCGAACTCGACGCACAACAACGGACAAAATGCCGTTATTTACAAACCAATATGTTTCCAAGGTCAATAGAAGGGTAATGGTGGGGAAACACACCATACCGAAGGCCAAAGGACTCTCCCTGATCCGAACCTGAGTTATGAATGAGTCGTGATACTACTTGAGCCGGTACTCGTCGCGGTCACGATGCTTGATGCTTTGGTCAAATATCAGACTGATATTTACATTAAAATAAACTCAGAACAGGTGAATCGTAGGCGAAGTGGATCCATTAAAAAGAATGTGTGGCTAGCGAAACTGATTGAGAAATACGATGACCACACCATCACCCTTACCCAATTTATAAAAATAGTTTTGTTCACCGTGATGTTTTGTTCACCAAGCTTCCTCGTGATCTAATCTAATGTACCATGCAGTCTATAGAGAATTTTATTGGTTACTGAACTTCGTAGAGTAGAATCTTTTCCTATGTGGTTGAAGTAAACGGTTGCGCAATTGCCTACAGTGTAGATCACTGCAAATAAAGTTATCATTATTATTGAAGTATTAGGTAATTTTCGTATCTAGGTGACGGGTACACGAAGAGAAAGTTAGCGGGGAGCTTCACGTATAAAAACTCGCCGATGGAGAGCTTCGGGTATGCGCCCCTTGAGCCATGAATTCATAAGAGGTCATCGGATCGTAAGGAAGGTTCTTATGAAGTCACTGGCACTGATTGGGTTTAGGACCCTAATTGCAGGTCCAACTTTCAACATTACAAAAAAAAAGAGTTTCTAAAAATTAGCGAACTTCAACTAGAATTTCAAAATATAAGATCTCTGAAAATCTTGGAAGTTTAATCAGCTTTCCAATGGTATGATCAACATAACGATTCCTTATATTTAATGTTGAATGCACATTTTGGCGTTGCTATTGCTTCAAAGTCTGCCTTATGAACTTACCTGGTGTCGTTTCCCATGAAAATAAGAAGATCACAGTCGCTGACTGCTTGTTCGAAATTCTTTGCCACCTTCACACTTCTGTGACCTTTACAATGAGTAGGAAGGGCCACAAGATCGTCGTGGAGATTTATTGTGAATTTTCCCGTGAACGGAACTGTGTTGAACAAAGTGAGCTCCATCCCGTCTACATCGTTGATGTATTCATGACTTAATATCTCTCGGCAAAGAAGCCCTACACCAGGATGACCTTCGTATACCACTGACACTCTTCTTATATGTTGTTTAGATAGTGAGACTGCCTCGTTGAGAACTTTCAACTTCTTTTCCTTCACATTGAATAATGGTTCATTCTATTAGAATCATAAATGTTAAGGTACAATCAATGCTTCAGCCAAGTTAATGAGGACAACCACCTTCATGGCTAATCAGAACCTCTCACACACGGTCTATGCACTGCTGGTAGGTACCTACCACAAGTGTGGAGGGGTCGGGAGCTCCTCCCGCGGGATTTTGAAAAATTAGCGATTACTTGTAAAAAATTTCATATCACTCTGAAAATACCATTTTCCATCGGCATTTGAGACCCGATAACTATTTAGAGGCCTGGTTTTAGCAATATACAGACGGATTTCAAGTATTGCGTTTGTTAGATTTCATATATGCGTGTTGGTATCGTTCTGGCAAGTAAATATAATAAAAATTTCTTCTGCTACTCGTACTTAAAAATACTGCCTGTATTTGTTTGTTTGTTCAGGTATCTATCCCTTACCTCTCGAAAAGCCTGAGCCAGCGCTTTAAGTTTGGTCCTGGACGTTGAAACTTGAACGCCGTACTCTTCATACATGTACTCGGAAAACAACCCGAAATCGCCAATCAAAGACTTGGGACCTCCATACTTGTATTCGTACCAAGCAATGAAGTTACCCTTGTGCTTCCAACCATTTGCTCGATTCAATTCATTCAACCAGTGCTGCAGAAAAACGGTTCCTTCACATTATCGCAGTAATATTGAAGTTCAATGTAAACTGAGTTTTTATTAAATCAGATTGTCGGTATTACCCAATATTGGCTTTCCGTCATATCGTAGAAATCGCACATGAAACTTTGAGGGTACTTCTTGGCAGAAAGATGGAGTAGGCCGTACCCAAGCACAAACTCTTCCGTGTCTGCTATTCCGCCAATGTTGATTCTATTCATTGCTGTGCGTTTAACTAAAACTATTTATAAATGATGAGGTAAGAGCAGATTTCACAGAAAAAACTAGAACCTACATAAGTGGAAACCTGTTGCCAAGAATTGCAACTTACTGGGTTACAAGTTACTAGGAGATCTCCTATTTTCCACGTTCATATTGGAGGTAGGGCTAATTATAGCTGAAAACCATCTTTACTGTCGTTATGATATTTTTATTGAGATCTAACTACATTTGACATTATAGCTGGCTATTTTTACAATAAACCTGTACAATAAAACAAGGAAATAGGTTCTTCAACTCGCTCAAAATTGTTTGGTGCATCAACGACTATTTAAAGTTTGTTTGTTTACGTTGTTTTGGTTCCTATCCCAAACTGCTGGACTCATATACAGGGCGTCCCAAGATTCCCCCCCCCCCCCCTCCTAAAATTGTCCAAATGGGAGGAAACAAAAAACTTTCTTTTTAATCTGAACCGTGCGCCACGTGACACTTACTTTCTTATTTTAAATATAAACCCGAATTTTTTATTGCACATTCGAATTCCACCCAAATTTTCATAAAACTTTGATCCCTCAACCAATTTTTTTTTATTGCGCACTACCGGTTCAGCAATCACGCAAAGTTGCGCAACCCCAAAATTGTCAAATTTTGAATGATGGTGGATGAAGTGTGCACATGAATTTTCATCGTTTTTAACGCTGATTAACGTGATGCTATCCGTTTCTTGATTCGACTCAATTTTAGCGGAATAATGAACGAAGTTTGTTTATTTCGCGTGAAAAATTATCATTTATGCCGGCTTTCAACTTTCAGATTAAGATGTTTTTTCACTTGATCACTGAAGAAGGTAGTGTAAAGTAAAGTAAAATAAACAAGGAATTTCACCTTGGATTTTCGTCCGACTACCCGGAGGTGTCGCGGACGTCGCCAGCCGTCCTCCAGAGAGGATCGGAACTAGGTCTGACGATTTCACTCGTGGCTTCCCATTGCCTCACGCCCCTGGGTTGGGAGCGTTTTGGATTCACGTGATATCGAGATCAGAGGTGAACTGTCTAACGACAGGACAGGTATAAAACACTTGATAGGATTTTGGCCCTAATCATTGGTGCCAGCCGGATTCGAACCGGGGCAATCAGTACTCCCACTGAAAGTAAACAGCCAAAGGACTGACGCCCCAGCTCGCTCGGACAACCTGTCCCCCCACCGAAGAATATTTTAAGCTCCTGGATCGCTGACCCCCTAAGGACAGTGAAAAAAAGTTTGGCAGGAAAAAATTGTATCCAAGTTTCATCTGTTATTATTGTAAAAAATCCCCCACATCACTCCCTCCATTATCCTGAAATATAAAGATTACTGAATTACAAGTACATTATATTATTGTTTTCACAATTTAGTTACTTTAAAATGCAAAATCTCAATTTATCGTTCTTTTTTCCACTATAAGACACAGGTATGTTGACCAGAAAGAAAGCCATCGGTTTTATAAACATATTTTTTTATTCATCAGACAAAGATAATGTCCATATACTTTAAACATCAATTTACAGCAACATGTTATTTTCCAATTATCAATACTGTATGTACACATGCATTGTTTCAAATACAAACATTCAACGAGTCTAATGATAGTATCGGTAGAAAAACAGTTTTTTCTCGGTGAATGTTCTCTTCAATCATCCTTTGTTCGATTTACAATAAATTAATCACACAAAATGAAAAACCAATATCGGAAAGGTAGGTAAATCTACCTAAAACAACGTCAGAGGTTTAACAACAGAATAGGAAAGGTAAATAATGGGCAATAATACGTTTAATTTTGTATTGGTAATTATTGTGTATCTCATTCGGTAAGAAATTTTCGAGTTTTCATAGTCCGATTACTACGAGTCACACGAAAATGGGACATTCCTATGAACACTATCAACCGAAAGATCACGTTTAAAATTGTTTAATGTAAAGAGGATTGGTTGATTCTGAGCAAACCACCAGTTGAAAGAAAGTGGAATGACATCATTGGCATTGGCCTCAGACCAATCCATTAATTTTTTCCTAACCCTTGTTTTCCCAAATTGTTAAGAGTTAAAAAAACGCTTTGATGTACTAAAAAGCAGAATGTTCAGTACTAATTATGACGATTAATATCCTTTTCAAATATATTAATCTTTTAAAACATAAATTTTGATGATAACTTATTGATTTGACAGGGAGAAAATCGCCTTAATTTGAATAAAAACGGTACAGGTCCTTAGAATATTGTAAATCACTATTCGCTTCTTAGGTATCTTGGTGTACCTATTTAATTTACGCCCTAATCGACGGGTAAAATGGCTTTGTTAAAAATAATAATCACCCTCTGACAAACTAAGTCATTTGGCACTCTGGATTAAGGGATTAACTATAAAATAAGATAGAGAGAAAGAGAATAGTACAAAAACGGGAATACAAAATTTAATAATTAATATAAAATCTACGCAGTCGTTAGTGAAATATTAAGAAGACGTTTTATTTATTTACTTTTTAAAATCATCGATTGTACGAATCGTGAAAAACGAAATGGATACGCTTTATCGACGAGTAGTGCATGGTAGAAATATCGAGTAGACACAGGATATTCAGTAACTGACGATTTCACAGAATTTATTCGTTTACAATGAATAAACACCAATGATAACTCGTTTCCATTGATTTTAATGGGACATACAACGAAATCAAACCTAACAACTTGCGAGAAAGAACGATTAAGAGCGTACAAAATTACAAAAAACGTACAACATAGTATGAATACAATCCCAACCTATCACTCACTCGCACGCACACAAAAACTGATTCCAGAACTTTTTATAAATACTATAATTAATAATTGAACGTAAAACTAATATTATTGACATTTATGCACACATTCACTGTTTCAGAGTTTTCATCGAGAGTTTAAGTACATTCTTCTTCAATCTAAATGCCAAGGAATGTTTTATCTTTTCACATGAATATCACAAGTCATGAACAAATTTAACGATTTATTTTCATACAAATTTCAACACACTTTAAAAGCTGGTTAAAACGATTGGCTTTCAATTAAATCATCCTATTTACACGGAACGTTTATGTAAAATATATTCTAATACAAATACCTTACAAGAATAATTTTACTTCTTTTTGTGAAGACTTCCCTGTCACTTTTCTTTTAGTGTTTTCATTTTCAAAATCGGATTAATAGCTGATTTTTCGCTTATGGAAATTCGAAAAATGCATTTTCACAATTGAGCAACAATATTAAGGATGCTAGTCGCAACTTATTATAATTATAGTGTAATGTTAATAGTATTGGAATGATTAAATTAAAAATTATCCAAAAATAGAAAAAAACCGTCCAAGAGAAAATAATGCTGGATGTTATCGTTTGGTACATACCTATTAGCGTGGGAGACAGGTGCTGCCGACAAATGGCACCATACATTTAATAATCTCCCATAATGATGGTTGTATATACTGAAAATTATCAATTTAGTGGGAAACGTTATATGTATCATCAGTGACCGTTCTGGGAGGTGGTGTAAATTTGCTTTTGGTATCAGTAATTTCAAATGTGTGCAAGCTCAACAGTAATAGTACGAGAACAATGAAGCACTTTCTTGGTCAACGTGTTTGCCAGCACCGTGTTTTGGTGTAAATCGCGGTTTAACGCCGTGTTCTCGTTTACAGAGGCTAGACGGAATTCAAACTTCTAGAACGGTATAACAGTACAGAATTGCCTGCTGTAACTTCAACAGGAATCAATCACAGAAAAAATTGAAAATAAGTAGTTCCAATTGTAATACCAATTAAACGATATAGTAATATTGACGACAATTTACCCACACAAATATTACTGACAATTAGCTAAACTCCTCGTATATGTCTCATTTTGTCATCTTTATCTTCAAAGTTTGACTAATTTAACCAAAATTTGAATCCTGATTCCGATTCCAAACTAAATGTTAAAGCTTGAAATCTCTTCAATATATGATAAGCAAATCCATACTGCCAAACCATCGAAAGAAAGTTGATTGCTAATAGCTTGAACACATCGATCATACTCAGATACACCGCCTAACTCCTTCTCAGACGCCACTTAATGATCGAAAAATTTAAAACACTTGACTATGTATAGGTATAACAAAATAATTATGTCGTCAACCTAGAAATTAATAAAGGCATTGTTGCTCGGACATTAAGCAATTAATCGATGGATTCGAAAAATTATATTTATTATTTTGGATATGTATAGACCCAAAACCAACCACCAAGACGTCTTGAAGAAATAGATCAATGCCTTTTCCAGTCTCAGTCTCAGTCTTTTCCATGTCGTTTGGATTGTAGTTGATGGACTACTGAATTATTTATCAAACAAAATTTAACGGGTTAAGCCATAGGTGCTTGGGTTGAGACGAGACGAATTACCGAAGACTTGAGTCATTCTGTTTCAATGGATTGAACAAGCTGTAGCCAACGCTTTGAGTAGTATGAGGTACTTGCTATGTGTGGAGCCTCACTTCTTGTTGAACTTTGATCTAGATCTTCCGCGAGACGTCACTTTCAAATAGACTAGACCAGAATATACAATTATATTCAAATCTCATCTTGTACTTACACAACATGGCGCCTTAAATGTCTGAAAACAAATATTCACTTTCTGAAAGTAGAACTTCCAAATCGGACGGCACTGTGTGCATATTAGAATCTAATTCAGCGGCGACAATCTTTTCTTTACCCACTTTAGTGTGGTTTTTACCCGATTTGACTGCCTGGTCCGCACCGGAAGGCTCGGAGGAGGGGAATCTTATTAGATCTGGACAGTTTTTCGAAGGTCTCGGCTTATTTCTGATTTCTCGAGAACTGTTGTTCCTATTTCTCTTAACGTTATCTACTGGTTTCTTGTCACACTTTTTATTCAAAGACTGCGATCTGCTGGCCTTTCTATCAGTTTTGCACCTTTCGGGCGACAAAGGGAGCGGCATGTTGGCTTTACATTCGACAGAAGTCATTCGAAGCAAATCAACATTTTTGTTAATTAATGGAGCTTGAGGAGTAGGGATGTCGTCTGGAGTGACACTCACGACTGACAGTCTGGCTTCTCCAGTGTTTTGATAGACTGGCTCCTTGAAAGCTCCACCAACAGGTGCTATCCTTTGTCCATCATTAGGGAGGCTAGGTAAGACTTTGTCCTCAGTGCTATTTCCCTTGGAACACTCTCCTACTGCATCTACCGTGTCTTTACTTTTCTCTGGAGCTTCGTCCTTCTTGTTTTCTTTCTTCCTTTGATTTCGTCTCCTCTCTTGAATGACCAACGCAGTACGAGGTCTCGTACGAACCTTCTGATTGATCTCTTTCACCACGCTAGTAGCTACTTGTGTCGGTTTTCGAAGCTTAACACTAAATTTGAACGGAGGTTTGTACATAACTTGAAGTTTGACTTGCTCTTTCGAGTCAACAGCTCGCTTGGGTTTGGCAGTCTTCGTCGGACTCCTTTGGGTTTCAGTCGGCAAGAAGCCTGCGGGCGAGGATTTAGATTTCCGAACTATCGTGCGATCAATGTGGGAATTAAGAAGCCAGTTCCTCACTTTCCCAAGAGGATCTTCTTCCGGCGTTTTAGTGGGAGTGACGTTCTCTTGTGCGGCGCTATAATCGATAATTTCATTCTTCGTCAAAGACTTCTTCTTGATCACCTTTTTCGGGGATTTTCTTGGAGAACTCTCGTCTGTTCCACTGCGCTTCGTCTTCTTCGCGTCTTTCTTTCTTCTTCTGGTTTCTCGAACTCTTCTTTTAAGTGGAACTTTACTCCTTACAGCCGGATGCACTGTTACGTTTGCTCCATCTCCTTCCGGAGGTAATCGGACAGTCTCTGTCGTTGAGCTGTGTATTATTGTGAGGCCTTTCAGCTTCAAATCGGTAGTCTTTCCTAACCACCTCGTGCTCAGTACCTGAAAAATAATCATTGACATTATTAATCTTCTTTGGATAAATAAAATTTTCCCAAAAACTAAATCGACATTGAATATTATTATGATGGTATTTAAGGCAAAGGATGGAGAAACCACCACAAAACGCAAATGTAGGTGATTGTGCTTAAGTACTAAATATTCAATGATATAGCATATCATATTATGAAATGCGCTCATGAACAAACACAAGCATATATGGGTTCCCTGATCATTCGTTGGAGTTTCCTTCTAACTGAGGGACCACATACATTTTTAAAATAGTGGGTAGATAAAAGTGAGGGGTATATATTGAAGATCTTATTGAAAATATAAGTACTGACATATGCCATACTGATTACTCACCAAAATAAGTATCACGCTACACACTATTAGTGCCGCATAATACCATCGATCCATAACCCATCGTTTGAATGATGCTATGCTTTGTTCGGATAACAGGAGTTTTCGTAGAGTAGCCAAAGGACCAGACGGATCAACCTAAAATTGATTAACAGAATGAAATTAGAACGCAATGAATGTGATTTTGGAAAAAAATAAAGCTTTTCAAAAAATGTTTTCATTGAGATTAGGCAGTGGGTAAGGCAATCTTTAACTTCAACTTACTTCTCTGCACTTTTGGAAGACATCGCAGTAACCATTGTAATCGTTACAAGGTGTACCGGGTTTGGAGAACATATCTGGTATATCGTATGGTACATTGTTCCAGGCAAATGAAGACCTGTAAGCAAACAAATTATAATTATGAGATTATTTATCTAGTAGGAAAAGGTTAAATGCTCACAATAGTATTGGCAGGTTTTCGTGACTAAGAAGGTCACCAATTACACGTAAAATTCCCTATTTTGGCAGAGCGACCACCTCCCTAGCGCTGTAACTTCTTATAATAGTTACGTTGACTTTTAGATGCTCCATGATTAACATCTTCAAACTTTTCCTCGCTTTGAACTTTTTTTTACCGTTAATTTTATCAAAAGCGATAAACTTACTTGCACTCGCTGTACTCCCCGGGCAGTTTACAACAAAGTTCGCAAGCTTTTGTCGGAGGGTCATTAGGCCCCGGGATACACTGGCAGGACTCCAGGCCGTACGCCAAACAAATGGACCCAGTGCACTCCTGTGGGAATAAAAGTCTCTTGAGAAAAAAGTATATTTGTTATTTGCTAGTTACGAAGTTAAAAGCAGAATATTTCACCGAAAACAACCGTATTTCTACTAGATTTACAAAGTGGCCTCAGAATAGTTGCCTTCATTTTTTCATCCTTTCACCTATGAATGTGTATCTACCTGTCTAGACCACTAGAGATATAATTTCTTCTTACATATTCATTAGTATAATTAAGTTTTTATTTTAATCATTATAATTATTAGTTACTCAATGAGTAATTTTACACCTTCCTTAAATCTCTCATTTTTCCAGCATGGTTTCGTTTGTGGTGTCACTCCAAATAGTCGATTTCAAACTCAACTTCATTCTTTTAAATTCAGTAGCACTCGATAATTGCAGAGAATGAACCATTGAGCGGCTCGGTGCCTTTTATTACTGGCTTTTACACTGGCTTTGAAAAAAAGAAAAAACCTTGTGGATCAACTAGTTGAAAATCATCACTGTAGAACCAAAGTTCATTATTGAAAATGATAAACCAAAACTTATAACACTGAAATGGTAAACTCGTTTAGGCGGTAGCTGAAAACGATAGATGAAAATTCGTGCTGATTGATATTGTTCAAATTCAAATGAAATTGCGAATATTAAAACGACTAACAGATCCGTTCCTGGAGTAGGATAAAGGTATTCCGATAACACCCAGTACTTATTTAAAACAATCACCTACTGGGTAAAAACTGAACGTCAAGAACTGGTCGTAATTTATTGATAAAGCTTATAGGAATCCCAGTTAGTAAGAGGTTCGAATTTATGGTAATTATTATTCATAATTAGAGTTTAGATATTTTTTCTACCGTGGCCATGTTTAGCCATTATTTAACTCTGTTCAGGATTCTAAACACTTTTTTTAAATGTGATAATTAGTGTTTTGGCTAAAAAAAAACGGATGTTTCTGATAATTTCCAATGATGATTGATGATTCCAAGTTCAACTGCCATAGTCAGCTGAAGTGCCTGAATGACATAAGTCCATACATGCGTATGTATTATAATAAATCAAAGGTTTCATTTTAGGTGCTCCTTAACGAATCCATGGGCTATTTTTTTTTAACAATTGTTAAGAAGACCAACCTTCTTCAAAATTTTAAAGCATGGGACATACTCGAAAACGTTACACTAGTTCGATTCTAGTGAGCTGAATTTTCTCTGGTGTTTATCCTTGGGGGCTGAAATGTGACTTGGAGTCTCTCTGGGAAAACAAGATTAGAGCGAATGGTGGGCATCAGCTGTTAAGCTGAATAGGTTCAATCGTTCACTAACTGTTTCATCAAATTTATTTGGATGAAGTTTTTTAGTTATTTAAAAGGGTTGTATGGAAACCAGTAGCCAGAAAACGAACTCAGTTAATTGGCGGCAGTAAAACTGACAATCAGATATTAAGCATGTTCCTCCACGTATTTGAATGAAAATTGTTAGGCACTAAGTGATAGCAATAGGGGTCCGCAGAACCCCGTATTCGTTTCTCACTAAAAACCAAATCAAACTATCCTGATTAACAGAAATTTAATAATCAAAAGCCGCAAAATACTTAACTAATGCTGCTCCTACACTGGAAGCAATACCACAGTGGATACATCTAAAGCGACGACGGATGGTAGAGATACTGTAAAGTCGCTTGTAAATAAGTCGCCTCCAATGGAGGACGTCCAGTTGTCTCGCGTCACTTGTTGAAAGTTTCGTCTCATAGCATCCCTGGGTATCGCTTCCAGTGGAAGACCAGGTTTAACTTCAGGTTTAAATTAGGTTATTTACCCCCATAAAACAGACGAACTCTTCGTTGCATACAGTCTTATTGGGTTTGTTTATGGATGGAGGGCAGTGCGGACCGCGCCCGTCGCAGTAGCTGGAGTCTCGGCAGCCGTTGTCGTCGCGACATTTGTCGCCGAACTTGAGGCCGCATTCTGCCGTGCAGCAGGGCCCCTGGGACGGGCTGCACATGCTGTGAGGCGTCAGGTGACACGGCGGCTGGTCGGGGGGAGGGTGCCTTCTCTGAGGGTAGCAGCAGTCTTCTTTGCAGTCTTCTTCCCAACCGCAATCACATTGTTCTCCGGTCTCCACAACGCCGTTTCCACAAATGGCTGCTTGAGGTTCTGGAAATGATTGGAAGCAATAAGCTATTACTATCAAAGTAGAGTTTTCAGGGGTACATAACAGGGTGAGGGAATAGCTTAGATGTGTACGTATCTACTCCAGTATATAACAACAAAAATTGATGTCTCACACATTTATTTAGACGATTTGGCCCACGGCCAAAAAAATCAAATGAGAGGTCAAGTTTTCATGAAATTGAGCGTACAGTTCGAATCAGCAATAAAAAAGGAGGTTTTCAAAGTATAAAAATACAATTTTAGAGTGCATTGCGCGGATAGACTTCAGAAATCCGTAGACAGAGTTGCCACTGCGGCTTAAGAAGCCATGAGCCGCAGGCACCAATTAAAGTTTCTTAATTTTGTTAAGCTCCTGATAGATAAAACTGGTCTTTTCCGCGAAATGATGACGTCAATAACCTGAATTCACCTCTGCCTTGCAATTTAAAAAAAATCGCTTAAATAGCCCATTCCATTTCTTCTTCCATGTAATTGGCATCACATTGCTACGACACGAAACTTCAGTGAGGAAGTGGTCGTGCAAGAAGGTGAATGTTTGGAGGAAGTTTTCCAAAACAGGAGCTTCAAGCACCTTCAGACGATTTGCTGAATCGCTGAACAGCTTTGTTTACATTTCAAGTTGAACGTAAGACGATTATCTATCATATTATATCTATATATTACAAAGGTATATATCTATTTTTAAAGAACGTCAATTCTTTCTTCATTATGGTACTTCCTTATAGTCAGTTCGATCTGTTTATCCAGTTCTCCAAGTTTAATGGGATGGGTTCCAAAATTTCGACATACATATAGTTCGTTGGACATAGGCAGTTTGAGTGCAGGTACTTTGGTGTAAATGATACACCAAATTATGGTCTAATACAATGTTTTTGTGCCACAAGAGATTATTTTTCTGATATCATCCCCGATATCACTGTTTCACATATTTTATTATTAAATAATAATAAATATCAATCATAACATTTGAATTGAATTAACATTTAAATTTATTTTGAAATATAAATTTGAATTAACATTGAACGTTGAATCAACATTTAAATTTATTTTGAAATATAAATTTTATATTTCAAAATAAATTTAAATGTTAATGAGATGCGGGGTCATTTTGGTGGATTCCGTACAAGGAATCCATCTATGTGTGCCGGGATGGATGAGCCAGCGAGTAGCTAGCGTGTATGTGGTAAACTAACCCGCACAGCTCTCGTGTCTTGAGGGTACTGTATAACCGGAGCCCCTTACTTGAGCGCAATAATGTAGCGTACGTGTACATCTGTCTACCCGTTCGCCATTGAGGGACGGAATTACACGATTCGCTTTTAAAGAGGATTCACAATTCTTTTTTGTATGTATTTATATTTCTCCTAAGAAGAACAGGTAGTGGGTTGTTTTATCCACTGAGTCACACCTTCAGTATCGCCTCCGATCAATGTACAAATATGTATCAAATGTACAAAGCTTCTCAAAAATTTTCTAGGTAATAATAATCATTCAGCCAAGTTTTACTGAAATAAAAGTATGTTTTGTTACTATTTCTTTATTTTTTATTAGTCAATTTGTTGCATTATTGAATAAACAGAAGCGTTATCTAATCACTCCAACCAACTGAAGTCATATTTTATTCCCCTTAAGAAATGCTTCTAGTACTGAATATTGGAAATGTTCCGTTGAAATTCTATTCTTATAAATGGAAAAAGTTTATGAAAAATAAAGTCAGGTACCTGTGAAACATCCTTTGGAGCTTCTGGCCTTTGAGTTCAAGACGGGGCTGATGCTATTGAGGCTACAAGGTGAGAATTTATTGTTGTTTTTCTTGTCACCAGAAGTAGCTCTAGCGAACATGATGAAGTTCCCATCTTCGCCTCCTGGTGTGCAGAGATCAGGGTCGTGCTGTAAATAACATGAATATGTCAAAAGATCAATCGAATAGAATTCATGGTCATAGGATTAACAAAGATCCCCATTTATACATTTGTACGATTCGCGAAAACGAAATTGTATTTTTGAAGCAGATTCGTATTTGTAGGGAGTTTGAGAAAATGATTATTATGGTGCTTCTGAACAACGTCTCTTGGAATGGTAATATAGAATTAGGGTGCCATTTCACCTTCGTTGTAATTTACCAAGTTAAAGACCAAAGATTAAGAAAGAGTGTACATTGAGAGTATTGGTTATTATAAAATACTACAAAGGTTACTGCTACGTTTCATCAGCACATTTCTCATTCCAGCTAACTAGTAAATATTTCTAGCTAGGCTTTCCAATAGTGAAAAGTGAAAAATAGTGAAAATTGCAGTATAGGTAGGATGGTTACCACGGATTTCCTGGCGATTCCCCATCGACTGATGAAGGAATGACCTAGAGCCGTGTGCTAACTATTACTTATCCGATGTGTTAAATCTTAGAAATCATTATTCTAGGTGTGTGTTTTTGGAAACTATTTATTCCATTTTAAAGATAAATTCAATTGAAATTTTAAGATTGTAACAATGAAGCAGTTTTTCGGGAAAAAAACCTTTTTCTCTTCGGGTTAGCTCTATCGGTATTTGGACCAGTTGTACGCTTTTTAATTACCAACTTTAAATTCGATCTTGTAGAGTTACTCTAAAATCCGTTGAAGTAAATTTGGTATAAATCATTATTTACAAATGAGTTGTGACAAAACTCTTAATAATCAATCCAGCCGTTTCATCCTTGAAGATTTCTTCAAAACCTTTTAAAATTGTAGATGGAGTGAGTGTGGGCAGGGATTTCAGCTTAAATTTAGGCAGTAGCGATCTTTGGCTCGATTAAGATGAAAATTTTGGTTGTTCAACCTCATCACAAAATGTAGCACTCCATATTTGACATGGTTCAGGAGTTCTGTAGCCTTATTTGATGGGAACCACTAAATGAACTAAATTAGTCCTATCAGTAAAATATAGTTAGCATGCCTCAGGAATCACCATTCAATACATCTGAGTTCAAGGGCAGACAAATAAGGGTATAAAGGCAATACCTCTTGACCAGGATGTTAAATGCGAGAAGAGATGAAAGCTCAATGCAGTAGGGGTATGGAATTTGCTCCAAGTGTTATGTTTACAACTAGTGAAGCCGTCTCATTTGTTGAGAATATCTCATCTCAGAAATAATATAAACTAAATCAGTCCTGTTAGTCAAATATGGATATGGCTGTTTCGAGGTGGATCTAGTTTTACAGAAACTTGACACACATTGATTACAGCAAGGCGACCGGTTTTCTAGCGAGAGGTGAACCGTGAGGCAACTTGTGTATATTCGTACGCGGTTGAATAAACGATGTCTTGCAGCAAGCAATATATGCATAGCAGGTAGAAACACAGTGGCTTACCGGAGAGCCGAAATTATGGCCGATTTCGTGGGCGAGGGTGACGTGGGAGACGGCAGGCGGTACGTGCTTCCCGTAGTTGAGCAAGGTGACGATCCCGGTGTTGAGGCTCTTCATGCTTCCGCGGTAGTGCTGTGAAACACAAACACAGCATAATTAACGCCTTCGCCGCCAAATCTTAGCGGCAAGTTTTCCCGCCTGTCATCCGTCGAGATATTTATGTTTTGACGTTATTCGCTGAAGTTCATTCGTCATTACAAGTGTACATTTGTCATTCAAAATTACCTTCACCAGAAATGGTAAGTGGGATAATTGCTATAGACGTCTCTATTTAAGTAGGCAGTCGACGCTAAAGCTGTACGCACACATGAGCAGGATTGTCAACGCTACGTGAATTCTCTATTTATGCGGCATTTCTTTTACAAGTAAAATGTTACCCTATTATCTGACGCAAAAACCCATTAACTATTCAACATTAATGATTCTGGAGGATGCCATCATAAAGGAACTTACCAAGAAGAGGAAACACTTCTTATGATAGCCTTTGTACATTCTAGTTAGTTAAACAAATAAAATAACAATAACAATAACTGGATGAATTTAAAGATATTCAAAACAAAAATGATCAATTGGATCAATCATACTTCAAGGAGAAGTAGCTGAAAATTGAATTTTTCAGGTTTCCTCATTCGTACTTGATATTCTGACTACCTGCCTTTCAGTTTCAAATGATGATCAAAGTTTGGTGAATGTGATTTTGAAATGACCTCAATACTGTCAATTCTAATTTTGCTTGAATAAATGAGGCAGATCTATTAAAATCTGCAAATTATTACACAAAAGTTAATTATTTACCTATGTATTAACTCCAACACAAATCACTGATATGTTCATTAGACGTGGTCTGTGGAATATCATCCAAACCCAGCGGTTTCATAAGTTGTGGTTGTATTCTAGATGCCTTAAAAACAGCATCATCCATAATTCGTTTCCGTAGATCGATTGGGAAACCAATGCGCCACAACGGCCATTCAGCTGGTCACTGTGAATCCATACCTTGTAATTTACTTCCAGGTATAGCAAACATGGTAGGTGGATTTCGTAATAATAATACCCATGCAGTTTAGGGACGCACTGGCAATAAGATATGGAAGGGAACCCAAAGGAATGCCGAACCGCTGTGATGGTTTTGGTGAGTTGCTGGACCTTAGCCATGCCTTAAACTGCAAAAGAGGGGGACAGGTCAAGTATGGTCATGACCTCATTAGAGACCAGGCGGCGAGGATGGCAAGCTTGGCATTTAACCCCGTGGGAATCGAACCAGTACTGGCGGAGAATGAAGACGGCACCCCAAGAGTGGTTGCAGACCTGAAAATCCACGGTTTGTGGGATGTAGAAAGGGTGGCGTATTTGGATACCCGCGTAGTTAACGCTGACGCCTCTTCCTACATCTCTCAAACGTGGACTTCAGTTTCCCAAAATGCTGCGAATGCAAATCACAGAAAATATGACAGGGCAGCCGAAGAGATGAGAGGCTCATTTGCGCCCTTAGTGGTATCCTGCGAGGGCTCCCTCCACAAGGAGTACGACTGCTTCTTAAAAAGAATAGCTGTTGTCCTGTCCGAAAAATGGTCGAAACCTCTGTCGCAAGTGACTCAGTGGGTGAGGGTGAAGACCCAGATGGCCGTAATACGGGCAGTTTCACTGCGGATTCGAGGCTCAAGGAGGAAAGTCCGCTGCCTTGGGCTTGAAGACGGAGCCTTGATGCTACTACCCTCAACCCACTTCCTTTCTTTTGGGATACCCTCAAGAGCCCAACAACCCATTTAGAATAATTCTTCAAAAAACAATAAAATAAAAATTATTGGTTAAAAACAATAATACCCATTAAACATTAAAACTTGACCAATTCCTTAGATTAAACCACAAGCTGATATCTAAATATCTTCAACGGCGCAATATACTGAACATCGGGACGGACATAGAAACCCATTGACATGGGACAATTGAAATTTAACGAGATAAGATAAAGACCTTCACTTTTCGGCAAATACATACCTAGTAGGTTACGAAAGACTAAATTTTGATAGAATTATTGAAATTACTGTACTACTATCAATGGTAAACAAAAAAACATTATAGTTGTTTCGATTCTGATATTCGAAAATTTCTCCCCTTTGAGAATAATTGAATAAGTGCCGGAATTCTGTCCCTCATGTTTCATTAACTCTGGTCCAGTAGTTTTGGAAAAAAAGCTATTGACGGAGGAGGGAATTTTTTTATTCGATTTTAGGATCCCGCCCATTATGAAACGTAAAATACGAATTTTGAGGGGAGTTGAGAGTTTTTTTTCGGTCAATTGCAAAGGTTAATTATTGTAAATAATAAACATAAACGGTAACGTTCAGTGATTTAATTAATCAAAATTGGATGTTAACGAACCTCGCTAAAAAAACTGTAAACAAATAATGAAAAAAAAAAAAAAAAAAAAAAAAAAAAAAAAAAAATTACTCTCACCGCTCGAAAAAATAACAAAAAAAGAAGCTTTTTCTAACGTGAAGCGAAAAAAGTGGGATAGCGTGGCCCTGGGTACCACTAATTTATTCATGCTTAGAACTTGCTCGGGAATGTGACCTATATTTATAGCAGGCGCTACATGAAGCTTTATCTAAAACATGGCTGTTATAACCGGGGGGCTGCAAGAGGCGGGAGAGTCTTGAATAAATTGTGTTCAGTCATTGGGGATGACTGGCGTTACATACTAACCCCGCCTAAATAAACTGCAACTCCGTTGGCCGGTTTTTCTCTCCGCGTATTCCTATGGGCGTCGTAACCATAACGAATTGACGCGGTACATACGGTAAAAGGGCTTGACGCTTGACCCCCGGCTATGGTGACGGAACCAACAGCCGCCTTTTTCCAATATCGGACGCTCTCATTTTCGGGTCGAACGTCGTTTTAATTTAAAACGAGCCACCGTTGTTTCAGTCAAGGTCATGGTAAGGTGTTTCCGGCTTTGAGGCTGTATTTAAACTGCACGCGAAGCGATGTGATGCTATCCGAAGCGTTGATAGGCGAAGAAGCGCGAAAAAGACGAAATGCCGGCGAGTAAGGTTGTTGAGTGGCAAAGCGCTGTAGGTGTTTACTCCGAGCGGAGGGGAGCGATTGAAAGAGGTTCCGCGCGAGTCGTCTGTTGCAATCGCAAGCCCCGTTGCGATTTGAAGCGAGTTGCAGTGAATTTCACCCATTCAATTGATTAAATTCATGTTCCTTTGTTTTATACCAATATTTAAATTCAATTGAATATTCAAAATGGATATTCAAAAATTAATTAGTGATGAGTATCAACAACGTCCAGCATCGAGCCTTGGGGTGCTACTTCTGTATATTTGAAATTCGGGATAGAATGTAGTTAAATGTGGTTGTACCCATTCGGAAGTAGCTCCAAAACAGCTCATCATTCTCCCGCAGATGACGGTACAAATGGTGATATTCTCCATTCGTAGATCCCCCATGATTGACTTCAAGCACCTATTTACGTTTTCTTTTAACTTTCAACGCACTATTCTCCAATTAAAACGAATTAACGGGCTACTTTAAAATGACATCTTGAGCGGGACACCATACACTCGACTGGTCTACTTAATCGCTAGCAATATAAACACATCATTGCATCGCAGCTCTTTGAAATTCGCGCCTCTCGTCCTTTTGCATATATCGAATCGCTTCGCCTGCAGTGTAAACACAGCCTGATGCATTGCTTCCATCCTTTATTTTTCATTCGGCAGACAGCTTTTCTATAGAACTCCCGGACATTTGACAGTTGAATAAGGAAAGAAAAGAGAAATTTTGTCCCAAAAACTAGGCACAACTCAATTAAGTGGACAAAAAGTCAGCTTTTTTATAACAATTTTAACCGATAAAATAACGTAATAAAAAAACCGTAATAAAATAATCTTCTGTAGACGCCTTGTATTGTTAGAAAAATTATACAAGCTACCGGGCATTGTGGGCTTGATTCACTGTTAACGAAATACTAAGTTAAAGATTGGAATATATAATTATTAAAATGGGAAAACTTCTTATTTCACACAGATGGAACTTTTCTTTTGAAGGCGAAAAGGAACAAGGTTGAATAAAAACGAAATAACCAAATTTACGAACATTTGTGAGTCATGCATGCATTACAAGGACCTCCCTATGTCCGGTTCTTATACATAACTAGAAACACTTACACATATTTTCAAAACTAGATCAAATTTTTAATTAAGCAACAGAAGAATGTATTTGGGCTGAGAATTCTAGTGGGTATGAGTAGCTCTTGAATGGATCCGCCATTATCCTCTTCGTTTCCCTTCCCAACATGGAATTCAAAATTCCAGTGTTTTATTGTACCAGAGAGGTTTGCTAAGCAACAATTTGGATTAGAAAAATACAAAAAATGAAAATACTAAAGATAAATTGATTTATTCCCCCCCCCCCCTCTCATTCACCCTCTTCCATAATATAATTGGAATCGGAGATTTTTTTCACAATACTAAACTTGGAGTAGAAAAAACGTTATTTTAAATAGTCGACAAAATCAGATGACGATAGTGACGAAACAAGGATTTATCAATATTACTCATTCCCTCACTCCCTTTTATGCTGAAATTTGAGTGTTTTGAAATGAGGTTAAATCCTAAACCAAAATCCCAACTCATCACAAAAACCTGCCGTCTAGTAAGTGCCTCATTTTAACCTGTAATATCAAAGCTTTTCGAGGAACTACTTATTCGAAAACTGAAAGATATTGTCCAAAAGAAAGAATTAATCCCGGATCACCAGTTTGGATTTAGAGAAAAACACTCCACCATTGATCAAGTTCATCGTATAACTGAAATTATTGAAAATAGCTTGGAAATGAAACAAGTCTGCGCAGCCACCTTCCTGGATGTTTCCCAAGCTTTTGCAACAGGTCTTGCATCATGGTCTTGAGTACAAACTCGAAAGAGACTTACCAAAAGAATTTTACTTAATCTTGAAATCTTACCTAGCTGAAAGACATTTCAGGGTGAAACATGAGGGAGAGTATTCCAGTCTCAGGAAGATAAGGGCAGGAGTCCCGTAAGGTAGCGTGCTTGGCCCTTTGCTCTATTTTCTGTATACTCGTGATATACTACCAATAACGACACGATAGTGGCAACTTTCGCCGATGATACAGCACTTCTAGCAGTAGGAGATACAGTAGAGGATGAAACTAGGAAACCACAGGAGACTATTAATAACGTCAGTACTTGGACAAAGAAGTGGCGCCTCAAGCTCAATGAGCAAAAATCGGCTCACATCAATTTCACGAACAAGCATATAACTAAAATACCAGTTTTACTAAACGGAAGAGAAATTCCCTTTGCCAACACAGCAAAGTATCTTGGGATGACTCTTGATGCAAAACTGAGATGGAAAGAGCATGTCATTAAATGAAAAAGAAGAACTAAACATCAAGTGCCGAAAAATGTATTGGTTGCTTGGAAGATACTCCAAACTATATCTACATAACAAATTGCTTCTCTACAAGCAAATTATAAGACCAGTTTTTACATATGGAATTCAACTCTGGGGCTGTACAAAAAAGACCAACATCAAAATAATCCAAACATTTCAAAACAAGGTACTAAGGAGTATTGTCAACGCTCCTTGGTACGTACGCAATGACGACCTCCATTGGGACCTCAAGATAGCACCGGAATCAAACTTTTTGCCGCTAAACACGAGCAGAGGCTTCATCAACATATGAACCCAGAAGCTCTACGATTATTAGACAACAGCAACGTCATCCGACGTCTGGATAGAACAAAACCTCTCGACCTTGTGGCGTGACAATGTGACAAGTGCTTGAAGTGATCATATAGAGTAGTTGCCATTGGGCTATTACCTCTACAAACTGTAGTTACTGTATTAATGTAAATTAACTTGATGGGCTATGCTCAGTTGTTATGTCATGTTTCTAATAAAGAAATTTTTCGAAAAAAAAAAAAAAAAAAAAAAAAATTTAGTTGAAAATTATATTCTCAAATTTAATATTATCCGACGTGGGAGAATGAGATGATACATACCCCGTTCTTTTCACACACGCCACCCGCATTCTTCAGATCGCCCGTCCAAGCGAGGCCCAGGGTCCCCATCTCGAAGTCCCTGTAGGTGAACATGTAAGCCAAGCAGAAGGCGTCGTAGTCTTCCTCTGTAACATATAGATTCAAGACGAAAACTTAAATTTTCGCAAAATCATTCGAAGGACTATAATGTAATGAAAATGAAAGGCTCATGATTGAGTTTTGAGTGAGAAGCGTCCACAGTAGCGTCAAGACTGCTTATATTTCTGCTAGACAAATTATAGCAAACTGACATATTCGCATACAACATCGTTATTACAAAAACTGAACCTGAAAAGCCAATAACTCTAATATAAATATTATAATATGTGATTATTATGTGCCTATAATGTGATTATGATATGGTAAGATGTAATTTTATAATTTGATTATTATCCAATTTTCGCGAAGCATGGTTTAAATTGTCAAGCAGTCTGAAAGCGCCTACAACAATTCCCATATCTGATCGGAAATTAAACATCTGAGCCTTGCTTTAACAATCTTTCCACATTGCACAGTTATTTTTGATTTCTGATATTTTTTCTTCATTCATCTTCGTTTGGGAACTAGACGTGTTCACATCTGTAGGGAACTTGATATTTTAACTCCTTTACTATTTTACTTTCTCTTTTGAAAGATGATAGTGGTTTTGTCAAGTTTTGACTAGCGGATCAGCTGTAGTTGGCAAGGAGTATTTAGGAGGTTTCTGTAGTGTAAAAGGCTAAATCAGGCTAAATCCGACAAGAGAGGATGGAAGATGAGTTACGGGTGAGGGTGATTCCGTGACAATATAGTCCGCATACACCAGTCACTCTAACTTGGAATAGGATAGATTTCGAGCGTATAAAGTCGATGATTCCAGACCCATGTCTGCAGCATCTGACTCCGTATCTCTGAGGTGAAAAGAGGAGTTTGAGCAGGGGACTCGATGTTTCCAGAATACAACTTTTGCGTACATCGGAGTTCTTATTCAGGAAAAAGGCTAAAACCGGACCTACTATAACCTACTCCCAAGAAGGGTTATTTGGTCTGATGTAAATAATCACAATCAACATCCACATTTTGACAATCAACATTTTTCGTAATGAATTCTAGTGAAAATAACTGACTTCTCTTTTAATACGTCTTGCTGTTGTGAACTTAGAAGAAGAATAAAAATGTTTAATTGAGAGAAAAACACTTACTACATGAAGTATTATTCATATTAAAACTAAAAGATTTGGTGATTTTTGTGAATTCGTTACAGATATGCATAAGAGAAGCAAAACCTTGTGAATAAAACAAATTAATTCTATTTATATGGAAATATTTTAGTGTAAAAGGTTGAATGTCCGTTTGAAGATTTTGGGGGCTTGTGGTAGTTGACTAAAATTAAAACAATTCTTATTCTTAAAGAGTTCTTTGTGGGAATGCAACCAACACTTGAAAATGTGTTCATCACCACATACTCCACACGTGTGAATGTTTCACTGTTGGACAATGCAATGAAATTTTGTACCTATGTTATATTTCGGTTCTGGTGGTGAGAGTCCAATATTTTTCAAAGTAATTAAATCAATAGAGGATGGCATCTCAATTTAAACTTTCGGCGACTCAATTTCAACTTTTGGCATATCAATTTATACTTTTCACAAACCCAACTAATCCAACATTCCACCCCATATAATGATCAATAAATGTTTCTTCTCTATCATAGAGGATGCGAATGAAAACCTGGTAATCAGGGTTCCAATTTAAAATACGGGGATAAAGCTGTAATCATAGCTATTACGGTTATTAGTAGCTTGGTTTACTGAATAGGTAGGCTTAAAATAATGATGACAGAAATCTCTTGCGTAACTGAAACGGGCTGAAAATAAGCTAGGGAAACGCCTTTACTCAATCCATTGAATTAATAACGAGCGGCGGAGAGTGCGTTATAACAGTCTTGAAATCCTAGGAGTGGACAAAAAGGGTTTCTTACGAGAGTTTTTCCGTTACCCTCGTTATTTCCCCAAGGGCGAAGATATCAGTTTCCAGGATAATGAGAGACCCCATTTTTCTTAATGAAACGGAAGGCTGGTCGCCACCGAAGGAAACTGGTGAGAGGAGGAGCCCACTTGGGGTGAAACCTTGAAAATTGATCTATCGGTGGTAGATCAGGCGAAAATTTCGACAGTGGATGTTGAAATTGTGTTATAGAAAGGTAAGACGAGTCTGCAGAACTAGTAACATATTTCATCGTTTAAAGTCCGTTACTTCTGAAAAATTTGAACGAAACTTACATTGAGTTTGATACGAGAACTACCCGGTTAAGATAAATTATTTACCAAGAAGTCCAAAACGTATAACTAAAAAGAGTTCATATTCGATCAAGATACATGACGTCAAGCGTTTGAATAAGACCTACTCAATAATAACTCGAGGGGTTTATTTCCTTTAACCTTCTGGGGCTGCACGAGATTATAAGTAGGATATTATAGAAAGTGTTATAAATTATATAAATTATAAACGCAAGCCACTTGAACAATAAACCCCAGTGAAAGAATTCGCAGCGTTTTTTTTAATTGAATCTCAATCCCTCCCACAATAAAAACATCCATAATTTATCAAGTCCTTTAGCGCTCGTATTGCGTTAAAACTTCCCCATACCCAATTGTAAACGATGTAGCCAAAGATCGACTGATGTAGAGGAGGCACACAAATATCATCAACTGATCAATCCAAATAGGTACTTTGATTGAGAACAGATTTACGTGCTTATGCATATCTGAAATTCAATAATCGCTCTATCACCTGTGAAACACGCACACTCCGATTAGTAAGATTCAAATCATGAACGAAGCCAATTGAATAATAATATAAAGTAATAATATTGAATAATAAACCCCAGTAATAATATTGAATAATATTTACTATATATTATCAGAATGCTTGGCTACTAACTACACTACAAGTATTCACATCGGCTATCACTCCAGTAACCACATTCACTACAACTCGACGCTATCGGTATACCGAAGTTACAAACAAACAATAATAAACCAAAAAACGCAAATGTTGACACCATAAATACATCGGGAATGGTTTGACCTACGGACGTGGGGAAGGGCTCATTCGATTCCTCATGGTATGTTCTTCAAATAGGTAAATATTTAGGCCGATTCGACTTGTTTTGAGGTTTTTAGGGATTTTACAAAAACTTTACAGCCCTTAAAGGGCACTTTAAATTGAGTGAGAGAGCTGGCTCAAGAACTGGGGCGTCGTCGGGCCAAGATGGATTTTTCCTGAAAATGTCAGATCTTTTGCTCCAGCCGTTTCGGAGATATCGTGCGTACGGCGGACGGACGAAAAATTTTTATTGATTCTACACCCTTTGAAACGTAAACCATGAAATTTTCATTTCAGCGGTTAATTTTTTTATTTTATTTTTTTCCCAAGAGCGATTACAATGGTTTATCATTGAATAATAAACCAAAATCTGAACGAAAGTTACATCAAGTTTGATACGAGAACTACCCGGTTAAGATAAATTATTTACCAAGAAGTCCAAAACGTATAACTAAAAAGAGTTCATACGCGATCAAGATACATGACGTCAAGCGTTTGAATAAGACCTACTCAATAATAACTCGAGGGGTTTATTTCCTTTGACCTTCTGGGGCTGCACGAGATTATAAGTAGGATATTATAGTAAGTGTTATAAATTATATAGTAAGGCGTAGCCTTAATTTACATGATACTTGATGTTAGGTGATTGATTTTGAAGGATCTATTAAATTAGTTGAGTGATATTCTTTCTTTTCGAAAATAATAACTATTAGAAATCGGTAAATAACAATTTCTCGTACTATGACTATCAAGGTAAAATTGTCCAATTTGTGAATAACAACAGAATAACTCTGTTGTTGTGTATCAGCTATCGAAGTTAACGCTTTGCGATAGCTTTAAATTATTACCCACCGGTAAATGAGCAGTCATCTGTACTCTGAAACTATATCGAAACAAACGACCAACAAAACTCTACACTTTCCGGCAGGAGACAATTTTACGTACTACCACTGTATCTTGAAAACTAAAGGGAAAAAAGATGCTAATCTTGGAGAGGTGAAGAGCTGCTTCAAGATTATGCCACAAAAGATCCGAAGTATTAAAATTTGAGATAAAGCACGCAACTTATAGTCCCAGAGCAGGGTTTTGAAAAGGTAAGTTTGAAAAGATCATTGGCGTATTGCACAATGAATTCCCTTTGTTGGAACGTGGCTGAAATTATGATACTCATGGTGGAACCCGTTTCCGTACAAACATTCCGTTTATTTAAAAAACGACTGTTTAAAAGAAATTCCCTGCCCGACACCACGTCGTTCTCGTAGAGTTCTGCAGTGTTTCTCACAGGCAAGAAGTGGACAAAATTCAACCATAGACAAAGCTCACTCAGGGGGTTGTTACATTCATCGCAGGCATCTGACAGCGATGGGATTCTGGGATTAAAAGCAAAGGTCATAAGAATCCAACAGGCTCCGAAAAATCGTCTCATTGCTAATGTCAGTACACATTCACTTCTACAAACATGTATACAATTTGTAACGTGACGGAATGGTTTAGTTCCCCCTTCCAAGATTGAAGGCGATAAATGCCTGCAACGCCCGGACGCTGAAGGGCATCTAGTATATGTTCAGGGTTGGCCAATTTGAGAATCGGGAAGGGGAACTATCCATGCAAGGTAATAGAAGTTCTGGTGGTTATAGGACTTTTAGAGTTGGAGTTCATTTCACAAGCATTCAATTTATCTGATGTTTTCTAGTAGTAGGGTTCGGAGAACTGGAAAGGAAAACTGGACAGTGATGAACACGAGGAGAGCAGATATTTTTGTCGTTGGAGAGACAGTGAGTCACGCAAAGAGTTCCCCTCTTCCCCTCTCTTAGTTATCAAACCTTCACACCATCCCACTGATAAGAGAGGAGCTCTTGCCCGTAGTAGCTTGTAGAAGAAGATCTGCCAGAATTAGAAGACCTTGTACGTACACGAGGATACATGTGCCTTACAGAATGTGTTAAGCTAAATTAAAAAGCTATGGAAAAGTTGAACTGGCTGGTCAAAGTGAATCATATTTCGTGAAACCATGTTTCTGTTTTTCTCACTGCAACTTACGCTGCGTATATTTAGATGAGACGACTCTCTCAACTCCCCAGTAAATGCTTCTGAGGTGATTAGCAATTAACTCTCAAAGCACTGTGGTGTCTTCGGGAAAAATATCATTTTTTGGACAACCTTAATTTAAAATGAAACAAGGAAAACTGGGGAGTGGTGCATGGTACTAATACACACATATCAACAGTTATCTCAGGCAATAAGATGACTTCTCAGATCTACAAAATGCAGTGTTTATGATAAAAGAACTGCAGATAGTTTTGCTTTTATCTCAAAGAATTCTTTAAAAAAGTATATACTGTCACCTGGATTTCCTCTCTCTTTTATTCTTTATGCATAGAAAACACTGTTTTGCGGAGAATAACTTGTTACCCATGAATATAAAATGGAACGAGGTGGCAGCGACGAGATGGGAAAGGAAACAAGTGTATCAGATCGTAGGCTCATAACACCCAAGCCGGTAAGCCGATACCTACGGAGGCGAAACAAAAGCTGAACTTGGCGCATAAATCAGAAGATAAAAGATGGAAAAAAGCAAAACGGGAGCGGGGCGGGGAGGACTTGGGGAAAGTTGGACGGCGACCAAAAAGGATCTCTCATCACCATTGTTAGCTGGCCGTGGTTTGGGGACCGCAACATCACGTCAACCCCTCCGGTTCTTTTGCAATACCCATTATAATAATCTCGGCTCATATTATACAGTCCCTCAGACCCAGGCAACCGTCTTCCTATTCTTCTCGCTTCTCCCACGCGAAATAAATCTCCCTGAAAGAGGGAAACGATCGCGGTAAGGCCTTTTTCTCCTTAGTAGAGGGAAGCTTCCATTTTGCTGCAAAACCAGTAGCACGGATGAAAATTCCAGGATGATGAACGGGCGACCATCATCTGCAGCATATATTCTGTTCTATGATATATCTTTCTGGAGAAGAAGAAGAAGAAGATGATGGAAAGGAACGTATGTTTGAGTCTGTCAAACGAATTTTTGAATCCCTGTAACTTTTTAAAGAAAGGCGTGAAGGGTTGAAAATGTTCTGTGATTTGGATCTGGAATTGTCCCGTTATTCTCATAATGAAGACGTGAACGCAGTAAGGTTTATGAACGGAAGCAGTTATGTGCCGCTGAGATTTTTGGTTCATTATTCAATAATATTGTTTTACGTACGCAATGGAGCAATATTATTCAATAATAAACCATTGTAATCGCTCTGGAAAAAAAAATTCTAACCCCCCTGAAAATTTCATGGTTTACGTTTCAAAGGGTGTAGAATCCGAATCTGCAATAAAAAATTTTCCGTCCGTCCGCCGTACGCACGATTTCTCCCAAACGGCTGGAGCAAAAGATCTGAAATTTTCAGGAAAAATCCATCTTGGTCCGACGACGCCCCAATTCTTGAGCCAGCTCTCTCTCAATTTAAAGTGCCCTTTAAAGGCTGTCAAACTTTTGTAAAATCCCTAAAAACCACAAAACAAGTCGAATCGGCCTAAATATTCACCTATTTGAAGAACATACCACGAGGAATCGAATGAGACCCTCCCCACGTCCATAGGTCAAACCATTCCCGATGTATGGCCCGATTTATGGTGCCAACATTTGCGTTTTTTGGTTTATTATTGTTTGTTTGTAACCTAGTGATGCCGATAGCGTCGAGTTGTAATGAATGTGGATACTGGAGTGATAGCCGATGTTGATACTAAGTATCAACTACAAGTCTTGTAGTTTATAGTCGATACACAGGTTGAAGCATTCTGATAATGAAACGCTGATAATATATAAAATATTATTACTGGGGATTATTATTCAATATTATTATTGGGGTAAATAAATATTCTTTCTCTGAGGTTTATTGCTTGCGTTCATGATATGAATTTCTACTAAGCTTCGGAGTGTGCGTGTTCCACAGGTGATGGAGCGATTATTGAATTTCAGGAGCTGTGCATAGAGCACGTAGATCGGTTCTCAACCAAAACACCTATTTGGATTGATCAGTTGATGATATTTGTGTGCCTGGATTTGGGGAAGTTGTAACGCAATACGAGTGCTAAAGGACTTGATGAATTATAGATGTTTTTATTGTGGGGGGGGGGGGGGTATTAAGGTTCAATAAAAAACGCTGCAAATTCTTTCACTGGGGTTTATTATTCAATTGGCTTACGTTCATGATTTGAATTTCTACTATTTGCAATTTATTACACTTTTGCAATACGGCCACACAGTCGTTTGATTAGGTGTTCCTGAACCGATTATTATGACATTTAGACTTGTTTTCCTTAGAACGATGAGAACATTTTGAATCTTACAAAAAATTAGATTTTCCAACAAAAACAACTAAAACGTCTTGCGTCAAGAGGGGGAGATTGAAGGGGGCTTTTGCTGGTGTTAATGAGGGAAAGTTAGCCGAGTTAAAGGGTCCGCTGTGGTGTTGCCACCTGGTGGCGGGGAAGGGGTTTTCGTCCCTGCGGGGTCGCCCCTGTATGGGCTATAGTATAGGTACAGGGGCGCCGGGCGCCTCCCGCGCCGCTGGCCGCCTTGAGAGAAAACTCTCCCACAGCGCGGCGCGCTTGTATATGTACCTACATGAAGAAGTCTCCAGCCGCAGGCGCGTCATGGTCATATGTGAAAAACGAACGAGCGGGCCACCAACGCGATCTGTTCTATAAGCGATCAAACTATGCTGTTCTATAGAATTGTCATACGTAAAAGCGCGGTACCGCGCTAGTTGAGTTTGTCGCGGCAAACCCTCGTGCCGCGTGGTGTGGCTTTCAAATCGCCTTTTCGCCGCGCAATCCCGTTAACATTTGTTTACGTTACACTTTGTAACGTTAACGGCGACCACTTTGTAGGTTAACCCGTTTCTGTCGAGATTTACCGTTCTTCGTTGATATTGCCTTCGTCGTGTATTTTCAATGATTTTCAATTGAATGATGTTTCAAAAACTTAAAAGTACGAAAATTTCAAAGATTCTGATAATATAACTTCAACAAAATGAAACGTTAAAAACGTGAATTCTTTTCATTATTTTAATAATTTGGAGAGTTTTAGAAATGTTTTCATTCGATTCAGCGAGAAAAATTACTTGGTTGTTTCTCCTTCGTCTCATCATTGTCATCCAACAACATAGGCATTATTTCATGTCAAAACGCTGATTTCGTTGGAAAAATTCACATTTTTCCACGTTCAAACACTGAGTTCTCTGTCAAAAATCGCTCTGAAATAAAAAATGCAATAGACCTATAAAACGCTGCAAATTCTTTCACTGGGGTTTATTATTCAATTGGCTTGCGTTCATGATTTGAATTTCTACTAAGCTTTGGAGTGTGCGTGTTTCACAGGATAGAGCGATTATTGAATTTCAGGAGGCACACAAATATGATCAACTGATCAATCCAAATAGGTATTTTGGTTGAGAACAGATTTACGTGCTCCATGCATATCTCCTATATAGCAAGCCAATTAAATAATAAACCCCAGTGAAAGAATTTGCAGCGTTTTTTGATTTATTATTGTTTATTTGTAACTTAGTGATGCCGATAGCGTCGAGTTGTGTTGAATGTGGATACTGGAGTGATGGCCGATGTTGATACTTGTAGTTTATAGCCGATACACGGGAGTGTGCTTGTTTCACAGGTGATTGAGCGATTATTGAATTTCAGGAGATATGCATAGAGCACGTAAATCTGTTCTCAACCAAAATACGTATTTGGATTGATCAGTTGATCATATTTGTGTGCCTCCTGAAATTCAATAATCGCTCATCACCTGTGAAACACTCCCACTCCAAAGCTTAGTGTAAATTCTAATCATAAACGCAAGCCAATTGAATAATAAACCCCAGTGGAAGAATTTGCAGCGTTTTTTACTCATGAGCAATGAGACCATTTGTACTTCCATAATTATTCAAACCACAGTGTTATCTTGGGTTAGCAATCGAACAAAGGCTACAGATTTTCTGTTGAAGAAGCACCTTCTGGGTCTTCCCAAAGTATTCTAACTATGTAGGAAGTTAAAGTAGAAGAAATACCCGTGATTGGCTTTGGGAATATTAAAAAAATAGTGACAATTCTAAATATTCCAGCAATAATCCAAGAATGGTACAAGACATTCAGAACATTCTGTCATCGCATATGCAATTCTGTTTCGTATCTTCCCTCTGTGGAGATTCCAAAAGAATTTGAACTGTCCCTAAACTAACCAAACTGCATTGTAAATGTGTACCTAAATGTATGAATAATACTATTCAGTTGCGAGACATAATACTTTTCGTAATTTACTTGTGGTATTTGATGTGATTGTGTAGCCGATTTTTGTTATCCACAGCCCTTTTTCTCATAACCTCGTCGACCATCTCCACCTTGAAATCGCGATGCAGGTAATTTGTTAGAAAATACCATGGGGGCATTTACTAAGCTTCTCAGAATTTTGTTCTGGACTGTTTGGATGGTTTTTTCGTTGCTCTTTATGGTTAGTCGAATGCCCATTTCGGTTCACAACAGGGATGAGGTGCGGGGGCTGAAGAGGACCAAACCCTTGGGCCTTGTTGAAAATCGCTAGTAGTGGTGAACTATTTTTTGGAGGTAGATGGTGATCAATGAACCACCAAAAGTGAACCAAGTGAATTAAAGTAAAGTCGTATTATATTCTTTACAGTTGTAACAATGAAAAAACAAATATATATATTTAAAAATCACTGGGGTTTATTATTCAATAGGTTTGCGTTCATGATTTGAATTTATACTAAGCTTTGGAGTGTGCGTGTCTCACATTTGATAAAGTGATTATTGAATTTCAGGAGGCACACGAACATGATCAACTGAACAATCCAAATAGGTATTTTGGTTGAGAACAGATTTACGTGCACTATGCATATCTCCTGAAATTCAATAATCGCTCTATCACCTGTGAAACACGCACACTCCAAAGCTTAGTAGAAATTCAAATCATGAACGCAAGCCAATTGAATAATAAACCCCAGTGGAAGAATTTGCAGCGTTTTTTATGGTTATCAGAATGCTTCAACCCTGTATCGGCTACAAAGCCTTTTAGGAGTTCACTCCACCATCCACATTACTACATCACTACGTCACTAGGTTACTGATAGCAACACAAAAACAATAATAAACCAAAATAACGCGCATGTTGGCACCAAAAATCGGGCCATAGATCGAGAATGGTTTGACCTACGGACCTAGAGCTCATTCGATTCCTCGTGGAGTGTTCTTCAAAAAGAGTACAAATTTAGCCCGCCTTGACTTTTTTTTGAGGTTTTTATGGATTTTACAAAACTTTGACAACCCTTAAAGGGCACTTTAAATTAAGTGAGAGAGCTGGGGCTCAAGAATTGGGGCGTCGCCGGACCAACATGGATTTTTCCTGAAAATGTCAGCTTTTTTGCTTCTGCCTTTTGGGAGAAATCGTGCGTACGGCGTACGGCGGACGGACGGAAAAATGTTTATTGCAGATTCGTATTCTACACCCTTTGAAACGTAAACCATGAAATTTTCGTGGGGGGGTTAGAATATTTTTTTCAAGAGCTATTACAATGGTTCATTATTGAATAATAAACCAAAACTTGTGGTATCGTTTGACATGAATGAGGCCGATTTTGTTGAAATGGAGGGGGGGAATGAGTCGGTGTCTCACATACCGTAGTTGTCAGTGTCATGACGAATGGTAGGGTGTGCGCAGACATGAACCATTTCTCATATTATTTCCCTATAAAACACTTATATTACTGCTGTACTTCGCATTCAATCATATTTCGTCTTGGTCGTTTTTCTCATGTAGACATAAACATATTAGAAGAGAAAACACCTAAAAAACCGAGATTGCGGAGCGAAGAGTAAAAAAACCCGCCAACAATGGAAGAAAAACTGAAATTGAACTCTAATTCTCGGGAATTCGTTTCGTGTTGCGTTCTCCCGTTCACTTATTGAGGCTTCCTATTCTATCAGTCAACCCCCGTTCTCATTGAATAAGAATTGATACATTACAAACGGACGGAAAGACGGGGGACTCCCTATTGAAAATAAGCTCGGAGGCGAAGCCCTCCCAACCCCCGCACCCCCGGCACCCTCAATTTTGTTGAGTGTTCCACTTGTAATTCAATCAACCTTTCAACTAGGGAGAAGAAAGGAGACCTGCCTTCAGGAATAATAACGCCCCCTCCCTCCCGTTCACCTGCACCACTTTTTCTCTTTTTCTGAAAACGAAAAAAAAAGAAGTCGTAGCAATTTTCTTGATAATCCAAGCCAGGCGAGAGCTTCTACTTCTCGGCTACCTACGTTTCAAGTAAAACGAAATACATTTCAGTCAATCTCTTTAGAAGAGGAGCCCTGTACCATTCATAATGAAAATGAAAAAAAAAAAAAAAAAAAAGATTCCTTGGAGACAATACCAGATTTAAGACAAAGCTTCAGGATTACGGTTTCTATTATTCAACGTGATTGCGACATTAACGAGCCAAAATGAAAGACTTTATAGCGTGCAATGTCCATTGCGTAAAAGGTTCAGACAATCTGACACGTAAAGATTTTAATTAATTATCCTTTAATCTCGGGGTTTGTTTTTGAGAGCTGTGTAAACAAAATTACAGCCAGTGAAAGGTACGGTAAATGAATTGCTGGGACTGGAGAACGGTAGAAGGGGGAAATTCCCCGCTAACAGGACTGCATGATCAATGAGTTGTGTTTTAACGTTTCAGCATAATCAAATCTGGAGTTGAATGTGTTAATTTGAGATTATTTAGGAATTCGTAAAGGGCGGCGTTGCCCGCGGCGCGTTTGCTCGTTGGGAGGGATTCATCGTGAAATCGGTTTTCTTGCTCGGATGTCGGGTTTTCTGACTCTTTTAACGGTTATTAAAGCTACGGATCGTGGGTGGGATTCAAGTGAAGTATATATGCTAGTATACGCTTCTATTTACCAATAATAATGTTGGGCAGTCTGGTAACTTCCCAGCCGGAAGGAAGGGCTCAAACCGTTAAGTAGATAGATCGCTTTTTCTGAATTCACCACTTGCAGTGTGGTTATCATATTGTTAGCCAAATGACACCCAAAATATCAAATTTTCTACGTGCAGAATATAATGATCGCTCAAAACGAACATGGAGACTGATCAAACACAAGAATAATATCTCCAACACTTACTCCAACGTCCTCCTTACCAGTGGTTGGAGATTGACAATGCAGAAACCACTTGGCTGCCCCCGTATGGTGATGAAGGGAGTGCTTAAATTGAAAGAAAGGTAACAGCAGTTCTAATTCTTGATTGTCAGGACGTCATTGTCGATTGTCAAAGACTCCTTTTACGATAGGACGGATATTTTACACAAATTTTAAGGAATCAATCGATTCTGCTTGTGGAATATGGTGATCCCTGAAACGAACGTGGAGACTGATTACATAAATTACAAGAATATTATCTCCAACGTCCAGACACGTTCAACATCCTCCTTACCAATGGTTGGAGACTGATAATGCAGAAACCACCTAACTGAACCCCTACCTATAGATTTAACGAAACGTAGCTGTAGTTCTAATTCATGCGTGTTAGGACGTCATTGTTGCTTGTCAAAGACTCCTTCGACGAAAGGATGGATTTATATTTTAAATCTGAGGGGGGACTGACCGTACTGCAGACAGAGCTGCAGATTTTGAATCTACTCACATTGAAACGTAAAGTGACGAAGTTTGATAGTAGAAGGAGGGGGTGGGGTTATACAAAATTCTTACTATACGATTATAAAGGCTTATTATTGAAAATACTACATGACGCTAGATACACAACTTGAGCCCCCCACCTTGCCTCCGAACGAGCAGTTTTTTTGTTCTTGTTTTGATCGCAGTAACCTAGTGATGCAGTGAATGTGGATACAGGAGTGAACTCCTAAAAGGGTTTATAACCGATACACGGGTTGAAGCATTCTGAAAGAACTGCACAGGTGCTACTTATGTTTCACGAACCGAGACGTGGTCTGTTTTAATACGCACAAGAAGTCGTTGTAATACGTAGAGACACAAGTGTTAACACATTCTGATCGATTTGTCCAACTGATCTATACTTTACTAGAAGGATTGATGTAGGATATTTTTTTGTTTTTGATATGCGAGAGAAGCGAGCATCCAGACCAGCCAACTAGACAGAATACACATCAAAAGCGTGTACCTATATCGATAGGAGACATCAGGTTTTTCAATATGGCGACGGTCTTATCAGGAAGGGGTCACCTATTCTCGACTTCTACCATGAGTCTTACTTTTCAGAATGAACCTGGATTCCTTGCGTGGAAAGCTGAAATCGAAAAACAGACCACGCCTCGGTTTGTGAAACATCAAGCACCTGTGCAGTTCTTGTTAGTTTCATGAATATCAGAATGCTTCAACCCGTGCATCGGCTATAAACCCTTTTAGGAGTTCACTCCAGTATCCACATTCACTGCATCACTAGGTTACTGCGATCAAAACAAAAACAAAAAGCTGTTCGTTCGGAGGCATGGTATTGTGTATCTAGTGTCGTGTGAAAATACTCCAAGTCAATCAAAAGTGATATTTGTTTACTGAGCGTTACTAAGTATTGTTGATCAATTAGAAATTCGCTTCCAATGTTTCTGGACACGATATTACAAATTCGTGAAATTCTCGGAATCGAATGGAAAAACAATCAATCAAAGGTAACGCGATGATTGCCACATAAATACGTCACACATCTGTCGATCTCGTCAGCTTCATTAATCAAAACAGGTTGGACGGATTAGAACCGATGTCAGGGGGCTGTGAAAATCCCAATGATTCCATCACTGCGGTTAACGCGACATCCAGTGGTAATACAGGCGCAGATCGATAGGAAAGCCCGGAGCGGCTGATCATTAATTATATTTATCTAGCGCCAATTAATTAGGAGAAAGGGTAAAGGTCCGACTGGAAGGGTCTCTCAGGGGCGGAAAGGGGTTGACAGGGGACCGTAGCCAACGTACTGGAGGAAAGCAGCTTGTAAATGGGGTTAGACCTCAAAACCGCTTAGGCCTTCGAGCCAGACGAGGTGGGGCCGATTCCAATCAAGTCGTTCGGTCCGTAGGCAAATAGGTTCAATCAGAAAAGGTCTTCGCCGTGTGATGAAGGTGACGTCAACAGTATTGTCCCTGACGTTTCAAACGGGATTCGATCGGGGCGGAACGAAGTGGAAAAGAGAGTAAACTCGAGTAAATATAAATACCGAACCGGCCAATATCCGTCAAATACATCGTCGAACAGCGATATACGGAGCGGCTATATTGCTGTCTTCAGTCAAACATCGGAGGAGAAGAAATTGAGCTCTAACTACGGATATAGTTGTGACCTATTCCACTTGAACATCCCTTGAATTGAATCAAATACACTATACAGGGTATTGATCATTGGTTCCTGCCACAGGCCAGGTATCAATTGTACAATTAACTGCACAAAATGCACTATTACCCTTCAACATTTCTTTTCACCTCACATAGTTTTTGAGTTGAGTCAATTTTCAACATTTTTTCGGGCCTTCACCTTTAACTCATTAAAATGTTCATATCTTCCTAAATTTATGGAGTCACTTCAAATTTGATTATAACGTTGGAAAGAGCACTAAATTTCCTATCACAATAATGGGAAACCAAATTTTTATGTATAAGCTAAATGGGTGAAGATGAAGAAGGAACAGTTGTCAAATCTTGGAAAATCTCCACTGTTTTGAATGACTAACTAGTGCTAGTTTATTATTCAATTGGCTTGCGTTGATGATTTGAATTTCTATTAAGCTTTGGAGTGTGCGTGTTTCACTGGTGATAGAGCGATTACTGAATTTCAGGAGCCACACAAATATGATCAACTGAACAATCCAAATAGGTATTTTGGTTGGGAACAGATTTACGTGCTCTATGCATATCTCCTGAAATTCAATAATCGCTCTATCACCTGTGAAACACGCACACTCCAAAGCTTAGTAGAAATTCAAATCATGAACGCAAGCCAATTGAATAATAAACCCCAGTGGAAGAATTTGCAGCGTTTTTTATGCTTATCAGAATGCTTCAACCCTGTATCGGCTACAAAGCCTTTTAGTAGTTCACTCCAGTATCCACATTACTGCATCACTACGTCACTAGGTTACTGATATAAACACAAAAACAATAATAAACCAAAATAACGCGAATGTTGGCACCATAAATCGGGCCATAGATCGAGAATGGTTTGACCTACGGACCTGGAGCTCATTCGATTCCTCGTGGAGTGTTCTTCAAAAAGAGTACAAATTTAGCCCGCCTTGACTTTTTTTTTTGAGGTTTTTAGGGATTTTACAAAACTTTGACAACCCCTAAAGGGCTTTAAATTAAGTGAGAGAGCTGGCTCAAGAATTGGGGCGTTGCCGGACCAACATGGATTTTTCCTGAAAATTTCAGCTTTTTTGCTTCAGCCGTTTGGGAGAAATCGTGCGTACGGCATTCGGCGGACGGACGGAACATTTTTTATTGCAGATTCGGATTCTACACCCTTTGAAACGTAAACCATGAAATTTTCAGGGGGGTTAGAATTTTTTTTTCCAGAGCGATTACAATGGTTCATTATTGAATAATAAACCAAAAGGGAAATAACGTAGTGAACATAGTGAAAATCGTCTTGCTACCAACGGACACATAGATCTTGTTTCCACAATCACAGCTGTACATTCTCTTTTCTGAGCCTATTAAACGTCGACGGCCGGTTTTAGAAACATCAAACCCTCATACTTGTCGTATGAACGTAAGTAAGACGGCGTTGAGGTTATACAGTACCCGCACGACCTTCAGGTCGTGATGGTACTGTAGCTCTTGCCCCTTCAATCCCATAGAAAAAGGATGATGCAGGTTTATTAACTAGATGTTGTGATTGAACTGTAAACTTAACAGTTCAGAACTAGCAGAATGAACTAAAACACAATAAACTGAACGACATCAGATTTGGATGAGAAAAGCGAATAGATCAATATTTAACTATATGTACTCATGAATGTGCTACAAGCAGCTCCCCACCCCCTCTCTCATGAATAACCATCCTGAAGTATGAACGGACCAATATTTGCCTCACAACTATCCTGATGAGTATATTGTAAAATTGAACATACAAAGGATGCACTGTAATATGTTGCTCAATATTACATCATATTACATATAATATAATGTTATATTATAACATTATAATATTATAATATAATATTATATTACATTATTGAATAATAAACCAAAAATACTTAATACAGATTCTGAAAGTTGTTTCTTAGCCAGTTTATTGATTTTTAGATCTTAACAAACCATAAATATCATAATCGTGTAACAAATATCCAGGTGTATATTTAGAACTTTAACAACCTGTAACTGTATGTACGATGAATTAATCGCCGAAATCGATCATCCATAGTGACTATTTGTTTAATGAAAACAGACATTCCGTTATCGAAGAAGGTTTTTCTAATTCCTTCCGTATATTGCTCCCTCGAAAAACGTGTTTTACTATCTACCTAAACCATTCGTAGTCTCTACCACGGTCTCTCCAACGTTACTGCAATCTAGTTGTCGAGTTGGGTGACAGAAACAGATCCGCGAGGTTCGAAAACACGGCAATTGATGCTCTGAATGGGAGAGCGAGGTGGTAATCTTCCCTGTGTAGCCTAATGAAGCTTCTATCCTACGTAAATGTTTGTGCAAGGAGAGCCCTCACATTACAGTGACATTTAACACAACAGTCATCATCAGGGCTCTTGCTATTCAGGGGACGCCTCCGGACCTGTTATTCGAAGAGTGGGATTGAACTGTCGGAATTGAAACGCCCGTAATTTCTACCTGTGTTCGAACAAGGATGGTATATTCCTGATTGATCGGCGAGATATCGGAGAGAGGAAAGCAATTTCACTTCACCCAATTTGCAAACACCGAATTCATTGAAATGTCTTATATATTTGTTCATTTGTTCTTCAGGTACGTCTGTTGTAAACTTGTACCTGTATTGACATCCTAATGACGTGACTTGTTATAGTATTGACATTGTCAACGACGATGATTATAACTTTCTGGTTTTTCTAAATAAACTCTTACCACTCCGATGACCTGCATTAATTCTCAAACCCCGCCCTCAAATATCAACACCATTCTTCATTATACTCCATTAATTTGTGAAGACAATTAGGTATGTAAATGAATCTCTATTCAATCGATTTTCATTTATAAAATCCCTTTTGAAATCTCTCGTACTCTTATTACCTCCACGTAATTACCCATACTCTAAAGGTGAAGACAACTATAATGCAGTGGTAAGGTAAAGGTATCTGTACAACGGAAGTAACTTCATACGAAGACTTCCGAAAAGGGTTACACTGATCTCCTGCGAAAATGCTAGAGTACGCTAGAATCACCAAAACACACTCTTACAATATTATCAGTTGATTGTCCCTAACTCTTGTGACTGAACTGTATTAGCAGTAAATACACGATAAATACAGTAAGTGATATAAGACGTGAGTTCGCTGAATTATCGGTGGAGCAAAGAGTGATTATTCTCTAAGCAGGGGGTCCAATGCCACTATTGACAGGACTGCAACAAACCTCAAAGGCAGGCAGAAATCGTTGAAAGATCCCCAAGTTCAACCCTCATTACTACCAAAAGGTAGATTGGCTCTGCGGATATAAAATAAGTAATAAACTTTTCTGCTTCCTTTGTCTCCTTTGCTGCAATAATTAAGAATGAAGCTTGGGTTAAAGATGGAATTGGGATTTCATTTCCACGATGATTCTTTCTGGGCAGATATGAATTTCAACTGTTGAATAACAAGGTTTTCTGAAGTTCGACAATCATAGCAAAATTTGTATTTTTTTCCAGGTATTTACGTACTTATTAGCGTTTATTAAAACGTAATATTGAGTCGTTTGTTTCACGATTTTAAACCGAGAAAACGTGCAAGATTGATCTCTTTGCATATTGGTAGGTGAAAATAGAATTTGGATGAGAAAAGCGTTCCCTTCATGGTTGTCCCTTAATTCCCGCTGCACCCCGGGGTTTCAGGGCAGGATCCGTCACCAATACCAATGTATAGAAAAAATACCTATAGTGATATCTATTCATAGCACTTCAAATCATCCTTTATTCCATAAACATGCCGCCTTCCATGGTATGATCAATCGGGCACTGTCCATACCAAAATTTATTGAAAGAAAAATCTGTTATTAAAAGTATAGCCGTGAGTAACGGATATGCGGGAGAACTTGTTGATTTCATTTGGAACAGGTGCTCAGGAAAAAGAGTAGGGAAGGGGTGTGTAATTTAGTGAGAAAAATTGAGTTGGAAGGGAAAAATTGGAATAGTATCCCTTATTATGGGAAAATTTCGGATAAACTTGGTAAAATTCTGTTGTCCAGAGGTTTCAATGTTGTATTTAACAAAAATAATCTTAAAGCTTCTTCGCGTTCGGTTAAGGATTAAATTAACTTTCAGGGTAAAAGTGGGGCTTATAAACTAAAATGTTCATGTGGCCTTCAGTATTGTGGTAGGAAGTTTAGGGAACGAATAAAACAGCAAGAAAGGGATTTCAGGGACAACAAAGGTGATTATGCCTTTGCAAGTCAATTTTCTGAATGGGTCCAATCATGGCTTGATCAGACAAACAGGCAATTTGTGGAATTCCTCACTTTTGCCCCAAGGGAGGTATGTTGGATGCTAGAAAAATTCGAAATTGTTAAGAGTGATGGGTTAGGAAAATGTCTAAAGAGGTTATTCCGCAAAATATTTCACCATTATTGGGTTCATTCTTGCAATAATTCATTCTGGCTTCCCCTCTCCTTAATGTTACTGTTTGTAAGCTTTGTAAGCCTTGAGTGGCATTGGTTGGTCCTCCCTGCCCCTTTCACTTCCCTGAGCCAATAGGATTCAATCTCCTTTCACTTGGGCCTATATAAGATGTGCTTTGTGTGACGTACCTTCAGTTCATGTTTATTACCGATGATGACCGTTGAAATCGATTTAACTGTGTAACTCATGATTTTCGTGGAAATATAGACAACGTACTATCTTATACTGTTTTAAATTTTTTTTAAAACCAAATTCAGCCAACGGTACTCGTACCTCCTACTCCATACAAGATTAGACTATGTTTGGGTTTGATGTTTAGTATTTAATAAATAAATTATTTGATCAAAATAATAGACCAAGAGTAAATAATGAAGAATGTTTTAGTACTTTGGTAACGGTACTTTTTTATCGTACCGATTGGTCCATCGTCTTAATGAATAGGTAACTAACACACTGAGCTGCAGTAACTCTTTGATGAATCGTATTCAATATTGATTCCGACAAGCCCTACGCGTTGGGCGGACCCTTCGAACTATCCGTATCCATTCGGAAAGACAAATGCGTGGAATACCGTTGTGTAGCACGACATCGAGATGGGCCGAGGGGGTCCGGAGGGAGCTCGGGTTGTTTTCTAAACGGTAGCGTCAATATTTCAACTCGGAGCGAGCAATATTGAATGAAGCAAGACTATCCAATAACGTGCTCTGCGCGCATCGGCCCTTCATATCGGAAAACCATTTATATTGCAGTTGAGAGTACTTGGAGGGGCTCGCACACTTCCGCTTGTTTCATGGCTTTTCCTCTCATACGAATAACTTATGACTCACACCGTATTATTACTGGTGGGTGTGTACCTGTACTGAAAACACAGTGCAGGTGAATGTCAAAGCTAAAAGGCGATCAATTGCGACATTGGAAAACCTTTGTTCTGTAAATTATATAAAATTTACATGTAACTTACCGTTCAAACCTCCTTCATCGCCCCCTTTAATTTACCCTCCAAATGTCAAACCATTTGATCCAAAACTAACTTGTACAGCATCTCATGCATTAACACCTAAATAAAGATGTTAATCCATGACTATTTCACTCCTACTGAATTGGGAAACCTGTACGTAAAACCTACATACAATAAAATTCATATCTTAAAAAACACTTGAAAATTAAGTTAAATGGAATCCTACCAAATAGCTGAGAGTGCAAGGTCGGTAGACGTAATATCGGTAACCGGTAACCGGTCTTCCGATTTATTTGATATTATTTATTTAGTACATTATTTATTATTATTTTAATAATTTATTCAAAACTAACCAATAATTACTGTTCTTAGTTAAGTACACAGAAATAGAAAGTTCACAATTCGATTGGGGAAATTCACAAATTGATTTGGAAAGTCCTCTCGAGCAAATTGAAATTTCATTCAAAGTCCTCAATTTCATCTGAAAAATTCGGAATTTGAATTGGGAAATTCTCGATCTGACTTGGAAAACCTGTATCATGTGTGTATTGGACTTTTTCAGGAATGTTAGTCTGATGTTGAACTATTGAAGGTTGTGAAGTGAGTAAACGACCGATTTCGAACCTGAAGTTGTAAAGGGGGAACTGTTCTCCAGCCAGAAGTTGTCCGAGCGAGCTACGGCATCAGCCCTTTGGCTATTTACTTTAAGTGGGGGTACTGATTTGCCCGGTTCGAATCCGGCAGACACCAATGATTAGGGCCAAAATCCTACCAAGTTTTGTAAACCTGTCCTGTCGTTAGACAGTTCACCTCTGATCTCGATATCACGTGAATCCAAATCGCTGCCCCAGGGGCGTGAGGCAATGGGAAGCCACGAACGAAATCGTCAGACCTAGTTTCGATCCTCTCTAGAGGACGGCTGGCGACGTCCACGACACCTAAATTCCTTGTTTTACTCTCTCTTTTAGTTTTTTTACTTACTATTCTCTCCAGTCTCCTGACTGATTATGGGAACATAGACTATAGGTTTCGCTAGTGACAATTTTCTTACCAGAGAAGTGAAACTACCGGTTGATACATGAATGTTTTAATAAGAACCATCAGTTTGCACAATAAAGACAAGAGAAAGCGTGATAACTCAATGAGGGAACATTAACTACATGACCATTGGCTCTATTAGTCCTGTTGAACTATTCATCAAAGGTATTCTCACAGTTCAACCAGAGAAATCGAACATTAAGTTGATTTTTACGTCCGAATAAAGCAGCAACCTTTTGCCACAGATGATATTTGCTGCACACATCGAGAATTTGAAGGTGGGTATTCAGGAAGACAAGAAGAACTGTGTTGAAAATGTCCTCTGCGTCAATTGTTCAGGGCTCCTTCCACGTGTTTGAACAACGATCCTAATTAGAAATAATTATTTAAGATTTATTACCCCCTTTTTTCAACATTTAGTGATTTTACCCAACACAGTCAAATTGACGAGTGAAGTATAAACGAGCAAATAAAAACTTTTGAAATGAAAATTTGAAATGGGTTTCTACAACTTCGTTGCGAGTGACTTAGTCCGAGACGAGCAAATTATAAAACTTCAGTCATCTGTCGCTGATAATCTATCATTATCGTATTGATTCGTCATTGACTATAATCTGCAGAATATTTTGCACGCTGATGATTAGTAGAGACCTTGTATTATTTTTTGGAAAGCAGTTGATGAAGTAATGATTGAAGGAATGATAGCATATGTTCGCCGATTACAAAGGACCTGAAGAGGAAGAATTGGGAAAAAATGGTGGCAAGGAGCTTTGGACTCACAGATATGAGATGTGTATGACTCTTAAAATACGGGAGAATGTGTTTATATTAAAGGAAAACAAATTGTTTACCTTAAGAGAATGAAGATAATGCTTCCTCTACTTTCTTAGACCGGACGCAATAATGAAATTAGCTTTGGAACAGCGCGGATCCCCATATGTCAAGAGACCATATGAGGCCGTTGCACCATTTTAACCCCGAACGTTTTGAGAGCGGAATTCCGGACGGTTCCCCCAGTGAAAAAAGTGTCGAGGAACGTAATTGAATTTATATTCAGAAACCCGTGTTACGAGAGAAGTAGGAGTCCTACCGTTGCTGCGACGCTCGTTTCGGGAGGGAGTAAAAAAGGTCCTGAATTCAAACCAGGGCCCTGAATTACGTTCTCGGCCGAGAAATCGCGCACCGCTCTCCAGCGGAGCTAAAAGGAAGATAAATGCCCTAGGTTGATTTTCTCTAATTCGTTTTCTCTTGAAACGTTCTTAGCGGTGTAAACACGCCGTATTTCCTCTCTTCTGAAATATCGCGGGAGAGCTGTAAAGGATGAAACGCGTTACGGGCACTAGCACAAACAACGGTTCACCCAACGTGCCCTTGCACAGAAGATTACCTAGAACCACCGAGGAAAATCCACTGGAAAATTATGTTGAGCATAGAAAGGATTTAGTGTTTTGCTTGAATTCAAGTGTGTAAGAGAAACCTGAAGTAAATTTGCAAAGGAAGAGTTACGGATTGAATAAATGCTTCTAGATGTGCCTATTTTGTAGGAGAAGGTAGAATATTACGCCACAATAATTTAAGAACAATAAGTTATTTGCTAATAGTTTTAGTAATTAGTTTCAACAATGAACTTTTAGTATTCGATCAGAAGAGAAAAGTACTTAGTGAATATTGGAGAATTAGTTAGTTAATATTAGAACCTCTGAGTAAATTTCACTCAAACCTATATAGATACATTTTAAAAGTTGAAACGTTTAAACAAAGAAATTTCGAGAAAATGTTGAAAGCAAATAAAATGGTTGTTTTTGTGTTTTAGACAGGAATCAGTCCAATCAAGAGAAGATTTTCGGTGTTAGATAGCTGGTTGGGAGGCGTATAAGGCGCTAATAGGGTGCGATAATAAGAATTTATTAAGGTTCTGCTCTGTTGAACGGCAACTACGGTTCAAAGCCATAGTAGAATATGGTTTCAATAGTTGAATCTGATTTAATAAACATAAGAAAATTGTCCTTTTTCAGATATCGATTGCTATGGATATGGAAGTATTTTTATTTCTATTGACCAATTTGTAGAATGTACGAGTTTTGTTATGTGCAATGTTGGGTGGCAATTGTTATTCCTATTTTCAATTGTATCATTATTTGTCATTTGCAACAGGTAATCATTTCTCCCTTTACAATGAGTTTTGTATTTTGTTCATCCATTAAGGAGTAAGGCAAACTCTTCATCAGACAGACATCTATGGCTATCATTACGCATGTATGTGAATATTACTCATGTTAAAATTATATTTCTAAATAAAATCATGTTTTCATTAATTTTTTCATTCAGTCCAATAAAGAGCATCAGACCACTCGAAGAATAAAAGATAACCCCGATTCATGCTCCAGAAGCGTTTAGTTGTTGGGAGGAACCAAATGCCAACACGACCGAGGTGAAAAACGACTTTTGCTAGTAACCTACCTGCACCTCTACTGATTATTAGATATTATCTGGATTTCTTGTTATAATTGACTTTTAACGTAAATTCCTGACTACGTTTATAGATTAGTGATGTATTAAAACTCAAAACTGAAATAATAAATTTTTGTTGTAATTTTTATTTTTTACTGCACTCAGAAAAATGTTCTGATTAATGGGCAGGCGTTCAGGGATGTCTGTTCAAAAGAAATTGACTCTACACAAGAAATTCCTAAAGCCTGTACAAACTTATCGAGCACAGCACTGGGGTGCACTGCTCAGAGCAATTGGAAGATTTCCCAGACTTTTCAAAACGGTGGGCTCAGGAACTTTCCCTACTAACTCAAACTGGTATCCACATTCAGAACGATAGACTTCACGATAAGTGGAAACTATTGTTGGAACTATCAAGACATTGTAATCGTCCGTCAACTGAGCATCTAAGAGGACATCTCAATATCCATCACACTGCCGGGACATTCAAATAGTGAGAGAGTCTGAACGGTGGAAAAGGCTTGCTCAAGTCACGGAAGGGATAATAGATGATAGTTGAGAGTTAATTGTTTAATGCCCTTTTGGCTTATGGTGTTGCGTGAGGGGATATGACATCAGAAAGGTCAACATTAGAGCTGAGGGCTGGTCTGAAACTATTCTCTGTTAACAAATAACGAAGAGCTGATAGAAGAAGTCGCGGCCTCTCTAACGAACTGAGGGTGTCAGCCTGCAACACCCAAACCCCTTCAAGCTAAAAAGCTTCAGGTACGTATTCAGACCTTCCAGCTTCAACAAGTGAGTAGAGGACTCCATATCCATCAGATATCACACGTCTAAGAACCTCTCTACACAAACGGCATACTATAAGCCAAGAATATACTCATCAGACCAAGATCTAATCATAAATTAACAGGGCATCTCTAAACGTTTGTGACGCTGGAAGGACGTAAATTTTAACCGAACATATCGTTTAGGTATACCGCATTTTATCTCATTTTCAATACACCATGAAATTAAATGACATGGGCGAGCTGAATTAATTACAATATGTGTCTCAAATCGAATAACTTCCTATTTTTTAGGAAATCACAGAGAGCAGAAAACTCTAGATCGCTGTTTCATCTAAACCCACCCGCCATTCAACAACTAGTCCGTACACAACAAACAACAGAAAAGCAAATTAAAAGTTTGCAATGTTCAGATACCTCGTAAACTTTCGAAAATTTCAACTTATGATGAATGAGACTGTTGCAAGTAAGAATTCAAATTTTTTCAGATTATATGTACTTAACAGCCAACCTGGTATAAATTTGAAACTCTCCCTGGAGGCATTGCGTATAAGACATGGCGGGAAGTTTTCGCGAGATTAGGTGTTTACGGCAGAAGAGAGGGAAAGGTTATGGGCTCCCACGGTAAAACTCACGTAGTTCTTTCCACCTCGGCGGTCCCCGAATCGCTGGCGTTAAAAGTAGTAAACCCGGAATTAGCCCCAGCGGGCCCTTGACGTAAAAGTTAATGGTTGAAAGAAGAACGGAGCACCGAAGTTGGGGGAGCGAAGAGACGTAAACAGAGAGGAGAATGTACTGACCAAATTTAACTTCCGAGTTAAAGGTACATCCAAACCCATTCCGGCGCCTCGGAATTTCCAAATATCTTGTAGAGTAATTCGAAGAATGTGGTGACCCAAAAGGATCATCCCACTGGCCAGAAGAAACGCATATCCCTTTCAGTGCTCAGCACAAAACATACGAGTTTGATACTAATGCAGCAAACAGCATGATTAGGTTGGTAGAAGATCGAAAAGGTCAGTTTGAAGAAAGAATGAGAAAAACTAAGTCTGCCAAATTGGATGCGGCACGATTCTTCCTATCCGTAACACAGGTCATTGAAATGTTGAAAATCATCTAATATTCAAAAGTGAGTTCCTAAGTTTGGGGAACATAGTAAATCAAGATAGAGTGTAAAATGTCAGGGTTGGTCAATTAGTCAATGAGAAAATTCGATTGATGTCACTTTAGGGCTTGCGCAAAATAAATCCAAATATATTATCGTACATCTAAATTTCATCAAAATCGAGAAAAACTGAGGAAGATTTTTTATAAGGTTTTAGAGCATACGCACAACTGAAGATAACGGATTTTTTGGGGACAAATCGTCCCAAGTGCGATGCAGTGTGTGGTTAGAAGTGCCTATTAGACCAGGCCCCCATTGCCGTCCCGTTGCCAGTCACCAGTGCCAGTTTTTTTTACAGTTTTATAGCCCTCTTTCATAATATTAATAAAACCACTTTATTTCTTAAAAATACTGTGAAAGCAAAAATATGACCTTGCTTACTGCTAAAGTGGTTACTGTGAGTCGTAGGAAAGCAACTGGATGGTAAATATTTTTGAACGCTTCTTCGGGCAGGTGAAAACACCAGTCGTAAGTGCCATGCGGTTTCTGGATTTTCTGACCTAAAAGTTGTGAGTGCCAAAATCGGTTTGTAGCGATTTGCCAACATTTTATTCCGTGGCACTTCAGCCTTCTCCATACTTGGTCTTCAACTACTAATGATACAATCGTGATGAAACTCATAATGGTTAATACAATGTTCATCTCCTACAAAGAGAAAGACTGCCAAAACTCGGCGCTGGGCCAAGCCCCCTGGACCCCCCGGATGCTTACTGCTTAGAGCCTGCTGCTAAAATTCAAAGAACATGGAACATGCTTTAACCATGCTATTTTCGCCGTTTTCCTTTCGCTAATTTCTTATCATTCTGCTGGTTTCAATTTGCTTTTTCGGTATCTGCTATTTCGGCTTTACCTATGTGACGGATGTGCCCCGTGGTCTACTGACTAGAATATATCTACCTTAATAATGCTATTAGACTGATTACGTAAATGAGGACTCACAGCTCAGGTTCTCGCAGAACTATAAAGGATTATAGCGCTTATGATGACTAACTTCCATAAAAGGAAGTACATTATTCTTATCTTATACAAGATTAGTCCAAGGATAAAGCATGTTCCATGCTAAAACGATAGTTGTTAAGATCATTGTTAAGAATGACGTAAAATGCGAGTCGAAGTTTTGGTTCGTCAACGAAACATTCTTCCATATCTCGCTACTGTAAATAATAACACCGCTATCTCTGAGTTGACTTGGAAGCAGGATAAAAAGAAGTATACAAGTTCACGTTCCTGCGAATTTCGTTGTTATAGTTTCGGACTTTAGTCATTCTCCATATCGATTTTCTGCTGGAGATTTCCGCTAGTTCCGTCATCAACGGTAATCATGAAAAGGAGTTGCGTGAAGTTTTTCCTAAGAGGTACTTGATTTATTTTTGGTATCTAGAAGTACTTTCCACGAAAGTTTTCTTTTGATTTGAAGATTCAAAGTTAGGTGTACATTGATTAATGGTAAGTCCATAGAGTAAACCTATTGGCCTACCATCTTAGCATTTAAAAATTGAAGTCATCCTTAGATATGGTATACTCGTTCCCGCAGCAACACAGTCTTTTATCATTATTTTCTTGCCCAATGGTGTGTGTTGAATTAGATAACACTAAGTTGTGCCATATCCAATTCGGTAAACATTAGTAACTCCTTCAACTCAGCAGATAAGTTCGATATTTACTTTTCGTAAACAGCTTTGACTCGCGTGCTTGAACAAGACAGGCGAAGAAGAAAATTATTGAAGAAATAGAGAAAACTACTTTTGCAGAGTTGGGTAAGGGCAGCGGGGGATTGGAAAGAAAATGAGCGAAAAGCCTTGAAGGGTTAGAAGACCGATGTAGAGGCAAAAAAATGAGAAGGGAATATATTTATATAGGCTAGCGAAAGAGACGAAGGCTTAAAAATCTAAAAGTCGATCTAGAATTTCAAGAAACCAAGCTTTTAATCTTCAAACCTGACCAGGTTCAAACATAAACGACAGAGTAGCTGTCAAAGAAGGAACCTTGTGATTTGAAAGCTCAACATCTGATGTGAGAGACAATTAAGTAATTACCGTGATTTAGTTTCCTATTTCCCTGAAATAAATTCCTACATTTCTTGAGATTAATAAAGGCTTATAAAATTAGATGTGATTTTGAATCATTCGGTAATTAATACAAATTTCTTAAAATGAGGCACCAAAGAAGTTTATAAAGCGCATCTATGATTCCGCTATTCAGGGAGCTGTGTTGAATATATTTAGGACGTTTCGCCCAGACAGCGTGGGCTTCTTCAGCATGTATTTTCTTATAAGAGTTTTACGTTGTTCAATTAAATGAAACCTGAATTTCAAGTTAAAGCATAATATACCCGGCCAATAGGAAAAACCTTCAGCATGCCGATACCGGAGAAGTGTGAGGAAAGACAGGACAGCAAAATTGTCGGTAGATATAAAGATTTTGACGTATGAATAATAACAAATTCGCACATGAATGAGAGGTGTTGATGTTCTGTCGGGTGGGTGAACTGAGCTCTTGTAAAATTTACGGGTCCCTATTGCCGATTCCCATATTTGATTTGGAACTGCTACTCTGAAGCTATATTATGTAACTAGACAGTCGCTTTTTATAATAAATAAATCATTACTTTCCGAGTTTGCTCTTCTTCTATCTAACCTACCCATCTTTACCTACTTAGTGAGCTCCAGTTGAAATTTATCCGCCAAAGCAGGTGTCCATACTTTTAGAAGGTCAAGCAGTGGGAACGTTTTCAAATTGAGATAGGGATTGGCTTATAAATCACTATTTTATACAATAATCTCTAGACCGTAAAAGAGTTTTAGCGATCCAACTGAACAATTCCACATTCATTCGTTTTAGATTCACAACTTACCAGAGAACAGTTCCAAAAACTTCTCCACTCCGTAGTTACCAGGGAAGCGATACCCAGGGTCGTTGAGAGCTTCGCTGGTATGAACTTTGATTCTCTTGATCATGAAGCTGATGTTATCCGGTTTGCCGTCTTGGTTGAAGTCTACAACACAACACAGAAGAGTGCAGGAATTAGAAACAGTGATATTCAGAATACAATTGCAACTTATAAAGGCGTTCTGATCAGCTAAGGGATGTAACGAGAGGATTAATTGATGATTAATCGTTCCGTTCTGGGAATTAATCTAAAATGAACAAACACGTGTTTAATATAACCTTTTTGTTGGTTAGAACAATATATTGATATATTTGTTGAAATATCGAATGATAAATTCAAAAGAAGATTGGATTTTGGAAGGGAAAAAGGTAAATTAGCCAAATGCGATAAAGAGATAGAATGATGTCTATTAATTAACAACACGCACGAAGAAAGACTCGCCGTCGGAAGATGGAATCAAAATGGGAATGATTGATTTCGTCTATTTTATTTATTCCCATCTATTTGCATGTATTCCCTTCTGTTGAACCCATTTGTTGCTGTCTTGAGTGACCAACGGTCATAGGGAACCTTGCGGATGATTTCTTTTCTAATTGAACAACTGAGCTGACATTTGAAATGGAGGTAAAAATCGAACATAAAATATGTACAAACAACGTCCTGCTACCGTCCACATACTGCGCTGATGTGTTTTGAAGATTAAAGAACCACTCATAACTTGTGCAGACGGTAAATACCGAGGTTGGATCGAACGTCCCTTGTTCCTAACACTGCTTTAGTATTCTTGCACTGCGCAAGATGTTAGTAAATTAAAGCCGCAGTAACCTTCTACGTTACAACTAGCAGAAGCGCTTGAGTACCAAGGAAAACTTATGAGGTCAAAGTCAACGATCAACCTCTGGGAATTCATAAAGACTCTTTACGTCGTACTGCTGGGGCAAATATCTCTTTTTCTAGACGGAACCTCATAATAAATTCAATTCTGTTCTGGGAAATAGTTATCCTTGTTGTGCACTATGTCTGTCGACTTTTCAACTCTGAAAACCCAGAAAATGAACTACTATTCGTCATTGCTTTCAGAAGATTCGAAGCAATAACATCCATACGAATGTACTTGAATAAGAAAGAAGATATCTCTTGGTAGAGACGTAAAACTGAAGAAACTCTTGTTATGGAAACAAAACAAAAACCGACCACCATTCTGAGGTTCCTCTAGACGAATTTAAACAATGGATCGGTGATCACTAAGGATTAAACTTCATTCATTAATTAGGGGCAATAATAACCAGACCAGGGCTACTGAATATGTAACTATTCACTATTCTATTATTTCATGAAACCATCATGAGGGGAACTTGTAACCTCGAACTTATCAATTTCCATGTAATACCCCAATTCCGATGACTATAGTTATAATGAAACGATCACTGTTCAGCCATAATACATAAGAGAGCTGCTGATTGCAACACTATCAGGCAATGGTTTGCGGCTGTAAAACATACATGCAACGATGATTTGATAATTGATTTTTCGTTGATAATTAGATCAAAATGCAGTCAAATCAAGAACGGACGTTACCACGTGATTCAGCATAAAATGGTGATTTAAATGATCTCACTTCATACTATATCACCTTTTGTTTTTTATCTTACCTATGCGTAATGTTCCTTAGCCATTTCAGTACTACTTATACATAGGTTATACATTTATAACATAGGTTATACATTAATAATATAGGTTATATTATTTCAGGAGATATGCATAGAGCACGTAAATCTATTCTCAACACAAATACCTATTTGGATTGATCAGTTGATGATATTTGTGGGCCTCCTGAAATTCAATAATCGCTCTATCACCTGTGAAACACGCACACTCCAAAGCTTAGTAGAAATTCAAATCATGAACGCAAGCCAATTGAATAATAAACCCCAGTGGAAGAATTTGCAGCGTTTTTTGTTTATGTGCCGTACCAAAGAGATGAAACTGTCAAAAAGGGAATGAAACTGGTAAAAACTTGGAGTCATAAAACAAATATAAAAAGAAATTGATGAACGAAAAAGGAAGTACGGCATGTTAAGTGCCTCTACCCCCTCTGAGGCCAGCTTTTCCCAATAACAGATGAAATTACACCAAAATTGTGGATTTTAGGTGTGGAAACAGCCCAGTGATCTTAAAAATAGTATCAAGAAAATTTGACTGGGTTTCAGCAGTCTGACCGTAAAATTTAAAAGAAATTATGGAAGTTATTATCAATTTAAAGCTGTTTTTCAATAACAGAAGCTTTGTAATTGGATATTTAAAGCTGTTGTAGCATTGATGCCCTATTCTTCATTTCTATCGATAATATGGTTAGCGTTCGGTGAGAGTATTGTAAGCACATTTGTCTAATTGATGCACCGATCAATGGGGTGAGGGTATAATACCAAACTGTGCGTAAGCACTAATATTGGTATGATTGCATCTTTTCTCTTCCCTGGCTGAGAAAAGGTCCGACTCTTGTCTCTTTGTCACTACATTGCAACCTGAATCCTAAAGGAGATCCAATATCTGCAACAGCTCTCTCCTCTCCTCCACACTAGGTATTTGTGAGTTATTTCGGAACGCGAAACGAGTTCCGTTCGGCCATCGAGGGAATAGCTTGGGGCTTTGAATAGCATGTTCGAACAGTTCCCGGTCGTATAACACATCTTCAACAGCGAATTTTCTTCTTTGCTTTTCACCTAAGTAATGTTTTGCTTGAAACCGGAACTAATTTTCAGTGAGGATATCCAGGTAACCAACCGCAGTAAACAGTTATGAATAGTAATGCGTGAACATGAATAATTGCACTGCTAATGATGGAGAGTTTAGAAATGCAGGAGCGGACTGACTAAAGTAGATGGCGGTAGACATCTATGAAACATTAAACAAAAGCTCGTGCCCTAATACAGAAACGACTTGAGCTTATAGGTGACGACATCTAAAACATGTAATATATCTGTAAAGACCCTGACAGTTTCAGTTAAATACAAGCATTCCCAATTCAACGAAAAACGCTGTAAACTTACTTTATTATTAGGTTCAGAAAACTTATACATTGTAAGTTTGAAAGAGAGAAGAAATGAGTAGGAGGCGCTGGGAGGAGGCACAAAGGAGTTGGGAAAGAAAAGTTGGGTAACCCAATTTCAGTCACGTCGTTCAATGTTGACTACGTAATATAAACGCCAGGTGAATTTCATGTGCCACATCAGTTATTTTTACAACACAAACTGTTATAAGCCCTCCGTATAGGATGTAACTGTACTTATAGGCTTTACGTCTGACAGAGACATAATGTGTCATATTATGACAAAGAGATGTTGCGAGTAGATTCTGAAAGCTCATGTTAAGGGCTACTTGGCAATTCATCGCTACTTGTTGAAAAAGGACGTTTCAAATATTCTACAATTACTACGAAATTTTTACTAGTAAAACTAATTTTTTCCTATTGTACTGCGAGCTTCAATGAGAACAGTACGATTAACGGGGCAGTTCCTTAAGGCCAGTGCATTTTTTTTTTCAGTAGATGGCCATTTAACCATCGGGGTGAGATTGATCTGACAAAATGCGCTTCGAAATTTCATTCGATTTAAATTCTGAAAACAAGTTGGTATTATAATCAGTTTTTGATAAAATATTCAAATTTCTAGATTTCCAAGGAAAAAATTGTTCAATAAAACATTGTCACCCGTGTTGAGAAATTATAGATCACAACTTTCGTTGAAACAAAGCTTGAATTGAATCCTCTTTTTCAAACCCGAATCGGAAGACCTCAACTCCTGTAATACGAAATTTTGAAAAATCCCTTTAATGGTGGTATAAGCAGGCGCTATTCGGAAATTGACGGGTCCCAAAACGAAAACAATGGTACTTAATTGAGCATAAGCTATTTTAAACTATAAATGATGTACCTATAAAAATCTTCGCGTTCTTTCTTCAGGCATATAACGAAGGAATTGCACCTTGACTAGATTTTTGACTATAGGAACTAATCAATGGAGACGAATTCGAAGAAACTAATTTACAAGAAGGAAACCGAAGTTAATGAAGAAAATAGTTCATTTTCAGGAAAAAGGAAAGTTAATATGTTGAATCGATTTTGACGGTTGACAGACCTATTTTTGTAACGCTTTGAATTAACTCCATCACATTGTTAAAACGTATCTTTCAATTTCAATACAATTTCTGTTCCACTTTGTGTAAACTTCATTGGTTAAATCTTCCAACCCCTTCTTTTTTTCCTAACAATTGGATTCACGCTCATTTTCACTTGTAACTGTTGTGAGATGTGTTCTTTCTAATTTATTTTAAGTTACTGATAATCAACTGCATAATCAATCGTTGTTTTTCGGTTATTTGATGGTCCCGCAAAGGTGTTTTCAAAATCACTACTTGATGTTTGATGTAACGGAAACTCAATACCGCGTTAACTTCTGGCGAAGATCCCGTATAAAGAGCTCGCTAGAGTACAAAAGTAGAGCTTACAAGGCTGAAAATCATTTCGCACTTGTGTTCCTTCTAGTAGACTCCAGTGCGGTAGAACGTTGACGGTGGGAGAGAGTTGAAAATTACCACGAGATTCAAGAGAATATTTCCGGAAAAAATAAGATCCATCTATTGCTGAACTCAAACCACCTAACTACGCCGTATGAAGCTTGAAATTTCATACGTACTCCATTTCAGTTCGTTGAAAGCCGATGGGGTATAGAGTAGAGGTGCAGAGAGCCATGAGGGCGGATGCAAGGGATAAAATCGTCCGCTGAGCTCTCTTCAAATATATAGAAGAGACTGAATATTCTTCGAAATATCGAAAATACGAGGTCGACTGCAAAATTGTTTTTTAGCCGAGTACTTAATATTTTGTTACTTTTTCTAGGAGAAGACTTAATGTGAGGTCGAATATGGTTTACAGTAACTAGTTACTTTGCACTAAGCTAGCAAAAGCAGGAAGCGAAATGTTAAAAGGAATGACACGCATGGTTGTCTCAACTGATGTCTGATTGTAGCTGAAATGTATTCGGTGTTCAACTTTTGAACATCCCAACGTAAAACATTCTCGTAAGCCTAGAAACTTTTGGGATTCAAGTTATGATGAAAGGTAATACTATTAAAAGTGCTGACAGTTCATTGAAATCATAAGATTTCCACGCCGTATCACCAAAACTTGACATAAGTAACTGACCTAACGTAAACTCCCCCGGCGTATAATTGGATGGCTGTTTTGTTGTTGGTCTATAAATATCACCATTCTTCCTGATCGAGCAAATCTCACTCAGCTGGGAAATACCGCCTTTGTACGGTTCGATAAAGAGTTTCTGGTACTCATACCAAATCCCAGCGTGTGAACAGAACTTAGTCAAATACTTCGACATTGTTAATAATTAGTTTTACAGAAACTCAAGATTAATAAGTTCCAACAGTTGGCAGAATATCAGTGACAGTGGCTGTCTCGGTGAATAGTGGTGGTTTATACCGTGTTATAAACATATTATCAAAAGAGTCGAACTTTGAATATCAGCTTTGAAAGTAAAGCACTGCAAACACGAATCCAACCTCAACAGAGGCCCAGGCTGGTGTGCTTACTAGGCAGTAGTGGCGTCATCTCATTTTCTTCAGAAAGGCGAATTGAAGTCACAATCCTTTTCTCTATTTGATGAGAACGTTATAATAACACAACAGTGAAACCCAATGGCTGCTGCTATATGTACGTACAGAGGTCCATATAATCGGCAAACTGTCTTTTAAAAACTCCCCAAATCATCCAGAAGTTCAAAATTGCAGATTTGGATCACATCACGTATTCTTCATCAAGACAACCAGGAGCAGAATTGTATTTAGGAGGCACAAAAATCAAGTTTTACTTCAGTAGATATGTTGAAGTTCTGAAAGTTCAACCAAATTACGTCGGGACACCCCGTCTACATACATGCTATGTTACATTACATGATTTTTTTAAATTTAATTTTAATTTTTTTTAAATTTAGTTTCTCAGAAGGAATTCAATGGATCAATATTGATATTATGAACCGAAATTAACATTAATTTTGGGCCTTTTGAAAAAAGGGCCTTTATCATTAACCAGTGTTAAGAACCTTTATTCAATTTCACATCTCGTTTTTTCCCCCTGAGGCTTACAAGGCAGTTGTAAAAATTCCGTTATAATCCCCGCGGTAATTACGGCAGTTAACCCCGTTCCCTTCTCCATTTTATCTTCTCTGAATGAGGCTCAGAGATGGATAGATTCCGAACATTTAAAAAACCCCTTGTTTGTTTCCACGGAACCATTTCAACCCTAACCCTGTACTTTTGTACTGATTGCATCCTACCATTCTCGCCGTACCGGGAAAAACCTACTCCCCCATCTCTGCTAAGCCCGTCTCAATGAATACCCTATAAACGCCGCCGCCGCTAAATCCCTTCAAATTGATGATGCGACCTTCCTCTTTCTTTCTTTTTTTTTTATCTTCCCTAGAGAGCGATCAATCTATGGGGATGCGTCGCGGCGGCTCTCAACCGTAATTGGTCCGTTTGATAAATCCCCCGCTATTTGAAGTCCCTCAAGTTAGTTTCAGAGTAAGTGGGGACTTTCAGCGAGGAAGAAGTACTCCTTTATCCGGCGGTTAAGCACATCCGCCCTCGGGGCTGTCGTCCTTGGATTGAAGGCTGTCATTTTCTCACCAAAGTCCCCTTTTAAAAAAGAGAGAAAACCGGGGGCCAGGGGCTTAAGTGGTGTGGAGAATGAAGGCTTTTGTTCATACTCTTGTTTCTAGTGTCACTATACGACCTACTGGCTGAGCTCTTTGCCGATGCGACGCCTTCTCTTCCAAGCAACCCGAAGGGAAAAAGCAAAGTTCAGGGCTCTTTAGCATTTAACATGCTTTAGCTTCGGAGGAATCACCCAAAAAGTGTTCAGTAGGAGTGTCAGACGGACTGGCAAGAGGTGAGCACTTAACTCTCTCCCTAAAGTATGAAGCGGTCTGTACAAAAACTGGCAGCGGGGTTGGCTGTATTAAGTCTCTCAAAAGTATAAAGGGGATTTAAAAATACTGCCAAGGAGGGTGCGCAGTATACTGGGTGTTAACCTGAGGAACCTGCCACAGGCTAGAAATTGATTCTATAACTTATTTCTGACAAAAAGTGCCTCCTAGATTTTTTTTAGAGGCTTCGTTTTCTTTTTAAATATAAGATTTTCCCCCTTTTTCCGACCTTAACTCACTAAAACGGCTATAAATCCCTAATGTATTTAGAAAAATTCAATTTTGAATATACCGTCGGAAAGAGCGTTCAATTTTCTATCTAGTGCATCAAAAAAATATTGTAGGTTGGTTCAATTGGTGAAAAATCAATCGGGAATCGAATCTGTTTACTTTCTTCTCATCGAAGAGGTCAAGTGACTCGGAGTTCAAAGGAACGATGGTAGCAACAAGCTCGTATGTTGTAATTATAGCACGAAAAGTCCATTTTCCATTAGAAACGACGATTTTCTTAGGAAAAGCCACGTTTTCAACGAAATTTTCTTCACTAAATTTCACTGTACGAGCAATTTTGAGTACAACGTTGAAAAGCTGAGATTCTGTCGCTTATTTTAAGACCACAGGCTAAATTTGAAGAGTAGAATTTTATTAGACCTACAGATACGAAAAAAATTGTCATTCTGAAGATTTGAAACAAAGTTCCCTACTTTGGCACAGTGAAATATCTGGGTATGCTCTCAATTCAAAATTACTGTGGAATCGACAGATCGAGAAGAAAAAGGAAGAACTAAAACTTAAATTCAGGAAAATGTATTGGCTGTTGAAAGCGGATTTCCGTCTATCACTTTACTTTCTAACGGTATTATTAAAAATTTATTTTTTCTTACTTACTGTAGAAAATTATGGCTGTTTTAGTGAATTAAGATCGAAAACAGGAAAAAAATGTTAAAATTGAAATAACTCTCTAAAAAAATTTCTAGGAGCCAATTTTTGTCAGAAATGAGTTATAGAGTGTATTCCTAGCCTGGCAGGTTCTTCAGATTAACACCCTTTATAGTCTCGCAAAAGTATAAAGGTGCTTGTATAAAAACTGTCAAAGGGAGTGGTTAGCATGAAGTCTCCTAAGAGTAGAAAGGGAACTATTTAGACGTGGTGAGAGAAAGTACTTCCTTCTCAGGTAGAAGTGAACGTATTTTCCACGTTTTTCAAATTTTAGCCATAGGCTCTAACCTAAAGCATTCCAAAAGCAGCCCTGGAATCCAGGCGAAGGGCCAAGTTTTTACATTACAGGTAATAGGCATATAAGTTTGCAGTTTGCCACCTTCTAGAGGAAAGAAGAGTAGCTAATCTAGGTAAAGCAGCCACTAAATCGTTTGTTCCTCTAACCAAACACGATTTTAATTCTTAGCTTCAAATCCCAAAGGCTTGTTTTTGCGTGACAAAGAGAATTCAAGAATACCCTCGTTTTCAAGTTGAATCAATATCACCCATGCATTACCCTTTGAAGATAGGGAGGGGGAATTCTTTTTAGATGAGCGGTTCAACCGCCCTTTACATCTTCACATGTCATCTCATTTTTTTAAAAGGTCAAATTGAGGGCACAATTTTCTACTGTATTTGATGAGGAGGTGAATGAAATTACAATTAAATTCAATGGCCGCTGCCATTTATGTGCCCAGAGCTACATATAATCAGCTAACTAACTTATAAATAATCTCTAAATCATTCACAGGTTGGGATTGCAGGGATATTAGTGAGATCTAGTATTCTGTATCACGACAACCAGAGATACAATTGTTTGAAGGGGTTTGAGTAATAAGTTTTACTCCCGCCGGTATGTCCGATTTGTCTACGCACAATTCAAGTTAGGTACTCACCCGTAGTCTTATAGATGGAATTCACTCGCTGCACGTGGCGTGTCATGACTTCAATGCAAGCTTCTTCTGTTTGGTATTTTTGGAAGAACAGGTGGTCGGCTTGGAGATATAACATGCAGGTTGTCTTTTTAGGATCGATGGTCGCCCTTTTGTGAACGTGAGCTCGGAAGTCGTCGTCAAATAAAAGGTTGTCTTCTGGTCCCACTCCTAGCAATACCTGAAACATGAGAAAATAATGAAATATTAAGATTGATCAATCAAACGTCAATGATACTTAAGGAACTAAATCATTCTTCTAGAACATGACAAATGAAATGTAGATGGGTGTTTTATTTTAACTGGTTAAATTTCAATTGTTTTATTTGCGTGCAACATGGTACCCATATACAGTATATTGCGCCCTCGTAGGTATTGACATTCCTTATCCTTACTTTCTCCTGGCCCCGTAGGAAATATAAGCTCGTGTGACACGAAAAACTTAAATGTCTGTTTTCTGTTTTGGGGCTTTCCTAAGTAACATGTTAAAGATATGGAATGACCCATGGTGTCGTAAGCAGAGCTTTGTGAGTTATGTTTTGATATCAGCTTTTGTTTCGTACAAAGGGACTAGTAAAAGTGGGTGTTACCCGAGTTATATTAAAAAACGGAGTCATAAAAACATGAGTATGGAGATCAGTGATCAGCTTGCTGATATATGAATGGGGCTTTTTTGTGGAACTTAGAGTGGACAACACAAGATATGGAGGCGCTAGGCGCCGAGTTCAGATACTGTAACACTGACCACGTCAAATTTACATAAATCAATGATTTACGTAGAAGGGTTATTCTGATACAAGAATAATAAACGTCTATGTATCAATTTGCAGGGTTTAAATAGCCCTTTTTTGAGCTCGAACTTTTCGCAGTATGTCACAAATTGTTAGTACAAAACTTACCAGAACTCGTGTTAAACGTCCGTCCGTAATTGAGAGTTTATAGGAAGGACATCAAACTAATCCTACTGGTTTCCTTCAACATACTACTGATAAGGCAGGTTCTATCAAACACTGGATAATCAAAAGTTGTATAATAATAGAGTATATTGTACTTCAGACATATTATGTTTATACTGCATGTATCTTTTCTTTCTTAATATTAAAAATTCCTATCTTCGCATGAGATTTTTTTAAAATGGATGGATTTTTTAATCTCGTGTTTTGAGGAATACTAACTGTTACGCTGTAATAGTTTTCACGATTTATAGGCCACCCTTCGACTCTCCTTGTTCCTCCTTCTCCATCTTCCACAGCTTCTCCGACGTAAGGCCAATCTATTTCTTAACGACCCTCTATCATCTCGGTATTCAACAAACTATCATTCTTCTACTCTCCTATCAATCTTCTACTCTCCTATCACTCTTCTGCTCCCCGTCTACAATCTTCCACTTTCGGATTTTATCCATAGCCGTTTTAATCACAACTACAATAGAGAATCAGATTCTCTTCAATCACTTCAGTAGGCTGTTATGGAGGCTGAAAAAGACTGTCCGTCCGTACAGTCCTCATCCGTAGTACAGGACTCATGGTAGTGTCTTTGTGACAGGGTCAGCATTCACAGTAAATTAGCTGCAGTTTTGACCATGATTTGGTATTTTTGTCTACTGAATTCAGAAGACTGATTGTGGTTGAAGGCAACCCACAAGGAATGAAACTCAAACGATTAACATTTTAACAGCATTTGTATTATTTGGAAACCGCTGGATCTAGCACATCAAAATAATGCAACACCAGTATCATCTGCAATACCAGCCCTGATAGCTACAGGATGGCCATTGGTGATAGTCATATGGGATCCAAAATTCATTCACATTCACGCTGCCGTTTCCACCTTGGAGCACTTTGTGAGCAAATCATTTTGAACACTACCAAAATTAGAACTTCTTTTAAATGTTATATTACAGAAACAAATGTTCGAAAAACATCAATTCTCTGCCCACAATATATGAAATATAGGCATGCTGCAAGATTAAAGCTATGATGGTTTTAAGGGGTAAAAAAATGAGTTTACAACTTTACGATGCCTGCCTCGAACATCCTAAAAGTAAACTTTTACGAATGGTTTGATAGGCCAAAATTAATTATTCGTTCGCGTTTGTTTATTTCACTGAAGAAAGCTTCCATTCATTAATAATAAACTGATTTACCCACAGCAAATGACGGCAATCTAAAATATTAGCCTACATTGTAGAAGCGCTGTTGAAAATAGTATACGAACGAGTCGGTAGATGCTGAATTCATAAACCTTCACATTTTAAATTCGAAAACTGTTAGGGATCATCCACGGATGAGAAAATATAATAAATGCATATTCATTCAATCGGATTACGCCCTCAGGAGAAGCTCATGACAATGCGTTATATTTGCATACGGAGCGAGAAGCAATGGATTTCCAATTGTTCCGCTTCACAACAGGACTGCCCAGCGGGCACATTTATGGAATTATAAACAGAACTCACTTTTTCGATAGGGGGGCAATACTAATTCATCAGGTATCTGCTAGGCTACATAATTGAAGAGTTGGTATTGATAATTGTATATAATCATGGTGTGAATAATTCCGTCTGGTTGAGTGAGAAGGATTTGCGATGATTAGGGGTAGTTCCACACACATCGAGGTTCATTCACTGGCAGACGAGATGCAGCGTTGAAATACTATGAAAATTCATGTGTGCTTCGTACAAAGATTAGAAATTAAAATTCACAACTTGACATAATGACAGTTTCGGCTGTAAAATATATTTCGGGTTTGCTCTGTGCAAATTTGGTGATTTTGCAACTTTGCATTCTGGCTGAGATCAGGTTATGGCAAGATGAACTCACTTTTGGTGACACCTTCATGTCAGGTGGTCTGGTCCTTTTGACGATAATGTCCGACCTGTTCGCACGCCGGATCTCGTAGGCCTCGCTGTCGAAGTAGAAAACACCGCCAGTGTGAGGTCCGCTGCCGCCGGGGGTGTACGATCTGTTGGCGTAAATCGGAGGTCTGCCGACCATCCCGCCGACGCCGCGTCGCCGACGCCGAGTCGCTAGCATCTGGGAGGCGCACGTCTCGGTTTTGGGCGTCACGACGTCTCTCAGGCGATAGACGACACTGCGATAGCCCGGCTCGGGCTGCCCTGGTGACAGGTATCTCGTGACTGGCTCAACGTAGAAGACTTCGCTAGACGTCGTGATCGTGCCGTCAAACAGACCATCCTCAGTAACCAGACCCCTCACTTCGGCAGAATCGTCATCTGAAACACAAAACAAACACATTTTACAGTACTTTGACGATAAATGGATAAACAATTAGGAAAATTAACTTTTGTAAACACCCAGATAATAAAATTTTTGTTAGACATGTCAGTGTAAGGGCGATCCACACATAGATGGCTTAGCCGATTTTGATGCTAGTTTTTGCAAAAAATGCTACCTACAGTGGTACTCTCCTGGTAGTGAACTCTCCACTACAGTGCTAACCACACAGGGAGCCTACTTCCTCAAACCTATACTAAAACAACCACATCCTTCAACATTTCTACTCGACGGTTGTGCCATAGAAGAACTAAGCACTCGAGTATGGAGTAGTAGATACTTGGCTCAAATCCGGTAGTTAGCGTAAATTTAAATAAATACACGAATTTTTTCGCATTTTAATCATTTTTAATGGTGTTTTGACAAGTTTAGCTAACTCTAACGCTATAAATGAAAGTAACAACGATTAGGCTGAGTTATCATGACTACACTGGCTCCTGATACTATGTACGGGTAATCTTCTTTACCCAGAGATCCATAATCTGATCTGGGTAACACCTGGGTAATGAAACCCTAACCTACATAATCAAAATCGTACGGTAATGACAGGAAATATACATCATTTCAATACATACATAATCGCCCGTTTAGGTTATTAACCCAGCAACTGTTTCACATATGAATTAAACTCAACCTTCCGGTACATTTGAGTAACCTCGGAAACTCAAATAAAGCCAACAACCTTAATGGCAATATAAAGAAGAAGCCGTTGCGGGTGGGTATGAGGTGGGGAGGGGGGACAGGAGAAATAAATTGAAAATTTTACAACCTATAAGAAGAGAAAGGTTAAACAAAAAAGGTACAAAAAACGAGGTTGATCGTAAGACTTGTTTTTACGAGGGTCGAAGATGCCGTAACTCTTCCGAACTACGTAATTCGCTATAAATTCCGAACGGAAGGCACCTCACATAGCGGAGCGGCAAGTGCGCGTAAATTTGCAATCTACCTCGACGACCAACCCGGGAAAAACCATACTGAAATATATAAAACAACATTTATAGCTCATGAAGGAAAAGATCGGAAGGAACTTGCTTTTACTGGACAAGTTCCAAAAGGATAGCGCGTCCTACGCATTTGCTGGACGGCATTTGACGAGGAATGTAATCCGAGGTTGCGGAGCAGTATGAAAAAGGCCCGAGCAGGGTAGGGGAATAAAAACATGGCCAAGGAGCCAGATTCGCTTGACCTTTTGACATTTCAACACTTTCCTACCACCAAAAGAAGTCCAACCAGGAAAATCGTAAAATTCCACTCGTTGAGTCACAAATATCCACAGGGTGTCCCACAAGTTGCCCCCCCCCCCCCTCCAAAAATCGTCCAAATGGGAGTAAACAAAAAACATTTTTTTTTCTAATCTTCTTTTTTTAAAGGATGTTAAATATCATATTTGCGCACCCCGCGCGACTGCGCAATCATGCGCGAGTGACAGTAACTTTCTTATTTTAAATGGGAACCTGCATTTTCTTATTGCAGATAGAGTGAGATTAACACCAGAGAGGACTGGTTTTACTTGACTTTCTTCAAGAAAGACTGAACGAAATCCACTACTGCCGCATCCGTCAAGTCTTGCAAGACTGTATTGGGCCGGAATGTCCCCAGAAACTAACCCATTCTGATACAGCAGGTCTCGAAAATGTTAGATTATGCTAAACCGCACGACTGTTGAGTTGTGCGGGTGAGGTAGATCTCAAGTCCCAACTTGTTGAGGACATGATCCATGAGAACGTGGATCCATTGATGTTTTTCAATTACAATTAATGAAAATTGCAGTTTTGAAGACGAACGATTTTTACGGCCTCTTGATGCCGATAACGATAGTAATGAAACGTTAGGGCAGTATCGAATAAATTGTATAACCGTTTAGAGAAAAGCTAATGTCAGTTTCGTGAAAATGACAGCTTGGGTTTTATTTCAGAGCCTAACCGTAAATTTCGGATTAAATTTCATCTTTCTTTGTGTCAATTCTTGTCATCCTCATAACAGTACTAACTTCTAGTGCAATTTATTGAAATTTTCAGATACTGTGAGTTTTAGCTCGTTGATAGCCTACTACAAATGCCATCGCGGAAAGTTCAAAGCAGAAAGAAATGTTCATTTTGGCTGTACATCGAGGTATTTATTGGGTGCATAACATGAACATTGTTCATTGAACAACCTAGTGCGCCCTGTAGCACGTTCGTCTCACAGTGACAATACTTGGCACTATAAGCTGATAATTAGAATCTGAATTACCGGTAAACATCTAACTCCGAATGAAACCCCTCTGAAATGTGTATTATCCTTTGCAGTATATCTATAGGTAGTTTTACTAGCGGCTGAACTTCAAATTCTGGAACAACCTATTTTAGCAGAAAAACTATTTCTTATTTTTTAATGTCCGTACTTCCTAATGTTTTAGTTCGTTTTAGTATGGTTTTTTGTATATTTTTTTGCATATTTATGTCGCTTCCGAGTCGCATATGAGTCTATGTATACGGGGAGCATTCTCCACTTGTCTGTCTACCTCTCCTAGTGTCTTCAAATCCTTGTAACACAATTAACTTCTTCACTTTTCATCTGATTTGGATAAAAATATCTGGTCAATGCACCCGCATCTACCCAGATTAATTCCGTTGCTCAAAAATCAGTACTTCAAGCTGCTCAAGGGGTAACTTTAAATTCACGAAGCCTAATTTGATAGGACTAGAAGTTCAATTTCATCCGAATCAGGAAGAAAGATTATTAAAGCATCCCATATCAGTTTCACTCTGAGCGACAGTGACCTGCGAAATGCGCATTTTACGTCCGAATATGATGAAATTTTCAACGCTGAACAATCAACCGTATTGTTTGGCTGTAGATAGTCCTCATTGAACCTCTAAGCTTCACAACTACAAGTTAGCTAGCTTTTACATGTGATCAAACGTAAGATCTGTGAAACACAATCTCCACGTATTGGCTAATTTTAACTATTAACGCTAAATTTCAATATACATTATTTCTCCAACTCAGGAACACCCTATAGACAACGATGAGGTCATTTGAAAAATTCCAATGGTCTACACACTCACGTTACCGATACGAGCAAGGTAGGTTCCACATCCAATGCGGCAGTCCTTTTTACAATGCACTATTATAATATGATTGAAAAAATTTAATGGCGCAATTTAATGTATAACACCCTGAAACTATTACAAAGCAGATATCTGGCACGGGAATTGGTAATGGTCAACTCGCTTTGGTGGAAAATATTGGAACCATCAACAAGATCACTCTCTGCGCCACCGCAAAAGTTAGTGAGAACACAATGCCGATTATTATGGGAAATTGATGGGTAATATGGTATGGGTGACAATTGAGTGCATATGAGTTGGTGAACTGGTATGTGAATGTATGAAATGGAAAGACTTTTTGTTTTGTCCAATACGTTCCATGAACTTTTCGCATCGGAATTAGGAATTCCACTTCATCAACTTCAGTTTAGTAATCCAGTGTAGGAAACGGGAAGAATAAATTCTGAGAGTTTGGACAACACAGACGGAATGTTGTCGAATAATTTATAGGAGGGTCTTCTCGAATCACAAACAAAGGGAATTCGAGATCAGAATGAAATATGAATTATTGCTCAACTTCTTGGCAGCAGAGAAGGAGCTCGATTTCATTGAACTTTTACAACGGAGAGCTGAACAGTTGGTAGACTTCAGCTGGGGAGTTGTGGATGTTTTCTTCAGATCGATGACACATGGAGGAAAAAAGAAAGCGGAGGGGTCGAGCGAGTCACGGGAAAGACCACTCAATCGAAACAAAACATTTTAACGAAAACAATATTACGCTGTATTTTGTAGAAGTATGAAACCCCACCATATCTATACCTGTGGCTGTAAATGTTACCTATTGGATGTGTGTGATTGTGGAGATCCAACAACATAACGTCTGTTGGTGTTGTCTCGTAGTACGAGTTGTTTGTCTATGCACGACGTGGTTCACACTTTTCTCCTGTCAATTTAATTCTCATTCATTCGATTCGATTTCTCGTAAATGAATAAATTGGTTCTTCCGCGTTCATAGCATTCCTTATTCATCTTCATAACCAAAGTGGAGACTATAAATTCGTTTGAAGTGCACGAGGAATTCCTGAAACTCGAAAATTATTCGCAATAAACCGTTTTGTTCATTTCGCGTATTTCATGGTGCTGAACGAAATTCTCTAGCAGATCATTTTCCCACCATAGTAACATTGACCTCCCCCGAAGAATTTTCCAATTCGACCGACGGCTGCTTGAAGGAGCGTGAATTTCGATTAAAATTCCGCTGTGTGGCGTAGGAATGTTGAAATTTGGCGCATGCAGGTATACGCACAGTTTTCCAACTCTCCGTTCACGAGCGAGATAACGAAGTACAATTACATCCTTGCTTCACTTGATAGATGCTTGCCGAGCTAATATCGGATTTTCTGCTCAAGCTGTTGTCTACGGCACCCTGTACTGACCTCCTAGATCGTTTACAGGCCGAATTTGAAGTTTCTGAAGGCCAAAATCGACCAAGGTGATCTAAAACCGTCCAAGCTATTACGAGAAGTACAGGACACAACCGAATGAATGAGAATCAAATTGATAAGAGAAAAGTGTGCAACAAGCCAAGTCATGCACAGCAACCCGACTACACCATCAGATGTTGAGTTGTTGGACTGGAATCGTGCGTTCATAGCATTCCTCATTTATCTTCGTTACCAAATAATGTCCTGTACTACTCGAAGCCAACCCAAACCAACTAACCTGCATCAGTTCTGTCGTTTACTGTTTGAATTATTTGTACGTGTAATGATGTAATGATAATGCAGAGTAATGTCTAAACACATGATAGTGATTTTATCATAGATATTATATGTCATTAAGATCATATAGATACCGAGTTCAATGAGGGTTCTACAGTATCACGTAAGTCGGTGGTTTGGTAATGGTGATAGTTAATGATGTCTTATGCATATCTAGTGTCTGAGGAGGAAATTGTCGGTCCCTGTTCATGAAAATAATAACTATCCTACCTCCCGCATTATTTATTGTAGTCGAATATAAATTAGCGCTCACGACAGGGTACTTGAGCCTGCTGAAGTGTTAACCAACTTGAGCTAACTAGGTAATAAATCATCTGACTCCCCTAAAACACAAACACCAAGTTTCATTACTTCTAACGGCTGGTCGCTTCGGCAAGTTTTGACCCTTTTCTATCTTCCCCCAACTGGTTTCAAAACGTTCTCATCAGTCTCCTGCTTCCAGCAAATATTTGTTCAATAACGTTACTCCGGTAGCTGTACTCGGCAGCTCTGAAGCTTTCGATCAAATCACTATCTCAGAGAGTTTCTGACAGTGAACATAAACTTTCGCTGTGGAAGATATATTGGTCACCATTTAAAAACTCTTCTTCCAAACTCTTAAAATCCTGAACACTGTTGACACACCATCACCTCTAGTCCAAACGGGAAATTAAGAATTGGTTTCAACAATCTAAGTTCAATGCCTTGCATTCTTGCTTGGAGTTAATGAGAGCAACTGCGATGAATTTCAAATAGTAACGCCCCCTCCACCAAGATGATAGAGAAAATTCAAAAAATCTACTTTAGCGCCTAGTTATACAACTTTCAGAGTTCAATAGGAACCATCTAACATAGTCAGTTCTGAAATATATTTATTATTCAACTGTAAATGTTTTCCTCCTCAGCTGATCATAAAAATGCAACTTCTACTTTCCTAATTTCCAATTCAGTTGGTATGTAGAGGTCAAATCAAATACAGCTCGTTCAGAACTTGGATCGGTTGAGTCAGACATAATGTTCAAACAACTTTTCAGATTGAGCAACACATTTTTAAAATGAACCAGAATCTCCACCCAACGAACTGTGGTTCTCGGTAACGCTAGTCGAGTCCGACCGTTCTCCCACGTATTGTAGAACACATTTTCTTCCTACCAAAAGTCCCTCAGAGATTTTTCTACAGAATTCGTTTCCTCTATCATTATCAGTTATTAGGTACACTTTTAAGATTCGTTCTGTGTTACGACTTTAGTTCGCTAAAATCACCTTAATCTTCAGGGTGTCCCAGTAACTACGCTCCCCCCATTTATTTTCTCCAATTGTGGACGAAAAAAAATCGGACCTACGCTATTCTTTGTAATTTTTTGCGTAGAGTTCAAAAATGACAAAATTGCGCATCACGCAACCGCGCAACCATGCGCAACCAAGATCAACTTTGTTTTTTCAGATAGAAACCCCCATTTTTTATTGTAGATTCGAATTCTACGGAAAATTTCATGAACATTCGGATTCTCAATCGATTTTTTTGACCCCGCGCATCCCACTCAGCGAGCGCTCAAAGATGCGATGCGCCAAAATTGAGATGAAGGTAGTCCCCAAGTATGGCACATGACTAAGCTCTGTATTTTCAACGCTGAATCGCTTGTTGATATCCTTTTCTTGATTTGATTTCATTTTACGGCATTTACAGACGAAAAAGTCACTTTATTAGAGGAAATGATTTTTCAATCTTTTCCGAATTTCCCTCCACGAATTATTTTCAGCTAGACATTGCTGTTTACATAATGCGAAACTACCGTATCTAGTTGGAGCGCGATCTCGTTCACGGTGCATAATCAATGTTAATGCGATGAGAACAACGAAAATGACAAAATTTATACTCGAAGCAGGGGCGTGCTTTACTGAAGGAGGAGCTCAATTCGAACAATTTAAAGCTTAATTGTTTCAATCATTTTTTCACTTCGCGATGTACCCACAACTCGTACAACGGATGAAGCATAGGTAATATTGCTTCCTTTAGCTGATATCTTGTGAGTTATCATCAATGTTCGGAACAACTTATCAATTTATTAATAATTATTTTAAAGACGTTTTTAGAAGACTGAAAATTCGTTGCAAAATATTGTGATGTGTAAAAGTTGATTGTTACTTTACTATTTTTTTCAACACTTTATAGGGATTGATTCATTATCCTTCATAAGAAAATCGATGATTTCCTATTCGAAAAGAACGGATAGCACAAAATTTATAGCACCACGTGAATCAGCGTTGAAAAACAATTAAAATTCTTGTGCCACACTTGAGGACTACTTTCATCTCAATTTTGGCGGATCGCATCTTTGAGCGCTAGCTGAGCGGGTTGCCCGCAATAAAAAAAATCGATTGAAGATCCAAATGTTCATGAAATTTTCCGTAGAATTCGACTCTGCAATAAAAAATGGGGGTTTTCATTTGAAAAAACAAAGATGATCTTGGTTGCGCGGTTGCGTGATGCGCAATTTTGTCATTTTTGAACTTTACGCAAAAAATTATGAAGAGTAGCGTTGGTCCGATTTTTTTTCGTCCACAACTAGAGAAGATAAGTGGGGGGAGCGTAGTTACTGGGACACCCTGTAGTTCTAAAAATTCAAATGTTAGGAAGCAGTTGGAACATTTTCCGTCTGGAAAGCCTGACGAAAATTGAAGCCGAACATAGACGTAAAAATGCAGTCCAAAAGATAAATTTCATCAAAATTCCAAAATTCTCTGTTATTAATGTATTGTGGTCTTAAGGACTGGGCAGTTTTGTTGCTAATGAATTTCATACAGAAAATAGGTTTGAAGGCGGAATTATGTGATGTGTGAGGTAAAATCGGCATTTTTGGCTCAAAATCTCCCTCAAAAAAATATCAGTTTGGTGCTGGATGACTCTCCAGCGTCTCTTCGATCAACAAAAGGAATTTTCAGAGTTGAATCAACAGTTGAAAAATTTAATTAATATGTTTCTTTTCGATCAGAACTCGAATGGCTTGTGATTCAGCTCTTCCAACCCCAGAAGCGTCTTAAATTTTTTTGTCAGCCGTTCAATACACCAGAATTTCAATATTCTCGCCAACGGTATCTTTAAATTTGAATTCTTGGAGCAAATTAAAAGCATCATGGCAATAGTAGTGAAGTAAGGTGGAAAACGCGAAAGTAATCTTAAAAGTGGAATAACTAGGAAACGAAGACACTTCGTAGAAAGTGAGTGGTAAAATACGTGGGAGAGACGTCGGGCGACCCACTCCCATACAAACTGTAATATAATACATCATAAGAAGTTTCTCGTCAGGAAACAATAAAGTATTGCTATCTTATCCATAGTGGAATTTAGCATTAGAATCCATGATTTCTAACTTTTTCACTCAGAAGTCTTTTTAGAACTGCTGAGGTACAAGAAAACTCTGGATTTGATCCCTTTGATTTAGATCTCAATAAGGGGAAAAGGTCTGCATCAGTAACGAAGCAAAAACCACCTAGACGGCGGCTGGAAGAGTAATGCGTTTTCAAGAGAGAGAAAAATAGTAGAAACGGGAGGGGAAGGGCGTAAGGGGCCAACATCCGATATAATAAGGTATCGTATTTCATCAGTAAATTGGAATTGAAAGGAGAGAACGATCGAATGGATGATGTGGTGAAGAAGTCGGGGGAGATAGAGCAAGAAGACGGCTGATGGGCGCGAGGGAGGCGTGTAGGAGCAAACAAAGTGTCTGCTGGCTGAGGAATGACATTCGTTAGCGGCTGCCTCGCTCGGCGACCACTTCGCGTTCTCAACGGCCCCATCCATCCGTTTCAATTTCTTCCCTTCCCTTGGCAGCAAGGACCCTTTTCTCGGCAGAGTTTCAGAGCGGTAACATCTCCTCTGCTTCTTTAGAACATTACTTACTATATGGCAGAACATACGTTCTCTGTACCACAGGAGAACGGGCTAGAACGGATGTTGAATAAATGATAGAATGTTTTGTCAAGATTGATATCACAAGCCTATATGTATTAGTGATAAACAACTCCAAACCACAATTGGATTACTTCTCTCTCTCTCTAATAATCGTCCAAGAAAAAATAATGTTTAACCCATCCCCAAAATTAGCCGTTTTTGCATCCCCAGATGTGTACAATCCAAAAATCGAATCAAAGAGAAATCCATGCGTCTGTCTTACACCGTAGAGCTTTTCTCTGAAAGTCTGAACGAAAGTTATTGGAAATTGGGTCAAAATCACATTTGGGGTCCGATTGGGACTGAATTTTCGGCATCAGGCTTAGTTGATTCTAAAAGGTGAAATAGAAGGGATGAAATCTCAAAAATCTGAATATCGAAAACTTTCAAAACAACACTATTGTTTCTATGTTCATTGTTGACGGACGTGCTAGAACTTCAACAGAAAAAAGAATGTAAACACGAGTATGGATGGTGTAAAGAATTCACCTCTGTAAAACAGAATTATTCCCTAATAAAGGAGAGCCAAACCGACAGGTAGCGTCCCTTCCACCCTCCTCCAAAGGGAGCAGGGTAGAAGGGGTTCCGTATCCGTATAAAAACCTGGCCTAGGAGCCGGGAGGCTACAGTCGGTGGAAGCCCTAGCAACTCTAACCGAAACCCTGCGTTCTCATTTCACTTTACCTAACCATGCCTTCAGTACTTACTCGGTCAGTTAAGGCTATCTTTTTCCTTCCGCTGAAGTGCCGCCGTCTTGAGAGACAGGTATCGCCTCAGCATCCAAGGACCTCTCCTCCGTAGCAAGCAAGTTGGTGCCGCAACCTCGAGAGGTTGGTATCGCCAATTTCGCGCACTACATCCCGCTCACTTCCTTCCTAGCAAACAACTTTGGTGCTTTGGACGCTCGCCTCCGGCATCGCCAACTTTGTACGCTAATCACCTTCCTACATCAGCAAGCGACTTAGGTGCTTCGGACGCTCGCGGCCGGCATCGCCAACTTTGTGCGCTATCCACTTTCTCACACAGCAGACAATTTCGGTGCTTCGGTCGTACGCGACTGGCATCGCCGACTTTGCGAGCTAAAACCTCAATTTTGATCAACTGATCGAAAGGGGTAAAAACTTAAGCGAATATCTCCCTTCAGGAGAGAAAGTTAAATAGTAGGCGAATTTCCCCTCAGGAAATTCACTACATATGGGTTCCTTTTGAAATCGTGTTTTTCAAGTCTTCTGTAACATAATTGTGGACAGGTGAAGTTTTGATAAATGTTTTATTTTACCTTTTTAAATGTCACCTCAAAAACCCAACATCCATCCCATGAGCCAATAATCTCGGTATCTTGACAAATCAGCCTTAATGGATTATATTTGAAGATCTATTTAAAAAAATCGAAATAACAAAAACATTTGACGTAAGATGGTAGTTTCCCGTTTAATTCAGATAGAAGTTATCTGAATAAGTTAGTTACATATTTGAAAAATTGTTCGGCAGGCAGTCGGAGTGCAGGGCCAATTCAACGAGCGGTGTGAGCTAAGCCGCGTGGCTAGCGGCAGGCCAAGTATTTTCATTTCGGGTGGAATCACAAGATTTGAGGAGGCGAGTTTAGATAATGTACCACAGACTAATACAGATCAGTAATTAATGGATTAATGAGCCTGTATGTAATCAATTTCAGCATTTTTTATCTCATGCTGGGTCGTCCCATTCCTCACTCGATCAATTATAATAGGCTTCTCTCTAATGAGGGAGCTTTGCTTTCGAGGGAGCTCCTAAAAAACAGGTTTCGGATTCGTGTTCCACTCGTGAACCTCTGGATTTTATATTACTATTCAAATTTTAAATAATGGATTTGTTTGGGAATGCCTAAAACTGGGAACAAACCATAACTATTAATATTCAGGCCTTTTGGTCCAGAGCTGATGAATCACAGACATGCACTCTTTATAAAAAGTTAGACCTTCTTGTAAAATGCGCAAGTTTCAGTTAGCAGCTGACATTAGTTTGCACGTTCTTCAAACTGCGTGCTGAACTCCTTAATGTGAATGCCAGGCCTTATGGTGCGAGCCCTAGACAGGCGTGATCAATGAGCACTTTGAGGGAGCGTGAAGACATATTTAACTTTCTTTGCATCAGCAATTACTAAGTGAATTTAGATGGCATTAGGGTATGGTACTCTCACCAGGGATGGAGCAATATTTGTTCTTAATGGTGCCATAGGTTGGTCATATGGTTCTAGAAGTGTTTGACGCTATATACAATTTTTAGTGTAAGAAATATAATTTAAGTTTTAGTATAAGAAAATCCATTATTTTTTGTTATGTTCTTATTTTTGCACTCGAAATAACTATGAGTTACTGTTTTTGTGCAAGTATGCCAGGGCTCTCGGAGGACAGCTCAATCAGGTACACTGTAATGTTTGTTATTTTTCATTAATGTTTATCGTAAATCAATTTCTTTTCAATAAACCTATTTTTTCATCATCTTCTTCCATAACATTTAATTATCACTCACGTAAATATGCTAATAACTGCCATCCCGGAGTTGCGATTTGTCGCGGTGAATGAGAACAAGAATTCAACGAAAAGATTCATTCAAGCATTCCACGCCGGTGAAACTCGGAAATAAGACATGACAGGACTACGACAAGACTGGATCCTGCTTCCGTAATTTTACTTCCATTTCCTCACCTTCTTTGGCTTCATCCCTTTTACATCACGCGTCGTCGCCCGGTCGGGCGGGCGGTTGCTCTCTTACCTTTCCCCAAACTTGGCTTTCACATAACAAGGGAGTTTGAAACTTTCCTCACTATAAGTTTCCCGAGCAGCAGCCTCCCCCTGTGGCAGGTAGATACGATTCGTTTGTGTTAGCGACATGGAAGCGAACCTTAACTACTTTTGAGGGGCATTGCGTTTCATAGAGATGGAGGGTGAACCAACAACAACATTCTCCTTCTTTGCGAATTCTTGTAGGGAACAGGTTAAAATAATTTATGTTTGAATTCTCGGTTTCAATAATGTGATTGACCAAGAGAAAAAGTTTTATCCGCATTTCAAAATTTGACGTTTTACGTTTCAGAAAAAAAATCGGTCCGTCCGCCGTCTACCGTTTTTCTTTGGAACAACTGAACCAAATATAATGAAACTCGGGCCAATAATCACGAATGGGCTGTAGTTGGGACAGAGTTTAGTCATCTGTGCCTGTCAATCCTAAAGGGTGAAATCAAAGGGCTGGTATTTAAAAAATCTGAATATCGTGAACTTTGGAAACAACACTAATGATTTTATGTTCGGTATCGATAGACGTTCGCCCCAATGAACTGAATGAGCCCACCCGAACTGCTCAGCGATCATCTACAAACTTAAAATATGATTCGATTTGTAGGATACGCTGGATGTTCCACCGATTTGAAACAATCTGGTTTCCAATCACCCTGCCATACCCCAAAATCGGCAATTTGTTATGAACAATTCACATCTATGTATTATTTGTGGAAATCTCGCTACATACAGGACCTACCTATACATCCAGTTCATACTGAAATCCACAAAAAAAAGTAGAGAGATCCAAAGTGTTTAAACTAGAAGGCTTACCAGAATTACTTTAAAAACAATTTTAGACGATGACTTTTCGTTTCTTGGGTGTGGATCTGTAATGGTACCAAGAAAATCTTAAAAAATTAATTCGTCGCTGATTTGCTTACAGACGATTTTTTAAAGTAATAATTGTGCCCTAAGCTCCCATCAAAAACCTTATGTACAAATCAGTGTAGCTTTGTAGTTTTTGGTAAAGCGCTCATCATTGTGGAATGCGGCAATTTAGATGTTGAACTTCAGTTGCAAATCCCTTCGACGGTACAAGTTTTTTGTTGTCCGGCTAAGCTTAAGAAAACTTGGGAGGCAGTTCTTATGTCAGGAATTTATTAACAATCTCAAGGCTTGACGTAAATCTTACATAACATTACCTTCAAATCATGAATGTAAATGTGCTTGAACATAGTCAAAAGTAGTACCATGTAAGTATCGCTGATATATATCAACTGATAAAATTCCAACGTAATTTTGTTTTGTAAGTTCCTTTTAGAATCGAATTCAAGTCTTATGTTTTACGGTTCAGGACTACTGAGAAAGTCTTGACAGATTCTTTGACTTCCGATGAATATTTGGCAGAAAATCAAGTCCATTACGCCTGGGCTTTGGAAAAATTGAACCTTCCATTTATAATTGCTCAATTTCAACAATGAAATACCTTGAAGAATTATTCGATTGGCGACCGCTTCATGTTCCTTGACAACATCTATCTGCATTGACTGCGTTAGGTAATGAAGAGAACGTTGCAACTTCAACTCCTCCAAACTCTTACTGTCTTAACTCCTTCAAGAACGTTACATGCGCCATTTATTAAAACTAAGTTACTGTTTAGTATTTACGATGAATAAACTGTCGAAATGAATCTAACATAACTCTAACTCTTCATTATGTTAATGAAGTCAAAACGTTTTCATTAAATTCTGTCTTCCTATCAAAACATATGGAGAAGTACCTATTGAAATTCTACCTACAACTGTTTTTCATGGAGCACATTTTGAATTAAGGTTTGGTGGAGCAATGGGAGCAACTTCAAGAATCCGCATCGAGAATTTGCTTCAAACAACTTTCAAGCATCTTCTAACTTTGGCATTTATTCCAAGACGTACATGAATGGGAATCACGAGTTTTATGAAAGACCGCCCAATATGTTCATAGAGAAAAGAAATGGAGAGGATCTTCGCCCCTCGTTGCTTGTCTGTCATATTTCTATTGATGGGACCAGGTGCAGCTGGAAATTATTCTTTATAAATATCTTAGGAAGTACGAGGTAGTCAAAACAGTATATTTAAACGTTACGATGGATATACTACTGGGAGTAGAGCTTTATCATGTCAGCGGTGTTTCAAAGTTTAAAATGCTAGTGGAGTGTAATTGCTGTAACCAATAGTTCTGCAATAAATTCTGTCAGTAAAATGGTCGAAGGATGTAAAGGCAAACTCTCAAGACACAGCACATAGCAACTCAATTCACAACTCAACTCATTCGAGTTCGACAAGAGAGGCATTGCCAGATTCTCAATCCATTGGCCATCTGAAATCGTGAGATGGATCAATAGTGGTATTTACTGGCTTCCCACAAACTAAGGACCGATTCGGTGAGTATCAGTCCAGTTTTCAGTTGATCAAGAAAGTTTCCAAGCTTCGAAATCCTATATCCTCCTAAGGGTTATCGCGTTGTCTGATTGAAACTTGCGGCTGTCCAAACTTCCAAGCTCTCTCCGTCCAACAGACGTTCATTTTCATCTACCAATTGGTTTCCACACCGCTACAACTGAGTTCGTGGAGTGGATGGTAGTCAAACCTTCAAAAACTTTCTTGAACGTTCTCCTTGTTTTCTATGGTCAGATCATACTGAGGGTTGCGAGTTCCAACAATATCATAAGTACCCACCTAGCTTTGTACATTTTTGTTTTAAAAAGACAATGAAAACAACCTTATTTGGGTTTCTGCACTCTTCGACTATTCTACTGCCAGTTATTGCGAGGCTCGTATACTTCAACTTGTTTGAAACTCGACGCAGTATCATTTTTGTAAAGTTAAGAATTACAAATGTAAGAGCTAGCAATTTATTGAGCAGATATTAAGACGTCAGTTTGTATGGAGTATTAAGGATTTAGTAAAGTTTGACTGGTTACGGATTAATATTCATGTCATCTTGTCGTTGGTATGTCTAGAAGTCAATTACAAGATGTGCATGATACTGATTAGCTAAAGCATCTTCGAGACTAATGGAGGTGAAGAAAAAATGCTGCTTTTTTTAAGGCATGTAGAATACGATAATTGTAATAATAGCAATGGATGTAATCGACGAGCATAAATAATGAACCACAGACTATCTCTAATAAACAAATCAATGATGTGCGTACAAGGGAATTCATAATAATAAACCTTTGTGTAATAATTTGCGGAGCCGCATCACAGGGAATCTAACTAATTTGTAATTCGAAGAAGGTATCTATCGATCCTTCTTTTTATGATTATCAACCAAGTTTAGCAAGCTGTTGTTAGTGAATGTACTAATTCACTATCCCAAGAGACTCAGCAGATATACAAATAGTGCATAAATCCTTCTAGCTGGACATCTGAACGTGTAGGACGAAATGGCTGTGAGATGTGTATAACCTTTCAACACAGTCGATATGAGTTTTTGTTGAAAGTTGCTGCCGAACTTCCAGCAAAAGTAAACGTAACAAGGCTCCTGTATGATTCAATGCGGATCATGATACCCTCGCTCGGGCCTTCTTAACCGAATTCGAAAAGTACCCTGGGAACGGAGCAAAAGGGAATGGTGAGGGTCCGCCTCGAACCGTCACATAGTCCTTATTGAGTTATTCAACGGTTCCCTACTCACAATTCTGTTTTCCGCCGAGCCTTCTCACCTCCCAGCAATCCACTTTTCCGTCCAAGTTGAAGCCGCATAAGCGAAGCTCTGGAGTTATCAGGTGTGGTCAGCGAGTGGTTGTGAAGGATCACGTCGGCATTGGATTTCACCGGAAAACTATAACTTTTGTTGCTGGCTCTCTACGCCCACTCTTCACAAGAATATTTGGAATTTCGAGGAGGCCTCAATATTTTCCTTTGAAGATCAATAACCAATTAGAACAAATTGGTATTAACTTGCATTTATCAATCACGCATTTAAGAAAGTCCAAGTAACTCCGGCTTCGAACCACTTTTCGTTGGCTGTTTATCAACGCACTTTACGCACTAGATAACGGTGTCAGCTTGATAACATTGCTTGAAACTCCTCATCTCCTTATTGAATGTCATTTTCTCGCTTCCTTTTTCCAGTTTTGTGTAGTGATAAAAAACGCTGAGCTCGTTCTACAACCACTAACCAGGAACCCCAGGGGTAAAAGGAGCAAAAGTTCAAACGGTAAAAATCAAGAAAATTTTAAAAAGCGGGAAATTTTTCCAAAACTGTTAGATTCGAACAAAAATCATGAACTTGACAATTCAAATCAATTTCTTAGGAAAATTCTATTTTGCAAGAAAAAAAACGTTAGGCACCTCATGTCCTCTTGTGGGCACTTACTACTACTCGTATGGGCTGGTGCTTTAAGGTGAATCACGAAGGTAGTACATAAATATATTGTACTGCTGTAAACCATTTCAAGCTTTAAAAACAATTTTCCGGATTCAATAATTTCCCCAAATTATGCAGTTCAACTTTTGCTACTTTCATTCTTGGGACACCACCTCTGCAGTCTTTGGAGGTGTCCAACTTTTTTGAGCCTTCAAAGTGGAAGTTCTCCAATCAATCTGAAATCGCGAAGGACATGTTTGTACTGCCTATAAGCCATTTGACATTTCATACTACCAGCACAATGTTGCACCACAAAGCAGCAGGCCTTACGGATAAATAAGGTGTCTAACGGGTTTTTATTTACCGGGAAACGGGAATTTCTCCATAAAATCGAGATGAATCGCAGAGTTGATGTCTTTTTTACACTTGGCACTTTAGAAAAAATCTCCGTATTTTACGATTTTCCAAATTTGTACCGTTCAACTTTTGTTTTATTTATCACAGGGGTTCCTTGCTATCTGTTTTACAACGTGCCCAATTTTTTTCGCTTTCAGATTAATGGGCATTAATAATTTTTCCATGAAATCAATACGGATCATGCATTAGAAAAGCTGATTCAATATGTAACTTTTCCTGAAATGTTGAACGTTTGAGCACATTGAATGGCATGTACTCCTAGGAGACATAGTTTCTATTTGTCATGGAAGCTCCGATAGACTTTGAGAACAATCTCCTTTTCATAAAGACTAATGTAGCGAAGTCTTTTTGCTTTTGTTTGAGAACTGGAAAAATATGATTATGGAACAATGGAGATTTTACAACGTTCTGCACCGCTTTCTCATATGATTAAAATGATGGCTGCCACGTAAAAGTGCCAATTCCACTCTCGATAAAAAAGGTTGATATTCCAAGCGCTCTCAGAACCTCAAGGGCGCAAGAAATGCCATCGATCTTTGTCGAAGTTTCAAGCGATTTGTTACAAAAATGTAAATGTAGCGTTAGATTTGAGTAGTTTAGAAATAAAAAAGGGTCAAGGGGGGGGGGGGGGCAAGTTCGCCAGTCATAAATGTTAAAGAAAATCGTAAATCTCGATAGTGAAATTTATTGGTATGGAATTGCCTACATCAATAATTTCAGTAAAATACTAAAAGATTGTCTACGTCTAGCTTTTACTGTCCTTTAATGTTCTTTTCTGAAAACGTCTTCGATTCGTCGGAATGGTTCTACATTCCGCCTAATGATATAACGTTTTATCCAGTTATCTCAACCGTAACGGATTTTCAGAAAAGTAAAAAATGCTTTCAGTTGAATTGGGAACTGCCAGTGGAGCTGTAAGGTATCGACTAGCGATCATGAGCATGTTTCCACCAAATAACATCACTTTGGATCGACCAAGCGAAAGAGAAACAAGAGTAACTCAAATCCAGCGGAATGCGTCAAGACAATGCCGGAAACGACCCACAACTGATTTCAACAGCAATAAATGCCCTGGGCACAAGACGGATTTGAGGGGAGTTTTCCACCGAGGGAAAAGCATTAGAGCGAACGCATTTCCGGTTTATTGCCCCCTATAAATTATCCGAGGGTGATGTAGGTAGCGGAAAGAGGAAGACAATGTTGTGCCCATGAGGGATCGCTGCGGCCGCGTAGCTGACGACTCTATTAACCCCTTTCAGACAGGGCGCGGTACCCTCGTCGCTCGGAGGTTTCTCGGTGGGACCAGCTCGAATTCGTTTTCACGCAGGCGAGGGATCGGGAGAAGAAGAGATATTGTTTCTTGGGAAGGTCAGCGGTGTCGGTGTAGAATTGAATTACCTATTCGTCGATATCGAGAGAGTCTGAGCTATGGCGTTAGTAGCCACAACGTCGCTCTAGTAGCTTGAGGATGGAATTTGTAGACGGGAACGTGAGTATCTAAGCGTAGCATTAAGGGGAACCATCAACTAACCGCATTCATAATGGTAAATTGAGGGCGACGCTGAGGGTGCACTGAGTGGGCATCCCCAACACACACTCAACGGAATTCGTGAATCGAAAATGGGGTTTATTTGAGGGTCACCCAGATTACTCAACGGTGCAACGTCTTGAGTGATAGCGCGATGTTAGGTAACTACTTTTATTTGATTAATCATTCGTTTGTTAGTTCAGTTTTCCCCAGTTTGGCCATCATGGATTCTGAGTGGAGTGATTTGTCTTGAGTTGGATTTGTTGTATTGGAACGATTGCTACGTTGAAGAACGATGGTAAAGGTAACACTTGATTAACAGAACTGTAAACAACCATTATGGAACGAAAAGAGGAATGTCTCCGTCCCTTTCCCATCACACCGAGAGACCAGGGCAGACAACATGTGGTGGGAATAAGTTGAGTGTTGTATTAGCGGGATGACCCTCAATTCAGATGAATGTGAGTGACCATTCACACTATGCGTTTGTCTATGGGTACATAGCACACTATGCATACATTTCGACAGTATGCAATATTCATAAACACCTTCTACTTCTTTCTTGGTATCTAAATGTCCTAAATGTTGAGCTTTTTTCTCCGTTGTTCTTGTTGGTATGGAAACGCAAAGGTTTTGGTATTCATCAATAGAGTTTTTCAGCTCATCTTGTTGGATTGTATTTTGCAAAGTTTGCCTCTGTATGTAGCTCCCTATGAAACTCAAGGGAGTGTTGGGTGAATATGAATGAGTTGACATATAAGTTGGCAATAATGGAAAAAATTGGTGCTGACATATGAAGTGAGGGTCTATTTGAGACAGTTGGGAGGGGATTGAATGGAACTTTCCAGAAAGTTAAGATTTGAGTTAATAATTCCTTTCCTGTTCAGACTGCGGAACTGAAATTAAGAATTTATCTACAGATAAGTCATTCATCTGCTGAGACTTGAGATCGGCAGGGGAAGTAAAGTTCCCCAAGAGGCAGTTCCACCACCTAGAGTTTTTTTGGATCAAGATCCGAATTTCCTATCACGATGGCTACTTGCCCGTTCCACCAACTCCTGACTCGGGATCTGGAAACTCAAGGTTTTGGTATTCATCAACAGGGGGTTTTCAGCTCATCCTGTTGTTTAATGTCTGAGTAGTGGTCTGGAGCGGCCACAAATTTCCTAGTTCCACTTTTATCAGCCATTATCACTAGTATGATTTGTAATCGACCAAGAAAACAGATTTTTAAGCCATCAAAATTTAATTGAAACTCTGCAAATTATGTTTTGGTTCATCATTTTTGTATTATATAACCCTCCTATGTGGATCACCGGATTATCAAAAGTGGACCGTGCAATCAATGCTTTCTAGGCACACTCGGACACGTAAAAATCAAACAAAAATACATAAATTAAAATACAGGGAAAAATAATGCCTTCGCTTGCTCAACTGAATTCAAGCTTGGGAGATGGCGTTGTGAGTGGTATAATCGTATGGTATCAATCTTGCTATCTGGTCTGTCGCCAGCCACACGTCTCACCCGAAAGTTTTAGAGATTTCCATTTTTTGATGACTAATCCTTAAATATTATCCGTTTGGGTGGATTGATCAAGATTCCCATAGTACTGGCACATCACGGATTGATGTAGGATTTTTTTAAAACCAAATTTCATATGCTCCAGTAGTTTGGGAGAAATGCTTCGAACGGCATACTTTTTGAAATTTGATTTTTGAAATCTACGTTTCCTGAAATATAAAATAACAACTATTGAGGGAGTAAAAAATATTGTTCTCTTGGAGGATTACAAACTAAAATAAATCCGTCCGTCTGCCGTACTCCGTCCATGTATTATAAATTAAAATTTTCTTTACTCTTTGATAAAGCAACATGTGTTGATTAGTTGTTCAAGTATATTTTATTTATTACTCAGTTGAAACATAATGCTACACGAATTTCCATTACCGGTCAAATATCAGACGAATCGACCCGACTACAAGTCATTTATTAGGAGAAGGTATTTCCCTCCTCCCAAATTGTATGCTTGAGTAACTAAGAGATTGGGTTTGGACAATGTTGTTTCTCAGGGTGCCACGTATTGTAATCATTCTGGAGGTTTGCATGTAATAATATATCGAGCTTCATTACACCAACTCGGTATAATTAACTTGGGTGTTTGTGTTTCCAGCCACCTCATTTTCCGAGAACTGAGAATATTAGTTCACCCCAAGCGCGTAATCAAACTGGAAGGGATGTGTGGGCTATCATACACATTTCATACGCATACCCGAACGTAACAACTTGAGTGTGTCAAGTTACTCGGATGTTGGAAGGGGACTGCGAACATTCAGTAATTAGACAGGTGCTTAAGCTGGGAAAACCACATTTTAATCAAGCAGGACAATGTGGTCAAAAGTTCGTGTTTGGTGTTACTTTGCAGTGGAATTGTCAGAATTCAGTGTTTAAATGTCATTAGGGTCACACAATTCACGCTTTATGAAAGTTTAATGGTACTTGTAAATATAAAACGCTGCACACCATAAGGTTTATAATTTCTGTATTAAATAGCCCTTTTTCGGTAAATTCAACTATTTTTTTATCTTAGTAAGTGGAACATAGTCTAAACTTGACGTCTCGCGGCTCCTTACCTTATAATTGTATTGTAGATGCCATGAAAAGAGCTACATTTAAATTTCAGCAGCGTATATTGATAAGGAAAGAAATCAGTCGCAGAAGTACATCAGTTGATTAATGTGTATCCACAACTTGTATTTCACATCTACATAGATGTACTTACGAAAGACTGTAGGCTGACTTTGTTATGAATATAACTCAATATTGCAAAAACGTTTACCCCACTGTGGGAAACAAAACCTGATGTCAAAATACTGACAACGGTGCAATATACTGTACATAGATTCGATTTAATAATTCGCCGAACAGTGGGCGAAACTGAATTCAGCTGATTGAGTATTGCACCCAAAATGATTGCCAACAATATCTCACAGAAAACAGCAACGAGAACAATAACCGTCCCAAGTTATTTATGAACGCTAGGAAGGAATTCAGGGTTGGAGGACCGTTCGTTACCTGCCACGACCAAATCTTTGCTCACCTTGTTCACCTTCTACTTAAGTTTGGAAGCGGATTTGATGCTTGTGAATATTTTGCTTCTGAGTCTGCGCCAAACAATTTTTGCTGTCCGAATTCAAAATTCCCACTTGCATTCTGCGTTCCATAGCCTACTGAACAAATTTGGTTCCGTGTCTGTCGGTCTGTCTGTCCGCATTTCCTTGTTATAGCCATAACTCCCACAATTTTGAATGAATTCAGCTCATATTTTGAGGGACTATGCGGATAAGGCCTCTTGAGGTCCCATACAAATTTCATCTCAATACGATCAGCGGCATGCGCTAACGTGAAATTCTTGAAACAGGTATAACTTTCACAATTTTGATTCAATTTAGCTCATATGATAAAGGATGTAACGAGAAACCTGCTGTGCCATCTCCTTGCCAGTGTATTTGTGACTACTAAGGTATATTTTATTCCAAAATATTCAGCTTTGCACATAAACTCATCTACTGGAAAGTAATTACACGGTTTTTAGCGTAGCTTTCGTTAATTTTTCTGTGATCGTGAACTTGTGAGCGAACTCACTTTTTTTAATTCATATTGTTGGAAAAGGGGCTCAGGCAAAAATGCTTTAGTGTTTAACCGGGTCACCAATCGTTTTGTACACGTGAGTCTGAGTGTGTGAGTGAAAAGTTTGTGATGAGATAATGAAGAATGCAGGAGAGAAGTTACAATAAAGGATAAGTAATCACAGTACATCATATCTGTGTAGATCAAAAAACTGTTCTCTAATTATTGAATTACCAGCATTATTGCAAAACGATTATCATAGATTCTACAGTAATATTATAAAGCGGAAAGATTTAATTTTTATTTGTTTGTTGCGGTTTATCTCAAAACCTATTACACCGATTTTCACAATTCCTTCACCATTACAAAGTTATATCCAAGCAGGGTAACGAAGGACATTCCATTTTCAGAATAATTGGAGATTTTATTTTGAAGTTACATAGGTTAGCGAATATTGACTTTCCTCAAAACCTCTTCACGCTTGGTATATGATTTTTTCCAATTAAAAAATTGTCAAGTACCTAATTATAGTTTTTCAAGAACTCCAACGTTACCATTAATTAAAACGCAAGGTTACTACAATAATTTTGTGAACATTCACCTTCCTGTTAGAGGTCAAAATAGCAATTTCTCAACTATGGTCGGTTATTATGTGCTTCCCAAGTCATGTATTTTGTATAATGTTTGTTCAATGTTTTGCAGATCTCCGTTTACGATTTTTCTGATCAAAACTGTGGAGAAATGGCAATGGAATTAAAATTATAAAAAATAAACCCTTAAAATTTATTTTATTTTGTATTGAAAAAATGTATTGTCAAAAAACCGCCTATGGTTTGGCATAAAACAAGAAGAAAACATCCTAGACTCATCACGTATGAACAGGCTTATTATGCGCTTCATTTCCAACAATGTGGAACCATGAAATAATTTTGTCCCCAGTCCGCCGATTGAACAACTGATATTGAACGAGATAAAATTAAACATCTACCTACGCTTCGTTTGTCCCCAAATATACAGTTAAAAGTCATGAAAAACTCGAATTCATAAGAAACTCTTGAAAAAATTAATTAAGCCGATTCCATCGTCACAATCAAAAAGGGGATTTTTATTGTGTTAAAACGTACAACAAAAAATTGTGTGGGAGGGTTAAACATTTCCATCCCAAAGGTTCGTTATTAAAAATGGTAAGTCAGAATCGTTTGCTTGCCTATGAGAAAACAATTTTTTTGAGTAGGGCTCCACGTTTGCTGTGGATACATTAATGTCTTAACATGATATTTCAAGTAGGATTTCACTAGACTTCAGCTTAGTTTGACCCAATTCGATTATATCTATGTTATTTAGTTCTTATTGTCTGTTCATTTGGTTATTGGTGTCCATATCTGTAGATAGATCAAAGTAAAAACCAATCGCAGCCTCCAATACGAGAGTGGGTGGTGAGGCAATATGGTTGGTACCTAAGTGTTGGTAATTATTACTAAGCGGAAGTAGTAACATGTATCGGAAAATTCACAGCGTCTTTCTCAAAAGATTAACGGAAATGTAAAATACGTAAAAGCACCTCACCACATGAGCTGTGGGCCCAGAAATGTATCACACCAACGTACCTGAAACAATCGGAGAATAATATTAGTCATGTTGTTAATATGGCATACAAAAGCAACATTATTACTATATGAAGTGGTATTTTATTGACAAGTACCAGGTGCAGCACAATAAATACTTCAATGTCATAGATTCGTTTCGTAAATTCTACATGGTAAATTACAATTGTCATAAAGATTAATGACCAATATCTGATTATTATGAAGCACTCAGTGGATACCCTGAAAGCAGTTTCAAGAAACGGGAATAGGGCACGATCCTAATCAATAAAAAGAGTTTGTGGTTAGATAATTAGAAAGATTAGAAAGATAGATTAGAAAATGTAACAGGCAATATATTAAAATATAAATAAATATGAGGACATTTGGTTTCTTGTCCTTCCGATTCTACCGATACCAAGGTAGAATAATTTGAAGAAAGATTGTACTTCAACTATCAGAATCCTCCCCTAAATCTTTCCTTATCAAAATCAATGTTTTTTTTAAACATACTGAAACTCATGTACGGCAAGCATTTTTAGATGTTGCTTATCCAGTCAGCCCCTACACTCACAGGTATTGGGATAATTCCACGGTATAACTGTTCTTAACTGTCATAGTATTGTCCCACGCGAACAATTCTTCCATATAAATCAGTTATTAAATCGGTACTGCAACATAGTAGCTTAATGACCAATAATTATATCGATAAATTATTAATTTTAATATAATATTCACACTATGAAAGTTACGGTATTTACCGAGAGAATTAACTTGTTTAAATTTAAATTTTTGTAAATTATGTTTCCATAATATTGGGTTGTTGAAACCCGTTCGTAACTCCCTGAAGGGTTCATGGTTTCAAGACTTCGTGAGTCCTAAGAGTTAGATTAAATTGTTACAGAATGAAAAACTGAAATTGGTACCAAAGGCAAATATTCTCAGGAGGGAATTTTAAACTTCAACATCGAAATGAAAAGAGAAATTACCCCCAGAAGTTGCATAATTGATTAGAGTAAGCAAGCGGTCATTGTTTTGGAGGAATAAAATATTTCGTAATCCAGCGAGTTTTGGCAAATACCTTATGTTTAATAATGACAATTATGTTTAATGCAAACAAGTAAAACTGAAGAAATAAATGCATCCTGAACAAAGCGCCAGAAAACAAGGAGTGAACATAAAATTCAATGTATCATGAGACGGAATTATTGAATGGAAGTTTTCAGCCTGAATGAATCACAGAGTTTAGTGGGAAGTTTTGTCGGCTTAGGCGTTAGGAATCAGACTAACACTTAATATGATTACACATTCAATTTTTTTATTTATATCGATCAAACATTCAATATAGAATCAAGAATAGAATGTTTATCTAACGGAATAACAATCTGAAACTGTTTCTCAGAAATGCAAAGGGGTCATCACTTCAAATGTCAATAGTTGCAGTTAGCCATAATTCTCAGTGCAACGCACGAGCTAGTACTTCTTCTTAAATATGCGTTTTCTTTCCAACCACGAATGGAATCTAAATTTACTAATCATTCGTGAACATACTAAATATTCGTGCCCACCAAATTATGTGTATGTTAGTTGTGCCGTTTTAGCCGAAATCGACTGACAAACGGAGAAGGATGTGTTAGTGGAGAAAACGTGCAAAGAAATATATATTTCAAGAAAAGAATAATAACGGTATGATCCCCAGGCGTTTTTCAATGGTTGAATAACAAATGGCAAAATTGTTGACGCAAACAAAATGTCCATGGATGGCACCAAATCTGAGATGGACACGGGATGTGCAGCGTGTGATCCCCAAACGAAAGATGAATTTACATACAGACTCACAAAACACGAAACTATTCACGGAACTAACAGTGTAGTGGAAATATTCTCAGACAACATGAGTTCTCTTGCTAAACTTAAAAGTATGCCTGAAACAAATGACTTTTTGCCACTTGCAATTAAAGATCCTTTACACAGTTTGAAGGAAAAGTGTATAATAACACACCTATTTTGGGTAAAAAGTCACGCTGGGATGGACGGAAATAAGGAAGCTGATCGAGCGGCAAAACTACCCGTGACAACTGAAGACGTAGTACATCACAGTAGCGTAGAAGATCTCAGACGATACAACAAAAAGGACATGTACCAGCAGTAGAATAGAGAGTATCAAAATACTCAGTTAAACAAAGGGACATTCTATATGTGTGTTCAAGACCACATACCCAAAACATTGAGGTTTAATGAAGACAACTTGGATAGAAGTTTCTTTGAACCACATGCCGCCTCCGTTTTAACCACCACCGATTGCCAAGTCACCTGTTTAAGATCGAGATACACGATTAGCTTAGTTGTTCGTGCCTTGAGCGGGAAGAAGCAAACGCAAATCACACCTTTCTTAAATGCTCACGGTTCGAAAGCAGCAGGAACGAAGTGAGGGACAATTAAATTGAAATATGACATAATTGCATGCGTTAAAAATCAATACTAATTCGTGATAGTAGGCTTTATATAATTAATAGGTATTATGTATGATTACATACTCGTATCCCGATTATGTAGATAGATTAAGTAGCAAATATAGTGAATTCTAATAATCATTTTTATGGCACATGCCATGTACATGTTTAGGTCCAATAAAGAAGTTTAAAAAAGTAGATGATTTTTCTTCAATTTATATTAATGAGATTAATTCCATTAGTAAACAAGGTATGCGACGCTTATCCTACTACATTCTGTCGGAAAATTTTAAATGACTTAAGTACTTAGGTATGTTTACAAAGAAGATCCCGCCATTAATAATAACGTTGTGGGGTTAGATATGAGATGTCAGCCAAGATGATGGAATCTTAATCGATGCCATGAAAATTGATTCCTTCGACCAGCTCAGGGATTACCATAGTAATTGAATTGGCTATACGTATAATATTGGCAAACGATGCCATTAATCAAGATCGGATGACTGGATAGGTTCGATTTCGGTCGATATTGAGGCTTCAAGGGCTGTCTCCGCTGCCTACGACCAACCTGCACCGCGGCAGTGATGATACTGGATCAATTCCTTCTGATCTTTGAATCGTTATATCCGCTTTTGTTCTTAGATTTGTTTTGTTAGATTGGATTTGTGGAGTTTGAAGGGAGGAATACGAAGTTTTGTTGATTATTATTTTGGTCATAGGTCTTTATTGATCCAAGTCCGTTCGCCTCTACAGGCTTTTTCAGAAATATCATTGTTTGAATTCATGCCAGAGTTTAATGGCATGTGTCATAACAGGAATTATATCCAGTTCTGCAAATGTTAATTCTTAATGGGATTTTCACTATTATGTTAGTGGGTAACCACTAGTTCTCCGATGCCAAGTTGGTGGGCATCCATTTGATGATGGAGGTACTTCCCATTACTTAGATCTGGTGAAAAGAATAAAACTAACTCATTTGGTTGAATTTAGAGAACAAATATATAGTCATGAGCATTTTAGGATAACTGAACTCCCTATCCAATCAATCATATCTAATCAACAAATTGAAAGTGACAACTAGTAATAACTTCATCAAGTATCAACAAACCATTTCTATCGTATTATAGTTGAAATTAAAGTTTTCTAGGAATTACTAAGAATTAAAATTATTTTACTAAATATTATTGTCCAGGTAAAAATAACTTCCAAATTAGGTAAAACGGCATGAATGAAACAAAGAAGAAAAAAGTCAATAATCCAAATTTACAACAGTTAAGAGCTGTGACAACGCCAATAATGCCTAAAGCTTTCCGTAACACAAAAACGGGGTATTAAAGTTTAATTACGCTGTAACCTATATCTATAATTTATCCATTACAAGATGATAGTTACGGCAATAATTCAAAACTGATCGAACAACATGATCATACAGCTAGAACATTGATTCTAACTGATTTCATCCTTCAATAAATTTTAGTTTCTACTTTTTGCTCAATCTACTTTTGTTATATTACAAAAAATAGTAGTGCTATCTAGTTTTAAAAACCGTTAGCGATTTTTTAAACACAGTTATCAGCTCAGTTTGGGAAAATTTAGACGACAGATGATCTTTTTCCAAGTAGCTCTATTTAGAGAACAAATTTTTTGTCGAATGGACAGATATTTAATCCTAATTCTATAAGAGATACCCTTTGATATGACACTTATAAATAAATACACTTGGTTATTTTCAAAATTTTAACATTCAGGACCGCGAATTTTTGAGAACGTAATTCCTTAGCAATGTGTAGACATTAGAACTTTTCTAAGAAATTTCTCCCGCAGCATGTTTTCATATTGAAACCCTTGTTAAACGCGCAAAATTGTTGAACAAAACTTCAGGACGTGAGATTAGATTTATAGCGTTACGTCGTAATGTTAGGTCGTTAGACTGAAATATAAAAGTAACGGAATAGAGTTGATTGAATGAAATGGATATTTTCCAAATATGAAATACACAGTTACGATGATTATACTATTAGTGGACAAAGAGGAGATCGTGGGAGAGACGAAAAATCGACAACAATGGAGTAAAAGCCATTAGGGGCACTACGGGACGGATTTGGGTTGGGCTGAGGGGATTGATGGGCTGTCGGCCCACGCTAGAGAGGCAACTCACGTCGTCCATATTAGGGATAAGTATGTAGAAATGACTCGTTGTTGAAGAAGACACCATTTACGTGTGGGAAACGGCTGTAATGGCAGGATAACGTGTCGAATCGAATGACACGCAAAATTAACAAGTATGAAGGATGTATGTAACATAACAAGTATGTCATTCCGACGACATTCGTTATAATGATTATGTATTTATAATGCATCACTACACAAGATGTACCAAACTCGACCGGCCAAACTTCACGGACTGATTCTACGACTAATTTACAACAAGAAGTGTCCGTATGTGTGTGTGTTTAACTTTTAAGATTTCTTTTCTGTTTTCGACCTTTTATCACTAAAATTAACTCTCTTAAATTTAATATATACATTAAAATTTGATTACACCTTCGGAGGGAGCGATGAATTTCCTATCTCTGTGATTCCTTTTTAACCAAGGAACTCTTTGTCCAAGTTTTGAGAAGTTCCCGAAATTCTACTCTTTCGAATCAGCTTATTGACCTTTCTGCTGTGGTCAACATTTCTTGAAGGAGCAAGTTTGACTCTTGGCCGTCGTTAACAAATTGTAAAATACAGCTAAAATAAAAACGGAAGGACCATGTTTTAAGGAGGAACGGACCATGTTCATATTCACATACGTCTTGACGATCTTTTTTCAAGTTCAAGCACTTGTGTAGCGCAGAAGGAACAGACGGTTATCTAGATTCCACGTTTTCTTAAAACTAAACCTACAAATTATGAGGAGGGGTTGGAAAAACATTTTTTATGCTAATTACAATGGTTAATTATTGATGATGATTAACCGAAATTTGGTATTCGGTCGGTTTAAATATTTAGAAGTGGTCCGAGGAAAGAAACAAAAATCGTTTCGGTACTGGTACTTCATTTCTGAATGGAAAGCCCAACCTTGGTTAATACTCGTATTGATGCAAAAGATAACTCTAAGCTTAACTACATACCGAAAATGTGACGATTCCAAGCTTAAAAAGAGCTCGTATTTGCGGAGAAGGAAAGAGCCAGATTTCCGCGCCGAGTTGTTGTTTAGTCAAGCGATACAAAACACGTGACAACCTCATTTGGAATGAGATCGAGGTCGCGAACAGGTCTCAGGCTCCCTCATTCCGTATACTGATAAGTTCTAATTTATAATCAGATTGTATTCACCAAGTCAAATCCGTGGGATGGGGATTATTCCACCTGGGCGGATAACACGATCTTATGCCTGCAAATAAGATGTTTTCACGGAACCTGAGCGGAGCAACGGGTATCAGATGGAGCATCAACTCCAATGGATTCCCATATTCTATTTCAGTTTCCAGAATAACAAGCAAGATAGGTACAATTTATACCTGGTAAGTCACCCAAGTTACTGGGAAATACGACAGTTACAGAAATAATCTTGTTAAAGATTTGCTTTTCTTCATATTAATTCAACACCAATTCGATTCATGTTCATCAATCTGGAAACGCGTACAGTTTATGTGAAGAATCTTTCATTCCCGGATAAAGCTTACAACTGATTTACTGATATCATTACTTTATCAGTACTTGATGAAAAGATATTGCATCGTACTAATCCCTCAAAATCTTGAGCGTACGTATTCCATGGCATCGTTCGTTTCTCCAAAGAGTTCAACAGCAAAATTTGTCTAATTCAAGTTAGCATAGTCGCCAATGGTGTTGAATTTAGAATATGGTAGTTTAACAATTTATTCGCACCCTCTTAATAGAGCCCACAAGAATTGAACAGCAGCAAAGAATCTCGTAGTTGATGTTTTCGAAATAGGAGAATACTAACTATCTTCTTGGAGGAGTAGGTGATATAAATGAATTTTGAACTTTATTAAAGCTGAAACATCAGGTCCTTCATGAATGATCCGTCATCTATGAGTATACTATGAGTACCAGTACGAGTTCGAGACCGACCGAATCACAAGCATCATTGCACATCAATGTGCTGTAATCATGAGCCCCCTTTGCATCGCAGAACTGCCGAGCTTGTCACTAATTGCGTTGGTGGAGGAATTCGCAATCCTGATGGTAAGTAGTTACAAGGTGATTGACCCAACAAGGTAGTTGTTAAAAGGCAAATTGACTTGTGCTCTGGTGATGTTCCAATGGAACTAACTGACGAAAGTGTTGCCTTTGAGCGGGAGCCACATTAACTTAACGCAGAGAACCCTTCCTCTTTCAGGGAAGAGTGGATTTTAAAAATGCACTGACAGTAAACCTTCATAAAGAAGTGACAAGTTGCGTGGCAGGAATCTTGTATGATCCTATTTATCTTTCAAGACCTAATAAACAAATCACTCTGTAACTTGTAAAATGTTAGTATGAGTATTTACATTCTTATATGAAAAAAATGAAGCCGTGAGTTCACACTGGAATGTGCAGAGTTTCATGAAATCCGAAATCTTTTTACAAAGCCTTTGATGGTGATGTGATATTTTCTGTAACAATACAAATTAGGGAGGGCGAAATGGAAATCCTGAACTGAAACCACAACGCAGCTACACTGGTTGGTTGCCCATAGATTGAGAACATTTGCCATTAGTAGGCCAACAGATGACAGAACGTTTCAAATCGTCCTCATGTTTAATGTTCCAGATATTAATCTGTATTCATCACCGGATGTTTCTGGAATCTTTCTAGTATGGGCTGCACACAAATCACAGGTCGTTATGAATATGGCTAAGGTTCAAGCTATGACCGGTGTGTCCTGTGAGGTCGCAACTGTACACAGGTTGTGTTGATGTTGGTGTCATTATGTTCTGAAGGTGGTAGTCAGGTTGAAGTTCGTCATTATCATCTGAAGAAAGCCTTTTATCACTGGATATGATCAATTATTTCGGCCAGGGGAATTTGACGCACCGTAAATCCACTATGAACCTGTCTACTATGACCCCAGCTTCGTAAAAAAGCTTAATACTAAACTTAACCAACTTCTGACAACTCAATTTTCTGTTACATCGCCAAGTTGCTATACTCCGGCTCTAAAAACCTCTTCAAAGTGAATGTCGTCGGACATTCCCCACCCCATATCATTCAATTCGTTTAATCTAGTCGTATAAACCTTCATTTTTCTGATCAAATGGAGATTTAAATTGCCTGTGACGGGCCTCCGGCTAAACTGACTTTCATGTTCTGCCCGGAGGTTTCACTGCTCACAAATTGTTGGGAAATGGGTACTGCTGTATACTTCCCAGCGAGTTCAGTACCACGACCGATCCAACCTCTGGCGGAGGACAGGCCGGTGTTGCTTTGCCTTGCGGAGGTGCATCGGGGGCAGCTGGGGCTCCCTCATCCCGTGGTTCCAGTTTGGTGAGCAACGGCTGCAGACAGCCGAGACCAGCTGAGCTGTCCCCCGTCCAAAACACCCTAGAATGGTCTCAAGCCGGACAAATGTCTACCGCTTTTCATGACCGTACCCCTCCTGGGGGAGGCCTTACCCCATTCCACAGGCAGTCATGAGGGATATGGGCCCAAGGATCTGGGCCAGGGCCACTGGATCAACTCAGGGACCACCTCCCAAGGTGGACTACTCTCCATTCATCCACCCAGCTTCCCTACAATTTTTCGGATAAAATAAAAAGCCATTGCCTACTTGGCAATGTAGTGCATTACTAACTCTTTAAATGACGTCATTTGATGAGATGACCCCCTCCATACTTAATTCATTAAACCTACAGGAATGAACGGATTCTAGAAGTAGTGAGACCTTCGCAGGTTTTATTCCTGCGGCGGAAGAGCCTTCCCCTCCCTTTTCATGGCCCCTTAGTAATGATTTATAAATCCCTTTCACTAAGGAAAAACTTTCAGTAGGGAAATGTCTTAGACGTTTTAAAACGCTTCAAACGACACTGACAGCGGGAAAGGGGTTATTCCGAGCATTTCCTACCGTCCTCTCCACCACCGATACTGGTTTTTTTCCTTTTTCCCTCTCCCCTTCAAAGGTTTCTTGGTAGCGCTGCGTTTACGAGGTTTTTTCTTACCCAACGCCCTTTAAGACCCCGCGAACTTCTTTCGATAGCATCGAATTTTGAAAAGGCTTCTACCGAAAAGACGCTTTTGCAATAAGAACGAAAAATAATCAGACTTTGACGGAAGTTCTCACGCGCTTTTTACTCGGAAATTTTTCGCATCTTCCCCGAAAGTTTCTTCTCATTTTTTTGAAAATAACATTGAGAACTGGATTTAGCCTTTTTCTCAACACAATAAGTCGACAATGCGTGGGATACAACAAACAAAACAGATAGAAAAAGTTGATTTCATTGTTAATACCTAATTAGTGATGAAGTTGGCTTATTATTTTAGGGCTCTCAAGTTTTTTAGGACTCAATGAAAAATGGTCGAAAACATTAGGATCTCCCCCATCAATTTTATTTGCAATATTTTGATATAGGTGATTATGATCATTATTTTACATGATTATTGTTAATTAAAAGGGTTCACTAACTACAAGAAAACAATCAATTCCAGGTTGACCCATAGGAAAATCAGTGATTACGTAACAAGTAATAAGTATTTTGATCACCAACTATTAGGATTTTGAAAACTCATGTTTAGTTAAAATGCTGATTCTAAGATTTTCTGAAGAATGTTTTTTCTAGAAGCCCGAAGCAATTTGTGACATTAGTTTTAAATGCGAATGAAATATGTAATTGACTCGCTACATCTTGAATGAGCATGAAGATCAACAGTTACAGTCACGATACTTTGACAATATTGGAAACACATAATTTTGTTGGATTCCACATAATTGATTATAGACATCATGACCTATCCTAGCACAGGTAGCATTTGGAACATCTTCTATTGTCATTTCACTGCTCATTCGAAGGACGACCAATATTCGAAGAATTCAAGGTTACAGCATATTTAGGTAATGCAGATACTTATCCTTGACAACGACATACGAGAATCTTTGAGTTTAAAGATCTTTGTAAAAAGTGATTTAGGTCAATAAACTAATTAAAAAAAACTAATAACTAAAGTTTGAAATGAATATTGAGGTAAAAAAAATTTTTATTAAGTACCATCAACTCTTAAAACAGACTAATTTTAGGGGTTTTGAATTACTGATAAATTACAAGACATGAGCGAGAAGTAACAAGGGTAGCTTGAATATTGAAATCGGCTCCATGAGTTCAAAGCCCAGTGTTTTTACATGCAAATCCATTTTTATCAATGCTATGAACCAACGAACATCATTTCTGGGAATTGTATGGGATTGGTCCATGGCAATGTCAGTAGCTTTAACTCACTAACCGTAAAAATGAGTAGACTCTCAGTATACTACGCGGACATTAACTGAATGCTTGGAGAAGCTAGAACAGACGCAAGGCGGGATATTACATTGGTATCATTTTTGTGACCGATGATCAGACTATCTGTGTATCTTCGAGCCATTAGCATTAACTGAAGAAAACATATAAAATTCGACTAAAGTATCGTAGCTACAACTTTGAGCGCTGTTTTAGTTCCGGTTACAAACTTTTATTTCGTTTAAGATTTTGTGAAGAATTTTTTTATATTTCCACCGTTTTTAGTCCAAAAACGCTTTAAGGCGCCGAAGAAAGTTATGTTTGTAAAACAAAAGTGGTTGAATTCCATCTAGAGACCCCTGTATGTGGTACATCTGCGATAAGTGTAACTTTATCAAAACATTGTGTGACCGTTAACAGTGAGCTTAATGTTTGGGACTTAACTGTACGATGCATCTAACGTTTTCAACGTCATCATCAATTAGGTATAGTCGCATGTGTCCTTAGTAACTGTCCGAAGTCATCTTGTTTAAATAACTATTTTGATAAATGGAACTAAAATGTATAGACGGGGGATTTGAATGGTCGTGTCTCCATAATTTAAGTGGCCCTAACCACCTACGACATTACGAATATGGTAATTAACACCTCTATGTTGACTTTAAGACCCCACAGGAATTTGTAGTTCCATGCTCTACACAAGGGCTTCTCACCGAACAAACCGTATGTGGTTATTCGGAAGTGGAAAATCGATTTACAGGGCAATGAAGCTCCGAGAGAGGGCAGCTTGAGAACATGAGGGAATAATATTCTGTTCCGCCGTATAGTGGTCATTTGGAAGCAGAGCGGGAAAGCACCTCTGGGCCCTGTAATACTTAATTTGCATTCCATCCCTTGTTGAGGCTCTTCACCACCATACAGGACTCTATGATCTCGCTATCCGCGCCTTTATGTATATTATACAAATTGCATGGGAGAAGGTGGAGGGGCAGCCTGCCATTAATATTCTATACATGTCCTCTGGTCAATACCTCCTATCCTTCCAGAGAGGTGGGGGTTGGTACGGTGCAGGATTCGATTTCCATATAAAAACTCCTCCTATGGAAAGAGGGGGAACGAGGCCGCGCGGCTTATTACAATGACGGCACATGACGTCGTTCACATAACCTTTCTTCGTGTGGTATCACATTGTCCACTGTGGGTTACAGTTTGAAATTTAATGGAATATACGATAAACGCACCAGCGCTTGGACCGTTGACCCAGGACGCATTGTAGAAAGGGGTCATATCACTAACTTCACCTATTCAGAGGTCGAGCAAACATTTGGAGAACAAAAACGGAATAAAACCAGTAATCTAGCCAGAAGATTCACCACTTGGCATACCACACATTTCCTAAATTTTATCGTTAAAACTTCAATAAGAATAGTTTTAAAAAGAAAAAAGTAACAATTACTGTTAAGTAATTTATTTATTTATTTTTTTATTTAATAAATAATTTCAATATTTTTTATTCATATATTTGACGTTGAAATACACGTTTATCATCCAAAATCTGCTAGCCAAAAGAATGAGCTTGCGTCGGTTTTTATTATTTTTAACGAGGAGGCCTGAAAGGTCCTCCATTAATCCTCTAGGAATGAAAGTTCATTTTTCTTCAATGTACTTGATAAAAAAACTGCAGCTTTCCATCAGTGAGATAAAAAACGCTCACTCCAATGGTTTAATCAAATTTGAAGTTACTCCTTCATCTAAGAGATATTTGATCATTTTATTCAGTTAAAGTTGAAAACACGAAACAAATCTCATAACCGATTCAACTCAAAAACTAAGAGAGATGAAAACACGTTAGGGAGTAACTTTTATTGCTAATTATCTGTACAATCGATAACTGACTTACGGCAGGTTTCAAGTTTTAACGATCTGTATGAATATAATTCAATGTTAATATCTGTTCTGGTCGTTCAATATACCCTCATGGTAAACACGATATTCTCAAGTAGTGGCTTATTTCAACTCAAGGACCTCAGCAGTTTTCCAATATTACAAGAATTGGCTATTAAATTATCTTAATGGCAGGAAAATTGGAATAAGTTCTCCATGAACAGTGTTTGGATAGGATGCCAGTCCGAAAAAAGTATGCATAGTCGGGTTTTTGTTTCTTTACTGAACCTCTAGTTAGGAGTTGACAGAACGACGGAAGCTCTTGAGCGACGAAAACGTCGAAATTGCCTGTATGGAAATGAAGAAGAACTTGATTTCCGTCTCCACCGCCCCACGTAACGGAAAGAGAAAAGGGCGTAGAAGCAAATCTCATTATACCCTTCTGCAAAGAACGAGCCCGGGCTAACGAATCCAGGCGAAATTAAAGTCACGATTAAAGCACAAGAAAGTAATTGGTTTGGATGTTGATTCTGGGTCGTATAGACGGGGCTTATATGTGACAAAGGTCTGTTTGTCTAGAAGAACGTCCAATTACGCAACAGTACTGTAAACGGAATCTGATAACGAGAAGGGGAAATCCTCTGGTAGTTTCCATCGGTAAATATTGTGAGAGGAAGGAGCAGTGATGTTGGGCGTAATTAAATAAAAATAAGTCGTAACGAGGTTCGGAAATCGGTAGTTGATTAGTGAAACGAAAGGAAATGGAATCCGACAGAGGAGTAACGATGGTCCTTACCTCTTTTATTTCACACTGGAAATCACAATTGGTAACAATAAACGATCAACAGAGAGCAGAGGTAAAAACATTCGAACGATCGAGTATTTTTAGATGAACCTTCAGAGCACGTCCAACTTAGATCTCAATTTAAATCTCCATAGCACTGCGTCTCAAGCGAATAGGTATCTAATGTTATTGTACATCGTACCGAAGGTGAATAACAGTAAAAGGAGCCGTGCAGAAATGCCCTGGCTTGGTCATGGATTCTACAATCGGAATAATGGCCCACTGAGTGACTCATTGACGCACTCTGGAAGAAGGAATACAGTGATTCTAGTCTTCCAGGGGATACAAATTACTATTAAGAGCAGATGACACGTAATAACCAGTGTGCACGAGTATTACTACTTACAATACAGCATACATCATATCTTGAAGATGTCAAAGTTCGAAGTGGATCCTCTCAGTTAAAACAGTAGGGGCTGGACCAAGTCAAGGGTCCGCAGGCTCTGATGGATGGGAACGCTCCAGAAAGACGCAGACACATTACATTCATACACTTCATCACGAGCTGTTGCACTCAGCAGATGTCTGTGGGTATGATAGGAGACTGAAGGTAAAATCAGTATTGAATGGATTGATCGACTTCCATTTCCTTGGAACGGTGGTCCCGAAAGGACCAACTGGAACTGGTATGTATCGTACGTACCAAAAAACATCACAGCATATTCCATGCCAAGTTCATTGCGCAATTGCCAATTTCGTGTTGCAAGAAAAAGATAGACTCCTCAGCGCGCACATCTCACCAGCTCAATGGTATTACCATTGACAGATATCCTTCCAGTATAAAATACTAAGCAATATTTGCTCGCGACCCCAGAGCAATAGGGCCACATCTCGTTATTCGTCGTTTTTGAGATTTTGGTGTCAATGTGTTCCACTACTGTTTATCTTTCAGTACCTCCTTTCACATTTGGTTTATTGGGATCCTAGACAACATGAAGTAATAATAAGTCCTTAATAAGGACTTATAAACTATTTTAGATCGAGGAAACAAAACTTCAATTGTGTCTCCTGGAAAAAAAGGTTTCCTGACTTGTGGCCCTATTGCTCTGGGGTGGTCTATTGGAGCGTTATATTATACCACTGCAATAATAACATTGTAGTGTTCAATATAAAACATCTCCTTTTCATAATATAAAAAGGAATTTGTTGTCCTTTTCTATGTTCACTCCAAGCGATATATTTTGCCTAAATTATTACAAGTTGCGAGTCACCTGACATCAACGTTGCACGTCTATATCGTTTCCCTATCGACACTTCTCGAATACTCTAACTACGCGAATAGACGATTCAGTACGGACACAAGTATGGTGCTGTCATTCAGAAGATGCAATATTTTCACATTTGCATGTGCCTTCCGATGTCCTCTACATTCTTTTTACACTATTGCCATTCTATTAGTGAAGCAAAGGATGACCTAAACTATATGATGCACCCAGATTACTCATAATAGGCTCACGCTGTATATGTCTCATAACATCGTTTAAGACGCATAGAAGATGCTTAGCAGAGTTAGTAAGTTGACGGTGAATTCATGTTAGTGCCAACTCCATTGCGACGTTCTAAACTACCCTTAACCCCTGCAAGAGGAGAGATAGGAGGATTTGAAGGTGGCGGAGAGCAAAGTTGGACCGCGATAGTGCGCCGCTCTGGTATACTAGGTGACTGAGGCATTAATGAAGCAGCAGTTCAATTCAAATTTCGAGCTCGATCTTTCAATCTACTTCTCCAAAATTTAGTGTTCAATATGAAAACCACAATTTGGACACTGTTTTTCAAAACTTAACGCATCATCATTTTTATTTTTAATCTCTGTTCATACAACCAGTCCAAGTAACACAACAACCACATCAATTCAATCTAATTACACATCCCCTTCAAAACAAGTCATCACAACAAATGGGGTCGATTCCTACCTACACAGCCCCACGCCCCACAGGGGGGGGGGGGGGGGGGGTGAAGTCAAGATACGTGTAGGCTAGGGTATCCCTATGTATTTTCCGATGCTGAATTCGAATCTAAGGTCCAAAAACTCTATCCGCATGGATTTCTATGTTTCCGCGAAAATCTTGGAGCGAAAAATCAAATTTCAACCTCTAGGAGGGAGTGATTAAGGGAAGAAGAGGTGTCTACGGACTCTTGGAAGCTCAAATTCGATATTAGGAACCCGAAAAACAACGAAATCTATACCTCACTAGACTTGGAATTAGAACTCAAATTTCAATCCCTAGGAGGGGATGATTGAGGGGTGCCTACGGGCTCTTGGAGGTTGAAATTCGATCTCAGAGACCCCAAAAACATAGACATCCACACCCCACTCAACTTGGCGTGAGGACTCAACTTTCAACCCCTACGAGGGGGCGGGGGGTGATTGATGGGGAGCTAGTTTCTCCAAGTACTCTCCTTGTTTGAAGTTAAAAAAAATGTAGAAATTCACCCAAAAAGATATCGTAGTTCATCCCAATCTCATGATTCAAAAAGAAGGTTCTGACATCAATTTAAGGGTGTTTTTTTGGCCAGAGCTCAAAATTTTGGGGGTCAGGGGATAATTTGGACCTTGGATTCGAATTCAACTTCGAAAAATACATAGCGATACCAGGGGTGCCTACCAGGAAGGGGTTGACGCAGGCCGCGTCACCAAGCTTGAGCGGGGGCGCCTATAGGGATTCCCCTGCTCCTCTTCTAAGTCAATTATTGAAGAAACGAATTTTTTCTTCTTCTCTAGGTCTATGCTGTAGAATAGAGTTCTGGAATAACAATTTCTCAATTGTTCTTTCATTCGAAAACATTTTCAGCCATAGCGAAACCACCAGAAAAACAAACCACTACCAACACAATAAATAAATAACTTGAGACTATCATACCAGTGCCTTCTTCATTTCTTTAGATTTACAAGATTAGGGCTGTGATTGAGAGCCGAAACGTCTAACCAAAATCAAAGCATTGTCATATAAAGATTGACAGATCAACCCATCGCCATTTATTGTAAAAAGTGAATCATTTTCATTCTTTATTTTATGCCAGTTTTTTATTGATGTCAATATTGTGAATGATTACATATGTAACGGCCCATGAGGGCTTGTAAATACAAAAGCAGATAAAGATGTTATATCCAACATCACATGCATAGCCACATTATACCCATCAAACCGGTTTCGGCGTGTGAGGGTCCCGGGAAATCATGCTATTTCCACCCCATCTGAGGTAAAATGGAGTATGTAGTTTGAGAGGAGGACAAAGAACGGTGAACCGGAACTCTGAAAGGGTCGTAAGCGATATAAAACTGAGAAATAGCCCCCGTTTAGATTCTTGCCGCGTCGCTGCACCCAATCTTCATCTAGAACCACTGAACCTCCGTTGAACTAGTTATTATACCAACCCTTTTCTCCCTCAAGGGAGACCTAACTAAGGAAATATTTCTCTTGAAATGAATATAATGCTTCCTGCCTTCCCTGTTAATGCGGTAATAATAGCATAGCCTATAATAACGTCTTTGCAGGAAAAATGAGTGTATTATTTTTGAGTTTCCTCTTGTTGGCCATGAATGGAGCCCTAAATGAAGAGTGAGTTGCACGTCCGGAGTATAAATTCCAAGACCTAACGCCAGCAAACTTTACAGTTGGTATCTCTTGTAGTCATTCAAAAAAATTAGAAAAGAAGAACATTGTAACTGCTTCGAAATATCTCCGAAGCTATGGAGTATATGGTTAATAATTAATAACTATGGCTAATAATTACCTCAATTATTAATTAACCTGCTTATAGACCTTCAACAAAGGGAAAATAATACACTAAGTACCCATGCAATTCAAAGTTATGGTCGCAAATACTAACCAAAACAATCTGATGGAGCCATACAATATCAGTAAGGACAATATCACAGTCTACCGCAGAGAAAGTCTGATATATATAGATCAGGGGTTTACGTAGAAGGGCTATTAAATACAGAAATAATAAACATCTGTGCAATAATTTGCTGCGTATTAAGTTTGGCATGTATAAGTTGCCTAAAGATTCTTAAGAAATGTCTCATTCATAACGCTGTTGGCGTAGATGCAGGGCATGTGAACGGGATCGTTTACAAGGAACTTCTGTATTCCGTTCATTATCCTCGACGTTGAAGTCGGTACCATTCGCTCTATGTTGCTCTGAAGGGAATTTGATTGTAAACACACGTGTGCTATTGGTATTCGCTCAGAGACTCTAGTCCTTTTCATTGTGTGGCTAATTCACCTGCCTCCTGTATCCTTCCTCGATCTCTCTCTGGAATCTGCATCTCAAACAGGGTTTCGCATTGGGTTCTTTTTAACATTCCGCAGCGGAGCTTTCCTCTCTTTATTCCATTCTGGGGAAAAATTCTTTCCTTCCGAAAGGGGCAGCGAGACGTCTTTTATTTCCCGTAATCAGTCTGTCACCCGTAATAGGGTTATCCGCTTGAATAACAATATCAACCCCAAAACGTAGATTGTATTTGATTCGATTTTTCATATCGCAGCTTATTGTCAGTAATACCTGAGAGGCAGATGAAATTGTAAAACCAAAACTATATAGATCTGAACATCTTCTTATTTATCTTGCCTCATCTTTATATTGTTTATTTCGATGCATGTTAATTAACATCTAGGGAACACGTTTACGCGACCGTATGATTTTTTGTTGCAACCGCACGTTTTTACCACAAATGAATGATTATGTACTGATTTCGTCACAGATTTTTTATCTATCAGCTACGCCGTTTTATTCTTCCGTCGACACCTTTCACATTTTAATTTCATGTATTTGATCTGTTAGAATATTTTAGTTTTGAAACTAAACGCTCCATTTCCCTGCATCTGCCTGAATGTTGGTGAGATGTTTATTTTGTTGGCCGTTGGTTCTCAGAATAGATATGGGGAGCAATGCGGTGGGATGCTACCCAAGCAAAAACCTTCGATGGAATATTCTGTGCAGGATTAGGGGAATATATGAACTGAATAGGAAGGTTGGTTTAGAAAGGAGATCGGGGATCCCTTACACAGCTCGAAGTCTCATTTCTTTGTTCGTTCGGCTCACGTTTCGCGGAGCCTGAGATTGCTTTTTATTGTGGCATCATATCATAAAGTTGCTATAAACGTAATGTCACGCGACGGCTTGTGTTGTTGTATAATGGACAAAATGTTATGGCCACCAATACTATCGTCTTAATGATCAGATAATCAGACACCTATTCTGTCTTCAGAATATGTAATCTCTTTCTCATTATTCCTAAGGCTAAAGGTGCGTTTACACTTCGCGAAATTTCCTCGCGAGGGATTCTCGCGAAACAAGTTTCGCGGCGTGTAGACGCTTCTAGAACCCGAATCACGCCTCTGCGAGGATCCCTTGCGAGACGGGGGAGCGAGCGGTCAGCCAGTCGGTCTCTGGAGCGCAACAACGGAGTTTCGGTCTTGTTTCTCGAAGTGTAGATATGTATATTAGTTTGTGCGAGGCAGGAGTATTGTCTTTATTCGATTATAATTTTGTAATCAGTGTGATGGCAATTCTTTCCTTCACAGTAATCGCTTCTCTCATGTGCGTGTCTACCCGTTCAATTTTGGGTCCAATAACTAACACTTGATGATCAAAGTCAGTCGATTCCGTTCCCGTGAAATTCAGTATTATGTCTTCAACCATCTCCATATGCATGTCCTTTAATCTATTGCCATATTGCAACCGTTTGCGAAAGATTTCTCTGACCCACCAACGACGTCGGCGTTGTTGCTGACGTCCTTTCCTCTTTTTGACGATATGAGCTGGGACGATGAAAGCCAATGCACTGGCTGCACGGGTAGGAAGGGGAACTAGAGAAACACTCGCCATGGCCGCCTCGCGAGAACTGACGGCTCACCTCTGCCGTCGTGCCTCGCGCGTCTGTTTCACGGTTTGTTTCGTTGTGTAGTCTCGGGCGAGGGCTTCACCCATCAGTCTCGCGAGGAAATTTCGCGAAGTGAAAACTTCTTTAGGCGCTTTTAGCACTTTTCTTGTATGGGCATTGAATGAGGCTGAGACGTCACGCTCGGTTGTGTAACGCTCATTCGGTTAAAGTCGGCTCGAATCGACTAATTTTTTGTTTGTTTGTTTTGATCGCAGTAACCTAGTGATGTAGTGAATGTGGATACTGGAGTGAACTCCTAAAAGAGATGTATAGGAGATGTTTAATAAAGCTATGGAAATGCAAAAACGAATGCAAGAACAATCACAAACGATCCTGGAAAGGACTATATACACGTAAATCCATGAGAAAGAACAGGTAATATTATTTGATAAATGAAATAGGTACATATTCAAATTCTATATGGAAATTTCCGTGAAACGTTTACTTTAAGTACAATGAAACTCCAGGCCGAATCCATAGTCTGATATTCGCAGTAGCAAATCTGCCGAATTGTTCGGTTTTTACTGTTGGTAATTGTTTTATTTTCATACAAATAAATACAATGACTAATTTCTTCTATTATTTTACGGAGTTATACCATTATTGTTAAATTTTGGGTCTGGAGGTGACCCAACCTTGAACATGTGATAATTGTTTGGTTGGTAACTCCTCTGTTTTGGCCAATTCCGATCATCTTGCACCTTTTTGCAAAATTCTGGTAGAGCTTTTCAGCTGATGGAATAAATTCATTCAAATTGCTCGTTGTATCTATTGTTTTGGAATATGAATGACAATCGTTCTGCTACCATAACTGGAGTGGAAGAAACAACAGTATCACCGGTATCCCTGAGCTCTTGAAAGGCGAAAAGAATCGTGTGAAGGTTTTACTTTCTCTCGACGCCGGTACATCGATTTAATCGTCTAATCGCCAAGAGAGAAGCTTCCCTCATGGGATCCACACCTACCCGACACCCTCGCCGCAGCGAATAAATCGGGAAATTCCGAACCAATAAATGGACCGGATCCCGTAATATGATCGAAACATTCATCAGAGTGGTATTATTCACCAGTTGGAAAGGTTAACATACAGATGAAATTCATTGATTAGCAAAGCATTTGTATGAACAGAAAGTTCTTACGAGTACGATAAAAAGTTAATGGTTACGTTGTAACATTTCTGCAAAAGCACTTAGGTATATGAAGACTACTGGTCTGTAGACAATTTCAAACGGAGCCTAGTGTTCATAATTACCTATCTCATTAAGTTATAAGTCCGCATGTCTTGTGGTGAGCTTGTAGTCAAGATAAGTTCAGATTATGATGAGACTGATCATGTTCACACTTCGGCTGTGATTTAGTCCACATATGATATAATAAATATTAAACTAAAGAATATATCACTGTTCGAAGAATGGAAGATTCTAATGATGATTTCATCCCATTGGGGAGTGTTGCGGGAACTAACCTGTGTTTAGTGATAGTTTATTAAATACACCATCAAATTAACCCTCAACAAAATTTGTTGGTTCAAAAGTAATTTATTTAAAATATCTCCACGATATTCAAGCGGTCGTTGTTTCCTAACTCAGGTGATAGAGGGGGCTCTACAAACAGAAATATTTTTCATACTGCAATGGGTATCAACCATTCTAGAGCTGAATACATTTCTCTCGGGGTTTCGCAGAATGCGAAAAAAAGATCTCCCCGGCGGGGAATTGAACATCGATCTCCCGCGTGACAGGCGGGGTACTTACCACTACATTACTGTGGACCACGAAAATGCCATGAATGCCAAACAAATTCCGCTTCATTGTGTAGGCTAACATACCTTGCAAAGGCGGTACTGTCAAGTTAAAGGTTGCAAGTTACCTACTCACGACGAAATGTTATCATTAAGTTCCTTTCCAAATCAGATGGTGATTTTGGGCAAAACGCAAAAAAGCCTAGTGACTAGCATCGTAGTCCAACGAAACTAATCGGGTGGATTAACGTATTACCTTCAACTGCAAATTGAATAAGTCTTGGAAATATGTACTACATAAACGTTGGTAAGAGTTTGTGCTCTGCTGATATGTATGTGTTATCCGAAATTCAACGGATCCATCTGCTTGACCGCCACAAAATATATCAAATAGGTATCTTCGTCATATTCAACTAATTTACCTTGCGGATTACTCTATGGCTAATTTATTTTCTACACAACCTACGATTTAGAGATTTGAAATATGGCTTTTTTGTAGCCTTCTAGAAAAAAAAGCGATATAAGGTGAGGGACGTATCAGCTGATGAATCTCTAAAACTTACTTCTATTGCATTTGATCAAAGTTTCTGAAATTGAAATAGAGGTATACGTACCTATTGATCATCTGTGATGCCTTCCTTTCCTAATCGACTTAGTGGAAAATACATTATTTGTAGTAAATGCTTTTGTAAGCACCCCTTTTAAATGGTAAGAAGATGACTTCGTCACAAGAGGTAAGATTTATTAAGCATCGATTTAACAATCATATTTACCCAATGGATAAGGGCATTAATCTAATGAAAAGCACAAATGGTTTTTTCTTTAATCAATACCTTGTTTAACTGTACATGGAATTTTGATTTTTCTGGTTCCTGAATGGCTGGATACTCCGAGAGTTTCTTAAACTGAAAACTGTACTGTGATCAGACTTTGACCGAACACGACTTGAGAGTAAAACATCGTTCTGATTCAAGAAAATTAGAGAACCACCATCTTTTCGGAGCGTTAGATAGTTCATGTTGAAAGACAATGTGTGGTTTGGAAAAGGAGGTTTCAAGTTTTATCAGTGGGGTTACGGTTGAAATTTTGAACGACCCTACATACAATAATATCTAAGATGGTTTCTTATTTGTCGACCTTGATTGTATGATGGAGACTGGTGTGGGAATAACGTCAGACCCGATTTTTGTAAATAGTAGATCCATTAAGAAATGTAGCTTAAAGTGTAAATTACCCTTCTTTATTTTGTTGCTTATGAACACGAACGGGGTTGCTCTATCATACAGATAATTTTTTCCGCAAGGTGATTCGGCATTGATAATCTACTCAGATTATTTATCTATAGTGTAGCACTATACTTCGCATAACTATCCTCCAGTAACTTTAGGTAATTGACGAGCAGACCTAACCATGTAAAATGTTTCACTATGGAGTTCACATTTCGATAATCTCGAATCATTTCTGACCTTCCTAATTCCCCAGTTTGATGGCATTCATTTTAGACTAATATGAATCGGAATGGGATTAATTTAGTCGGTATCACGATCCTCCTTATCCTGTAATTGCATCCACGATAAAAGAATACTTGGGCTGCCGCCAGCCATGTCTTCTAACTCAGACTTTCCGTTAAACGGGCTCTGCAGCACGACCGCCTACCGAATGGATTATTCAAATGGTGAGCGAATGGATGATCGTACATCGACCCGAGTGGTCTGATTCGATTCAGGAAACTAATTTCTATCTGAATTAAACCAAAAACTACTATCCTATTACATGGATACATGGAAAGTTTTTCGAGATTTTGATTTTTTTGATAGATTAAATCCTTAAATATGATCCGTTATGGCTGATTGATCAAAATACCCAGATTATTGGCATATCCCGAACTTGAGTTGGATTTGTCAACCTGATTTCATGAATGAGCCAGCAAATCCGGGAAAAAGATTCCAACGGCCAAAAGACCGATTTTTCCATTTATTTTTTTAAAATTCGATTTTAGTTATTTATATATCTTGAAACGTGAACCAACAATTTTTGAGGGGGTATATGTTTTTCCATCTTCGATGACAAAGGTGTATTGTTGCAAATATTTTTTCGAAAACGTATCGATGGGTTGAAAATATCAACCGAACGTGATGATATTTGTAATACCCAATCTCATTGAAGTTCTACTGATAACTAAATATGGTTTTTAGCTCCTACAGAGAGCAGTTCTAAATTCCAACAGTCTCAGTCTTAGATCTATGGAATGCAATCTCAATCGACAGCGATCGAATAATCTTCCTTTGGCACCATAGTTTAGTTTAGCCAACAAAAATGTAGCTCTAACGCGGCATTATGTCTTTCCATAATCTGACATCAAAACAATTTTGCTTCCCTCCTACGCCATTGTTCGCCAAATCGATCGTTAAAACACCGGCGATACGATTACCAATGCTGATTACCTTAATTCCTCAAACTTCGACGAATTAAAAGGCTAACTAATGAATAACTATCAGTTTTCATTAATTCAATCAATAGCCTTCAATCACATAATTCTCTGATTTCGCATATTCAAGTTACAACATAGTTTTTCAACGAAATGTCATTGGAGAAATCTAAATTTCATTGAAGCACAGTTGCTCTCCTACCCATAATACGAGGTTGGCGTGATTGTTTTACTGATACAACCTTGAATTTTAAAAACATTAAATGGTAACAAACAAAATAATTGTACATAAACTTCATTAAAGCATCCACAATAACTTGCATACTGTGCCACGAATATGTTGTTTTTTGTTTTGCAATAGTTTCATAACAAAATATAAACTTATGAATAGATAACGAAAATGAAAGGTATTAAATAAAGATAGGTAGAGGTAAGAAAAATGAGATAGACAAGTCAAAAAAATTTAACTTATTTCCACCCAATTCAAGGGTGAATTTGATGAAAGGATCCAAATTGTTGATTTTTTCCAGAAATTGATTTAGTTGTCTGTTTAAATGATGTCATTCCTCAAAATATTTCACCATTATTGGGTTCTTTCTTGCTATAAGTTTGGCTCCGCCTCTCCATAATGATACTATTTGTGCCCTTTTCACTTTGTAAGCCTTGAGTGGCATTGGTTGGTCCTCCCCGCCCCTTTCACTTCCTTGAGCCAATAGGATTCAATCTCCTCTCACTTGATCCTATATAAGATATGCTTTCTGTGATGTACTTTCAGTTCATGTTTGTTAGTGATGATGACCTGACCGTCGAAATCGATTTAACAGTGTAACTCTTTACTTTCGTGGAAATATAGACAACGTTCTATCTAACTCCGTTTTTATTTGAAATGGGTTTCCACAACTTCGTCGCGAGTGACTTAGTCCATTAGGTTAGTCAAGATGAAAGCATGAACAATATCGATACAACGAATTCCCTCTGAACTAATCTCGCATAAGCTTCCCGAAGGAGCCTCGGCCATCAGATGAAAGGAGACATCCGCGTAAAGGTCGGTACTTGACCTCTCAGGCCAGGGGTATTGCGTTTCCCTCAGTCACAACGGTCTCCGGACTTGACGAGAAACGTATATTGGAGTAGCGATGAAAGGATGGAAACAATAGTTCTAACCTTCAAAGGAAGTATACTCACGTTATTTTCTTTGAGTCTCCGCACAAACGAAACATTTTCAATTCTCATTTCGCGATCCCCTTTGATATGCGGGAGCCCTCGCATTATTGATTTCGGCCTTTTCTGCGGCCGACGAAGTTAACGGATGAAAGTCAAATTTTTATGAAAAGTAAATAAAACGAGAACTGATGTACGTACGAGTTTCGCGTCGAAGTGGGTATGTATCACAAAAAGGCAAGATTGAGCTGAATTCCTACTTAATTTACCATGTTCCTTCCGAGTCTATCTAAAGCTAGAGGAAGAGTTGTTCCGACTTTCACTTTCGGAAAATGGACACAATTTTTCGGCAAAAATAAAACTTTCAATTTCTTTCAAGTTTTGAACCAATCTGAACAACTTTTGTTCCGTGTCCGTCTCTTTGTCAGTGTGTGTTTTGTTATGTTACTGTCGGTGTGTCCACAATCCTAATGCCTGTACAATTTTTAATTTTTACCGTTTCCACCTCATTTTGATCATTAAGGGAATGTGAAGCCCAGGAGGCTGTAAATGATTGCCGATCTACGTAAAATCTATCAAACGGCAAAATCCCATGGCCCATTCCTTTGACCAAGCTCATATCTAATGTCGGGGATATGTTTAGGGATTGTATGCTTTCTTAATTATAAATATCCAGAACATTTCAAAGTTCTGCATTCTTGTATTGGATACCAAACAGGAACACAAGTTAAAGTTGGGGAAGGGATCGATAAACGTCAGGGATCGATGGTTTGGTTGGATCATCGATGGTACCAAAAAATCAACACTCATCTCATGAGAAACAGCATTGAACACTTAATTAGTTACATTTGAAAGAGCAGATTGTGTGTGAAACACTGAGATGCTGAGAACACTACTTGCTGTGTTGATTCTGTGCTATGGTTGACATTGACGTCCTTAGCCACTCCTTATAAACGTTGCCTAATTGTGGTCCTAGATGACCAGTGTGGTCGTAAGAAGTGATAGAGCGATTGGCTAAAAATTATACTGAATTTTCTATCAGATATGTTATGATTTTAATTTGCCTATGAACCAATTTGGGTAGCACCTCTCGACCGTAATTTCTTGGGTCTAACAAAATAACAACTGTAACTTTCTGAGAGGTAAGAGATCATCATGATATTCTGCTTTGGCCGAGCTGAGATCTATTTGAAACTTCAACGCTAACTTAACTCAGACCACTAAAATACTATCCATGCTAAAATACATGAAACTGATGTTATTGAGCCTTCAGCGATTTGATCTATTATTATCAACAGGATGTTGATTTTACTGAGTTACCTCAATAAAATGTTGATTAAGACGCTCAATGTGCGATGATGAAGTGGCTTATTAGATGAGCTTTGATGAATCTTCGATTATAAAAGTTAGTTGGTATAGTTCATGATGCGATTGATTTATTGAAGAACCATCCACTCTATCTAGAACCGTAACACTCTGATCTTCGATGTCCACCCTGCTGAAACCCAATCAAAACCTTTACTATCAGGAAATCTTCAATCTTTCTCTCTGTCCACATATATAACGTGTGCCAGTGCTTAAAAATACCTACCTATTGAAGAAAGACTGCTTACAGAGAGATGAGATAGTTGAGGTCTGCATTTAAGAGACCGCATTGATTGAGCTTCGATCATAAATATAACCGTAAACGATATTAAATACTGTCTGAAATTGTTAACGCAATCTAGTATCCAATCGAAGCTTAGAATGGTATAAATATTTAATAACAAAATGTTTTATTGAGTTTTACTGATGGCTAAACGTTAAAAATTTCACCTTAGTTGATAATTACTCACACTAAGTACGTAGCTGATATCTAGTTTATCTTACTTTGATGCTAGGTAGGTTCAATGTGCAGTATGTAAGTGTTAATGGTAATGTACTTCACTGTTATATAATTGAAAACATAACAATTATTATGTAAGAATTATATAGTACCTACCAAGTAACCCACAGGTGATATTACAAGCTTAATACGTAATTAATTTAATTTCGATGAACATCCTACTATTCCAAGAAATTGTGCACTGATTAAACAGAATTCGGCATAAAATTAATCAATCTATACTTCACGGCGTGTAACATGTTCCATTGAAGTGATACAATGAAAGGTCTCAAAAGCCCTAAAGCCTCAACGAGGTCAAATCCCTTTATAGTAATCCAGGATCCTCGATATCGATTTTATATTAATCTTTCGCCGCCTTCTGGGGCCCCGTTTGGGTAATTCGCGCGAAAATCCTCGTTTTCCTTCGTCCTCTCCGGCCCCAACCAACCCCTTAATAACACATAATGAAAGAGACGACGGTTCTCTGCTCACTTAACTCTCCCCGTGGCTGTGCATGGAGATAGGCTCAAACGTATTGTCGTTTATCAGACCCACCGGATTCGAACTGGAAAAACGAGGTGGAAAGGGCGTTATCTAAAACGCGAGTCCCCACGGTCGACCAGTTAATGGCCGGGTTTTCGAACGAAATCAAAATATATCTCTTCGTATCAGAATTTGACGATTATAGCTCGGACCTTGTTCCACCTGACATCTATCAAAACCAGACGAAGCTCAATATTTTTTTTACAGAGAGATATCAACGGTATCGGTTCATTCCATATTTATAGCACTGCTTTTATTGGCACGAAATACCCACGGCAAATAGCTGGTTTAGTTAATTTTTTGAACAGTTTGGTATTATTCGTTAATTTTTTGCGCAGATTTTAATGATAGTCCAGCCTTTTCTCGGTAAGTTAGGTTGATAATCATGAAGCCTTTGATTTCTGCCTAACTCTCTTATCATCCACACACCTCGGAAAAAGATGCGGATTTCTATTGTATAAAGATGTAAATGTTCATGAATGTAACTAAGAGAAACATCCAAGTCAAAACGAATTAATAATTATATTAAAGCATCACGAGGTTGTTTCGTATTTTAATCTTAGAGCGCTCTTAGGTATTTGATATATGCGGTTCCCTTTTAATTCCGTTCGGTCTCCCCATCCCTGGCATTTTTAATCGTAAAAGTTGATACTTACAGCTAAATAAGTGGTTTAGAAGAATGACTTTTTAAACAACTTTATTAGAATTCAAACCAAGGAAGAGCGATACAGCTCGGGGACGGTTTGAGCGTTGAAAGAAGACCGAGGTTCCGTGGGCACGCAGGCCCCTTGTAAAACCTACTTATACTCAGTTAGCATTTGCCCTTATCTTATGCTAATACAATGAAATGTAAGCATATGTTGTATCTGGCAAGATGACGTCAGCCGTAGATGCATAGGTGACGTCACTTTATCAGAAATCCATTTAAAAGTGACGAGAAGTCTCCAGGAGGCTTTTTGAGACTGGAATGCTGATGATGACTGAATTGACAGTGTAAATAGACCAGTATGAATACGATTAATCAAGACATCGACGAACGGGCCAGTGATTTCAAAGTGGATTGCAATTGGATTTTTGGGTTTATTGTTCGTACAAAATTTGTTACCAAGTATTTCACCTGATTTTCAAATACAATCCTCAATAACGCAAACCTTTGTTTACATTTAACGGCGAACGTACGAGGAATCACGGTTACTTTTCTTTTGGTCAGCCGAAATACCAACCACAATAATTTAGGTTTCATTCATAATCAAAATTTTATTGCAAGAGTTTCATTTATGGGAATAAAGTAGAGCCACGTTCTGAAATTCTGTAATTAAGTATGCAATTACATTAACTTTGGAGGAGAATAATTTAGGTGTAATAATTTTACCCGTGTGAGCAAACAGCTATCTTGGTAAACTCGCAAGTGACCGAGATAACCCACTTCCACCGTTCGTTCAAGGAAGAACGTTGGGCAATGGTTTCAGAATTATTAAAGACAATTGAGAATTTAGGGGACTTCACTCGGATTCCGTGCCCTGAAAAAGCCCTTTTTTCACAATTGAAGTCCGTGAACAACAGCAACCTAAGCAATCTCCGGGGTCACGGTGTGATGCGACCACCAGTAAATTATGCACGGCGTAAAACACACCCGTGGTTGTAAAGGCAACTGACAAACTTGATCTCCGATTTCAATGGGAAAACTGTCCTGGCGGTCAGGTTTCATGTTTTAGCAATCATTTCCCAAAGTCAACCCTGCCCATCGTAATTGATTCATCATAATGATGTGGAAGTTCTGCGGACGGGGATTTTCTATCCTGAGGTTTGAAAAAGACAGAAACTTTGAAGAATGCAAAATAGCGATCGCCCAAAATAGGACGTAGATTGGACAATTCAGAAATCCTTGGTACATTGAAAGAAATCACATAAGTTGCACCATTATTTTCTAATCAGTGCTATGATGCGGTGAATCGAAAAGCAATTGAGAATTCAAGGATTTGGTGCAAGACCCTCATCTGATAACAATGTCACCAGATCCAGTTGATATTTCGTTATGGAAATTGAAAAAAGGCACGGTTGAAGAAAAATTGAACCATTGCACTGAAAGAAGGATAAAACACTGTACCTAACGTTCTTTAATCATTTCGAAATTTGCGATGATGTGCATTTGTGGGCTACGTCCACTTCTTGCGGTCCAAAAAGGGTAGATTTCTATGGCCGGTACATGTTATGCTGGATTTTTGTCCCAGAACCGATCGGTTAGATTGAAGTGTCGTCCATTTAATAAGAATGACCGCACCGAATATGATATCTATTTCTGCTCATTGATCGAGGATATATTTAACATTGCTCACCCAAATAAGGTCATTGGAAAACCTCAGTAGCTATTTTCTGTACACTCTAAGCCATTCTCACTGTACGCCTTTCTAAATGATATTTGACCACTTCCACTTATATTCTCAGATCAACCTTCACCTCTCCTTCGAACTTAAATCGACGATTCAATACTTACTTGTCCAGGTAAGATAATAAGTTCAGAGTCTTAGATTCCATGGTGTACGACGATAAAAGACATCTGATGCCGCATTATGGGATTCCAATCGAATAGGGTACTAACGTCTTTCAGTCACCTAAAAGTTATCGTGATATTCAAAAGCACATAACTTCAATCTGCAACATCATATTCTTCCTACTCAGCTGTAGGATCTATAGGAAACCAAGTGCACTTAGTTCCTTTCAGCGAATTTCTTGTTATAATCGCTTGACATTATAACCTCAGCAGTTTTGAGAAAGCTCTCCAAATTTCAGCTTCATAAATTTAATAGTTTTTCAGCTAACCGAAGAGTCACGGCTCACTATTGATTTAACCCACCAGTCCTTAGAAGATTACAAATAACAAATTTAGTGACTTACATGTAACTGGAGCGCAAGATTGTAAGATCTGGCCAACCAAAATATGTATTGTTGTCAGTTCCTCTTAGAAATGAAAGAATGCCGTGCTTCATTGCCTTCCTTTCTTATAGGTGCAGTAATTTGGAGACGCCATCAATGGTGAAAATTAATTCATTCATTCATCAAGGTCCCGCAAATAATCTAGCATCTTTATTAAACATCTGTAATAAATGATCTAGCGAGCGTGGATAAATTACGTGTTGGAACATAATGTTAGCAATTTGTAATTTTGGTAGGATGCCCTGAAGAATAGTGACGGACTTTACAAGAAACACAAGTTCCTCTATAATCCCTCGATTACTTTCAAGGTGAAGGGGCAAGAAGGTTCTACCGAAGACTGTCATATGCAAAACGGAAGTCATGAAGTAGTGTTGCACGGCCTTGTATTTTAGCTATTTTATCTACTTAATCCCTTCGAAATCACCAGTCGCCCGACCCGGGAAATTCTCTTGGTAGACCGGACGATTCCTAATCAAGGCACCGAGAGAAAAGACGCAGAAAATGCGATGTGAGCCTGAACCAAGGGTTGGATCAGGGTGTACCCAGTCTACCGAGACCCTATTCTATTTTGTCCACCCCGTAGGAATATTCCGGTCACGCGACCACTTCGCTCCGGTCACTCCTTTGTTAGTCGGGTTGTCGGATCTAGTCGGTAAGTAATAGTGATTGCTTTCTTTCTCAGTCTGCCGTCGTCCACGCTTTTTCTCGCCCCACTTCCAGGAAAGCAGTGTATATCCATCGCACCGAGGAGGGGCCCTCTCACCCGAATCACTCCCTTTTTTCCCTATGTACCCAGCACACGTTCGGGATGTCCAGGGCTGAATACGTAAAGTTGACTAGCGGAGAGCGCCCTCAGAATATCCAACGTTGCCCAATTGTCGTATCAATAAGACGTCCAATAAGCAGGCGCACGTTGGCTCTGTTTAGATTAGGCGTCAAGATTTTCCAATGATTAGATATAAGAAAAAAAACCACTGCAAATGATCACACACAGGTTTATTATTTCTGTATTAAATTGCCTTTCCACGTAGATCACTCATCCATGTGTATTGGACGCCGTACATTATCTAAGCTCGGCACCTCACGCCTCTTTATGTTGTAATTGCATTCAAGATGAAAATACTTGGGATGCCAACAGCCATGCGTTCTAGCTCAGGCTTTCCGCTGAACGGACTCAGCAACACAACCACCTACCTGACCGATTTTTAAAATGGAGAGCAAATGGATGATTGTACATTGACCCAAGTGAACTCATTCGGTTCAGGGAACTAATTTCTATGTGAATCAAACAAAAAAGTACCCTATTGCACGGAATGTTCTAAAGATTTTGATTTTTTGGTGGATTGCTACTTAAATTCCTAATGATTGATTGACCGAGGTGCCCAGGTTACTGCCACGTCCCGAACTGATGTTGGATTTTTGACCCGAATGTCTCAAACATTCGCCAGTAGTTTCTGAGAAAAGCTTCGAATGGCAATTCACACACATCGCGGTGCAACATCTGCAGCCAACATACATAGACGTGCAACATAGCCACGCGGTCTGACCTCTCATTGAACGGGATGTGCACCCAGGTCTGCAGCATAACCGATTTCCAAAATCAAATAATCCTACATTAACCCTAGGGGTCCCATTCGATTCAAGGGACTAATTTCTATCTGAATCAAACTAAAAAACTACAAATCAAATATGCCAAATCGTTATAGCTCTTTGACTTTAATCTATTGGGACGATAAGATCGCAGGAATTACTGTTCCTAGTACAGACCACAACAAAAACATGGAATATAATATGTTCTATGTTGATGTTGTGGTCTGTACTAGGAACACTAATTTCTGCGATCTTATCGCCCCATTAGATTAAAGTCTTATTATTATAAGAATAATATTAAATCAAGTATGATATTATTCCTTCACCTGCAGCATCACGTACATGTCCCTGATTGATGGGAACGACTGATTTCAATCTTAAATTAGACTCACGAGATCAATAATAATGAATGTCATGAACGATTAGCACGTGACCTGAGTCGCCTAGTAAGGTAAAACCGCGATAGCTTGACTACATAATGTGGTGGGGGTGACATTACACCTACCACAGCAACGGCTATGAATCGTAAATCCTCCCACTTCCAGGGAATTAATGGCGGATCAAGACGAACTGGATGTTAGAAAGGATTTCCTTAATGGTGGTACTGCATAATCTATTACCACTTAGACTTCAAGGTAGTAAATTATGCGCTTCGTTACGCCCAAGATCCTCCATCAATGAAGGGATATCTGGCAGATTTGCTCGCGACTCCTCCTCGCATATTTCTAGATAAATGTCAACATAATTTATTGCCCTTTGACATTGTGCTTTGCGCTCAAACTTTTGAAGTAAAATGAAGTTCTTACAAAGGATGAAAACTGATCTAATAAAGTTAATTTTTTGGGAGTTTTCGACATTTGGAGACCAGAAGTACGTGAAACAGAGTCTGTTGAAATTGGGTATATCTATGCCTTTAAGCTGGTTTGGATATTAGAAGCGATTGAGGATACTCTCCGACATAGAATATCGGAGTAAAGGAAATCCACTGCGGCAGATTGACGCATGAAATTGATTTTGTAGATATTTTATAGTTGTTATCTTTTCCCATGATATCATCAAGAAGAAGAAAATAATAATAAATAAATAACACTCATGTATTCACCCAAGAATGAATTGGGAATAGAAAGTGTTTCTTGCCACTACGCGCTCATTGATCGGATATGCGGCTCAGGTTTGAGGATGGAAAATGTTCGAGCAATTAGAGAAGTTGAATAGATATTATCTTTAAAAGTTTTTGCCCTACCCCATAACACTCCGAATTACATTTTGTATGCGGAGAGCGGTGTTCAACGACTCGAATTTTATCTAATGAAGTTGCAGATGGACTATGTGGCCCGCGTAATGAAGCTTAACGACCACAGGGAGGTGGTAAGGTGTGATATTTCATGGTTCCACGTGTACAAGGAGCTGGCATCGAAACATGGTTTGACTCTCGAGCGGAGACTGGATCGGGATCGGAAGTGGGGTCAAGATTTGAACTCGATCAGGGAAATTCTAATGGAAAGTTGGAAGCTTGAACTGGACCAGGCAATAAAGGAGTCACAGCACCAGATGTTATATGCAAGGTTGGACAGGTCGGTGGGGGTGGTAGAGGGTATTTGTCGAATCCAAGCCTGTACGTCATTCGCGCTGTGTTCGGTGCAAGGATGGTAAATGTCAATCAAAAGTGGTGGAGAGAGGGGATAGTGAAAAGATGTTCATTGTGTAACATGGGTGAATTAGAAACCCCATCCCATTTTTTTTTTAGCGATTTGTCCAGAATTGAGCGAATTTCGGCAGGCATATCTTCACGGTTCTAAACTAACAGAGTAAGAGCTCATTAACATATTAGATGGGAACAAGTCATTACGAGATCTAGTGAAATATTTGAAGACTGCAGGGAGCTATAGGAAGTTTCTGGTAGATGAGTTTAATTATAGTGCGAATTAAAAACTTGAGTAAAATTAAGATAAAAAAATGGCTATAATATTGTACGTTCGAATACCTAGAATAATGATCAAGTAATAAATTAGGGTAATGTATGTGCGAGTTAATTTCTGTAGTAGAAGACGCTAGGCTGTATATAAAATAGACACAAATAATTACCGAAGTATAATTTAAATAATAATAAATTAATAATAATTGATAATTGATCAATATGAGATACCTATGTTAAGGCATGAAGAAAGAAACATGATGAATTATGTTGGTGTATGGGTATAAAAATGAATTATTTAACGGCTAACTCCCTGCGACAATCCAAAGGATTAGCAGTTCAAGCGTTTGCAAAAACAATCTTCCAATGCTTGTAATATATTTATTATGTAATGTTGTTGTTGTAAAATGATTTATTGCTGTGAAATAAACCTTCTAACTGTTTCTCTCTCTGAATTGGTAATAGGCTATTTCTTCAAATTGAATAAAAAATTCGTGTATTGTTCAAGCAGAGCAGTACTCATCTTTTAATGCAAATGCAGCACGGTAAGGTAGGATGCAGAATTCAGAGTGGATTTTTTTAAACGGTGTCGTGGTAGGGCAAACACGAAAGCAGTCGAGAGTTTATAAGAGACAATGAGCGGTTAGGGTACTTCACATTTTCACGGCTTCTGCTCCCACAAGAACCCTTGTTCCTCGGCCCTCGAGTAAATGGTAATGACAAGAGGATGAGAGGAGAGAACAAAGTCCAGACTCTTCAAGGGGAATAAGGCTCTCAACTTCTCATGAACTTGAGGGTAGTTGGTGACATTCTCTCAGATGGACTCCTCATTTCTGACTCCCATTCTGTCGTGGGTACAGGTCCAGTGGCTCAACACCAGATCCCAACACCAGCATTTAAAGCTCCATTGTTTATACTGGTTCTCTGTTATTTGACCAAAGGAGAACCAAGACACTAGAATACGAGTCGTATGACTGCAAATTAAAACTGTTTTACTCCATCATAAGGAATCTCCGAAAAGTTTATTTTCGGTACTTCGAAATTTCAAAAAACCCAAACTCTAAATTGACAGAAACAGCTTCCGTGATCCATCCTCAAGCCTCAATAGCATAAGCAAATTGTATTTCGCCTTCAGTAAAAGCAGATTTTATATATAACAGAGGAAACTCCCATGCATGTAGGAAAGGCAGTGTGAAACTCTGCAGCAGATTAGAAAAACAACCAAATCATCACTTACGCCAACCGGCGTTGTTTTATTTGGGTCATCTACAACTAATACCTCAGTTTTCATCAATAAACCTATCTGATTACTATCAAAATCAAATGGCAAAGCGAAATACACATCAGTGTCTGTAAGATTCGACAGGCTCTTGGTCTCCTATAATGCACTCTTAAGGTGACAGAATGAATGCTTCTCAAATGAATGCGTACGTTATATTTCTAGGATGGCGTTCGGAATAGAATTGGCCGTAGATCGAGAATGGCTACGGGTGCAACTTTCCATGGCACCACTCGCGAGTTCGAATGTGCCTAGATTGGACCTAGGAAAATATGGTAGAACGAAAAGACATTTGCGAAAGTAGGGAGGGAATTTTGAAGGGAGTCACTGTCCAGGACAACTTAGGTATCGTGTCCGTTTGTCAGTCTGTGTCTCCGAAACCATATACTCTGGTTAATTTTTACAATTTTCATGAGATTTTCTTATATTTGTTTAATCAGAATACTAAACCAAGAAACCATCGAGCGCAATATTCTCACCAGCCAATTTGTCAAATGTCGCTCAAATTCAGGGGATAATGAACGAGGGTAAAATGACTATTTGATTACCCCCATATGAGGTTCCTCGCAATCGTATCACTAGAAGCTACTGCGCACGAGCGAATATCATATTCCAGCAATACGCATGATTATCATGCTAATCATGCATCATGTACTCATCCGATTTTGAAGAAAATTTCAGGGATATTTCAATTCAGGTTGTAAATGGTTCCCGATCATGGAAACCTGCAATAGAATCTTTCAAGATTATTCAAACCATTTCAAAGATTAAAATACATATTCATGAAACAGACGGAAGGAAACCTAAAACACCCAACCTGGCGATCTTCAATTCTATATTTTATCAGGGGTAACATTTTATTTAACACATCTCTGTTGTTACCATGCATATTTTGCAAAACTACATTATGTCGTTTTAAATTTGTATTTTTATTTATCTTTATGTTTAAGACGATGCATTACGATGATTGTTGTTTGTCAAGCAAGTATAATATTCAAAAAAATAGAAGTGAAGAGGTAACAGTCATACTGTGTACGATAGGCTGTACTAAGGTTGCTTTGTTAAAGTGAAGTGCCTAAGAGACACTGCATCTACCAAGGAGTCAACGGAGAGAAGGGAAAACCAAGTTGTCAAGCTCAAAGGGGAACAAAGCAATATTTCAATTAAGGATAGGCCTCCAATCGACCGAGGAGTTCTCCCGAAGTCTCGACTAAATGCTTTTGAGTCTCTCCTCCAATTTTCTGGGTTTGAGCCGAAACTCGGGTACATTTAAAGGAACTATTAATATTGAGAGAGGCAGGAAAGTTTCAAACGTTTGCGGGGAAAACGAAATTCTTAGACTGGGAGGAGAGAGAAAGTAATAAATGAGCAACAATGAAAGGTAAGGTGATATCGTGACTTGTTGAGAAACATCTTTGTCGAAAAGTCGCAAGAGAGAACTCAAAACAAGTCCTGGATGGATCAAGAGGGATCAGGATAGAGGAATGAACAAACAAGAAGTAACAATAAACTTGTACCAACTAGATACATAAAAAAGGTGCCTGGATAATAATGGTAGCAATAACAAGTACAAGTAGAGGAGCAAATAACTATAAATATGTAAACAAATTCAAACCATACCAACTAAACAACCCTAAATATTAAAATACATAACTTGCTGAGAAGCAGGTAACCCCAAACAGAAAATTTAAAGTGCAGTTACTTTTATTTATTTGATAATCCCGGCCAGCCCAATACAATAATAAAAATAAAGTATAAGAATACAAATTAGAAAATAAGAAAGTGAATAACATAGGTGATAGACATGAAATTATAATACCACAGGCACTGGGAGAAATTTTCAGAAGATGCTCTCTCAAATTACTATGAAACTACTATGAGGGCAAGAACGAATAGAATTGAAAGAATCATTAAAAACTCTGTATGCGGGGATTGATTGATTAGGAGGTTAGCTTCTCTGGGTTGTCTGCACAGCGAGAACGATTTGTGTTTGGGAGCATGATCGAGGAACAGCAAGGTTCACTTTGCTCTCCATGCATTAATTTCCAGAAGAAAGACATATCCGAGAGGCGTCTACAATCACCAGGACCCAGCATCCCACAGCCAAGACCAAGCGCATCATAATTAACCGTCTGGAGGAATATGAAGCTCATAAGGTCACATATCTCAGAAATCTGCGGTGTACCTTTTCAATCTGATCGACGTGGCAACTATAGTAGGGACTCCAAACAACGGATGCGTATTATATAACTGGAAGGACAAGAGCTCATCAGACAGACCAACTCCTGATGTTGTCGAAAAGGCGAAAGTGATGGAGCAATCATTAAGGAATAAGTCCTTCCACAACCATATCCCAAAACAACAATATGCTGAGACACAATCAAATGAAATGAGTGAAAACCTTACTCCATATTTACCAAATCCCATTTCTTTTGTATCCGATGTGAGTTTCGACAAAAGTTGATTTCATGCAGTTGAAACTTAAGACCTACTTCATTTGGACCCGGTTAAATATAATACGGATCCCTGATTAACTTGGAGAGTGAGTCTACAATGTGGTGTATGGTAGAACTATAACGAGTTGGCTGGGTGACCCCCCAATTTCAAACAACCGAAGAAGGGAATATCTGAGAGCTGTATATAATCTACTTTTTGAAATCTTCATAGCAGTAATCTCCCTTTAGCTATGTGATGTCGAATTTAACGCCATATGTTTGCCTAGATGTATTGTATGCTTGAATATATTGTTAGGCAATTCAATCCACTATATCTCGGCCGTCTGTTTTAGAAGGGACTTTTCTGAGTCCGCTACGTTGAGCGAATTTCCGGATAAGTTATATTCCTTGTTCCAATGTTTGATTTAGGGTTAATAGGCTAACGACTATTTCAGATGATTTTTATCTCTGAACTTGATACTTCGACAAGCCATTGCGTTTTAAACTTCTCCGTTCCTGAAGTAAGTATTCACCAATGATCGCTCTCCCCTCTTAAACCAGATATAACTAAATTTAACAATTTACCTTGATAACAAGCAGAAACACATCATTGCATAAACTCACACCGACTGTAGAATCCAGAATAAGATCAAAGAGCAGCCGACAACATCCTGCAGTTGATAAAACTATCTTGATAGACTTCTCTTCTTTCTCTCTTATTTCCCAAGAGAGAAACTATTTCACAATATATTTGAATGGTCATGGTAAACCCGTTTCTATAACAACCCTCAGTCCCCCAAACCAACGCGGGCTTCACATTACGAGATAATAACAATATTTAAAGTGACCTAATGATGATTTACAATATTTGAAGATGAGATATGTACTTGAATGAATCTTGCTTGGTTTGAGAGATTGAATCATCGCTCGGAAAGTGTACGAGACCACTAAGGCAGGGCCAGAATCACCATTTGCATTTATGTTAATTCGCGACAAACAAGGTAACAGTAACAGCCCTGTCAAACTTGAATCGCACTCCTCGCTTATCTGGAATTCGGAATCCATTTAACCGTGAATAACATCACCTTCTGGAAATGGAACAGCATGCTGATGAGCTTCCAAAAATATCATGACTCAAAGAACGTTATTATTTATTTTCCATGTTTTAATGTATTTAATAAATATATTATATGGATTCCTTGTATTTAGGGAAATTTTTGTATGGTAGCAGAGATTTGTATTATCCCGGCAATCTCTCTGTTCACGACTATTGTCCCTACCAAGCATTAATTCATTTTGACTGTATTTTGACTTGTAAATATTATTTTAGTTCTTGTACCTCAGACAATGCTTGACCATTTTTCTACTTCGGGTCATACTACAACATATGATATTCGTGATTAGTAGTAGGGATTGACACAATGTTCACCGAATTGAGCTTAAGAAATTATCAATAGGATCATGAAGAATTAGTTGGTGACTAAATGACGTGAGATTCCAAAACTCATGCTTATGAGAAACAGCACAGTTAATAGATGTGTTTGAACTTAACTTTTTGAATATTTCACACGTAACATTTAAATGACGGTAAGTCAAATATAAATAATCTCGACATACTTGACTTGCAGTGAAAGCAATTTACGAACTACTTCAGACTGTTTGAAAGTACCATTTCATCATTCAAGCCACCTCATTTTCAGTAAAAAGGAAAATGTTATATTCATGTTAACAAGTATGACAGGGAATGAAAACTTTATACATTTACTTTATTCAGGTTACTTTCAATCCTGGTTTCTATTTGAAAAAGACATGAAAATTATGTGACGACGATGTTACTGAGAAATATTGAGTTGTCGCAGGTTTGAAAAATAAATCCCGCTCGACGGTAAGCCTTATAAATGTTGTATTTTTTTCTGAAATCCGGATCAACCGCTCTACGCTTTTCTCAAAGCGAAGCTAACTGAAGTCTTCCTCTCCCGAATAGAGCGACAAAACTTGGAGGAACCTCGTTATTCTAGGATTACAGGCCAATGAGACTTCCTCATCCCTTGGCTTTGGTCACCGCATTAGACTAGGGGATAAGGGTTCTACCGTAAGAGTTGTAATATGCTCTCAGAATACTGACGAAACACCATGTTCCGCATTACCTATACCTGTGGGATCAATCTCACTTTCACAGAAATTTCAAATTTCTTCTTACCTCCTTTCTACTGACTGAAGACCAAAACAGCACACACTTGAAGCTTGGAAAAGTTTGTTGAGCTATTTCATTGTCTGAGGGAGCATTAAGAAACGAACCACGGTATGATAATGGCTCGTTGACTATTGCAATAGAAATATAGATTAAAACGATGGCGCATTGGGAACACGATGTAAACAGTAAAAATTTCATAGAAAATAAGATTATTTACGAAACTCTTAAGCCATTAAGGGTAAGAACATTATACTATTATTATCATTATGTAGTATTATTATCATTATATATCCAGTAAATAAAGGATGCTGCGAATTATTACATAGAGGGTTAGTGTTTCTGTATTTGAATGCACTTCCATGTGCGAATCTATGCACATTGGAAGTGTTCTGTGCTACACCATCTGAACTTGACTCCTCGTGAATCGACTTGTTATTGGTACCTTTCCGAAAAGTGGCTTGTATAACGCAAGAGCCTTTCAAAACATCGTTCTATGCTGTAGTACTTTCAAAGTTTCAAAATGTTTGGCCCGACAGTGAACTTGACAGCAATATGAGGTATGAAAAGAGCTGTATTGTGTCGAACACAAGATGGTGAAAGAAGCTTATGAAGTCATTCGACAAGAATCCCCTCCTCTGCCAATTAAAGGAACAGCTTTTCAAATCAACGCTGTTCAGTATGATTCTCTTTCGATTGTCAAAGATAAAGCAACGCGAAGACTTTTCATGAGAATATTCAGGGACACAAGCTTTGTGTCAGAAAATATGTTATTGTGTAGATATATATCAGAAGATCATGGTCCTGACTTGATTCCGTTCAATTTCTATAGAGTTGATGAGATTTGGAACATACTCGTTTTGTTTATAATGTTTAGGAGAGAATAAGCTGCGTAGGAAGGGAAGCTTCCCCGAAAGGGCAAAATATATATCACATCCTCGTGACATCTGGCAGGGAAAGTGCAAGGAAACTTGCACAAAGACCGCTCCTACTAGAACACTCCCGTAGCAGACATCCCACCTCGGGTCCACGTGGTAATGGGAGTGGGCTCAGGCGTTTTATTACCCTTACACGTGCCGCCCACGTGTCGGATGTCAACCGGGAATGGTGGAGGGGGGAGGCAGTTTTCTAAAAGTCGCGAAAAGAGAGATGGTCGGTGCTCCCCTCTCCGGTTCGGGGTTGATGTTATAAATTCTCTCAGAGGGCTGATAGCGACCCTTTCGCTCCTTCCCTCAGTAGGGGTGCCTTCTCATTCCGTAACTTACATCGTATGTGCATTGTTGATGTGGGGGAATTCGTAACAGCGAGGCCACGTTATGAAAAAACAACATGATTTTCATATTACGCTGTCTCAGATAAATCATTAAGATTGGTCAATATATCATCATCATGATATTAAGGGAAAAGTACCACATATCATTGAGTTGTTGAATGAAACACTATGGTGAATGTTGTTGGAAAAGAACGCAAGGTCTATTTTCAATAGGCTAATCCAGTTTGGCGAAGGTACTGCCGAGCAACACTAAGAAGATGCAGCTGCCTCAGGGATCTTTTATTTAGTATACAATGCTCAATGTTAAAGTTGATGCAAAAGAAGATGTCGAAAACGAAGCAGAGTGAATGATTCATGGGCGAGTTTGACAGCTAGAAGAGAGAAGTACATCCTAAAGAAAAATTCGTAAGAGCAGCTTTCGGAGAAAAATAAGTCGCGTTTTCCATGATGAAGGTAGTCAATCTGCCCAGGGATCGAGTTGAGTGGCTGGTTGCAAAGATAATTTATTGCGGGAAGTGGGCGGCTGCGAGAGTAAAATGGGGGACGTGCGGTCCTATTTCCCGAATGGGCTCAGGACAGTCAATGCGGCCGTTAAAACGGTTGTAAAGAAATATCAAGTCAGTGGTAAACCGACGCACATAAAGGCTGACGAGATCACATCGAGCCACCAACGTTTCTGGAATCTTCGTGTGGAATATAAAAATTCATCCTCTAGGGAATAGAGCTCACAAATTTTATTTGGATCCTCTCCAACTGCATTCGTGTATTTAGTATTACGACGATTATAATGTAGGCTCTTCGAATACGTATTTATTTTCCTATTCAAATTGAATTCCCAATTAAAACAACCCTGGAGGAAAAACATGTTCCAAACTAGAAACTACGAGTTTCTTCAATGTTGGAGCAGGACTTTCCATTTATTGGTCTGAAAATATGGTCTTTAAAAGTTAAGAGTTCAAGTTTTCTCTACCCATCAAAACACCCAAAGATCCGCTAACATCTCCTCAACGAATATCTATTAAACATTCCACAGAACGGAGTTATGGTAAGGAAAATGGGGGAATAATAGTTACACTTGTAAGGTAGGCAAGGGAGTTTATAACTTGATACGCAAGTGGTATTTAGTTGCCCTGTGATCGATGGAACAATGAAAACGGGTACTGCTTCCACAGGCTATTTCCAAGCCCGTAGACGAACTGTGGAGCTGATAACAGCAATAACGATTACGAAGAGAACGGTGGTTTACTCCATCTACTTGTTGGTGTTTACTCGGTATTCGCTCATAAGTTTTTTCTCCGTCAGCATCATCATTCAAATTTCATCATTCAAATTAGAAGCGCTGACGAGGAAGTAATAATAAATAACCTTCACTCTTCTGTACAGTATTTGACTCACTTCTAAGAGGTTGTGATCTAATCATGATAGTAATTCGAATTTGTGATGACCAATAGTTTGTAGACTTCGATGGTTTTTGGTTTATTATTGTATTATTGTCAATAATGAAAATTTCTAGTTCCTCCCCCCTCCCTCCTTTAAAAGTTGTTGGTTTACGTTAGACGGGTAGATTTCAAAAATCAAAAAACGTACATCCGTCCGCCGTCCGAATGATTTCTCTCGGAACTACAGGAGCCAAGTTTATGAAATTATCTCAAATATTCAATATTGATCCAATTTGTGCCAGAAGTTTTGGTTTGTTGATTCATCAATTATAAGAAACGATTTTCAAGGATTAAACTATAAAATAATCGAAAACTCAAAACTTTATCCCTTTACTTTTTTTACTCAGATTAAAATTAGTCCCGTGAACCGAATGAGACTTCTCTGTTGCATTTGCTCACTATTAAAAAAATCGTTGAGGTAGACGGCAGAGGTGGAGAACATCAACTTCAACCGGAGGTATGAGCTAGAGAACTTGACTGCCAATAGCCCAAGTACCACGATTGACGTTATAGAATTACTATCTGTAACGCCAACTCCATAATTCAATTTAACTGAGGAGAACAAACTGAAGCATTTCTGTAAGCGGTGGCATTGTTGTTCTTGTATTTTAATTTTATCTAGTTAAATTTCAGTTGAATTTTTACGAGTGGTTCCGAATGTACCTTTGAGTGTAAAGTTGTTATTCTACTTGAAGTAGCTACAATGTAAAGATCAATATGGGAAATGATTGGAACATGTGCATATCGAAAACAGCAAACCAAAAGATTAAAAAAATCCCTTCATTGAAGCTAGTGGAACAAGACTGGTCTTACCGTTAGGGCTCTGCTTGGAATGCAGTTCGGAGGGGCAACTGACCATTCAGAAGGACGTGAAGGACTCCATGGTCAAACAACATACTAGGCAGAATTCCGAGGCATTTTAAGTTCGCCCTGAGGAGGGAATTTGCGAATGATTCAAAGCTCAAACAACCAAAAGAGAAGTTTAATTCATTCTTGGCCTCGCTTGCGGCGTCCCACGCTTATTTTTTATAATTTCGTTAGGAATGCATCCTAGACACTCAGTCGATCACTATTCAGCTTTTGAAGTTATTTATGAATAGCCTGTTCACACTAAGCGACCATTATTTTCGAACTCTTCTCAAACGATCATCAGCAAGATGTTAGGTGCAGTGTGAACTGTCATTCGTGTCGAATACAGTTGGCGAACCCTTTTCACAAACGATCTCGAATGTCCAAGCGCTTTGCTCCACTTGTTGGCGAACCTGTGGATCCTCTGAGTGGTAAACCAACGATTTGTCAAAGGGGTTTGTGTACATCGTGCTTCTAGTGAAAAACGGCATTTCGGCGAGAGTGGTACCTATTGCATCGTTCAGGAGTTTTCGAGGTAAATAAGAGTTGGCGTCTTTATTACTTGTGTTTAACTTATTTCTGTTTTCATACAGTTTCAAATGGAGTGAGACTAAGAGAAATTGACAAGATGAAATTCACGTTTAGCTAAGAAAAGCATATCTTTCTTCCCCTTCGCAATAGCCCTTGGTGACTACTGTGCCCCCCAGAGTTCCAGACGAGGGTCCGCCCCTGGTGAAAGTATTACCTGGATGTAAAGCCCAATTGTGCTAGTCCGGTATGTTATCTAATATAGATATAATAAACCTCCGTATAATAATTGAATGATTTTTATAAAGGAATTATTGTCATCAAAGCGATCTTGTTGTAATCGTCATCAATCAATAACCTTGAACAAACTCGCATCAATCCTTGGTTTTATGTTATCACGAGAGAGGTTCCCTCCATATACGGCCGGGTCGCTCAATCTCTTGAATGAAAGAAACTTCGCCCTACAGGGCCGCTAATTCTCTCGGCTTCAGGGTCTCGCGTCACGCTGACAAGTTGTTGTGAGCACGGGAGGTACCCAACAGTTTTACCAGGCGTTACAGCGAGGTCAACATTTCACCCCCTTCCCACAATCCACCTCCCTGGTTTCTGTTCTGGCACGCTTGAGGGAGCTACCTCATTTACCATGGCGGAGTTTATAATTTACAGTTGGGTGATAACCTGTCCGGAAAGGTTAACAAGGCCGGTGTGTTGGCTAATTTGTAAGAGGAGAAGAGGAATATTGCTGTGTCGCTGTCTGGAATTAGTTACTATGCTGTGAGGGTCACGGCATAAATTATTCATTTGAGGCTGAAAATAATTCATAATACCCTGCCAAATGAACCCGCGTAAGACATACTCCCAATACTTGTATTTTTCGGCTAGTGACCAATTTAGCAACGTGGTTTCTTGTTTCGCTTCAAAGAAATAAATATTGTGAGAATGGACTCCTTTAACCATAAGTGACCTATTAGTAAACAACCCTTCGTAAGAATAATTGTTTACCATCTTTATGTACACTTTTGGTTTATTGTTATCAATAATAAAAATTAGTATTCAACCAAGAAAAAACTGTTGTAAGTCCCTCAAAATTTCTAGGTTTATGTTCCATGAGATACGTTGATTAAGAAAAAACTGAATTCTTGGCTCCAATCTCGCCCAATTGTAAAGGAAGAATTCAAAAGGCTGATGTATTGTGAAATATGCATATCGAATACTTTCGAATTAATAACAATGTTTTTATGTATGTTGTAGGAATGGAATGAATCACTTTCAATGGATCAAATCGAGACCACCTCTTCGTTTGTGCTCTCCATAAGGGCTAGAAAATTGACGAAGAAAAACGACATCACGAACATGAATGTGAACGTGCTTGGACATAGTGAAATCGCCTACTTTCACATGAAGATCGAATCAGCTAATATAGTTGCAATGGAATTTTGTTTTCAAGAGTTCCTTTGGCGATTGAGTTTTTAAGACTTGTGTTATGTAATTGTGAATAAGCGAAGCGTAGCTTTTTGTTTTATTTTATCTCTTTAAACTTCATTTGTAGGTTTCCTTGTTGCGTCAACATACAATGAACAAAGGCATTTGCTACTGTAGGCATTTTTATATCAACATTTATTTCATACAAATAGATTGAAGAAAGACACACAAAGACAAAGAAACTTTCACACAGTTATATTTAAGGGGAAGTTTTCTAATATAAATGGTACTCTTTTTATATAATCTAGAATGCTATTATTGAGGAGTATGGCGATGCGAAGGCCCGAGTTTGGATAATGTACCGCAGACTATAGTTACCTAGAAGGGTTATTCCAATACTGAAATAATGAACCTTTGTTCAATATTTTGCAGCGTTGTGAAATGGAGAGACCTTTTCAACCAGGGAGCGTAAGTTAAGCCACGTTTATTAGGGGTGTACTATCAAATCGCACGCGTATTCATTACTGGTTTCTTCCAAATCCAGTAGGATTCCAGCTGAAAATTAGCATGATTTCGACGATCGAATTTTCAAGATTGAGATCAGAAAAAGCGGCATAAATAGAACATATATAATAAATAATTATATTACATTCAAATGTTCTTTGAATCAACAACATCTGTCGAAACTGCAAAAACACTTATGTAGGTTGAGACACAACTAAAATTCGTCATATTGACCTGTGAAGAACAGACATACATAACAAATTATGACACTTCTAATCGCCCTAGCGATTTCATTGAACATCTTCACTAGTTCGACATCTACCTACTTAACTTGCGTCACAAATCAAAGTGATAAACTCTTAAAAACTTACAGAAGATCATTTTATAACACTAATCCGAATTGAAAGATACAAATTTCCAATAAGTAATAAATAAAGATACAGGAAAGAAGGTATTCGTAGAATATATTTATCATTGTTCATTCAAATGCAATAGATGAATACATTCATGGAACGAAAGATCTTCAAATAAAAAAGGTGGCGGAAATATGTTTCAGATTCCTTACGGAGAAACCCAAGGAACAACTTCTAGCAATGGAAAATATGTCGTGGGAAGCTTAGTAAGACTTACTATGTTAACCGGACTTAAAGAAGGTCGTTATCAACAGCGGACATCACTATAATTATTTCCAGCTCCCTGGAGCAAACGAGATAAAGAAAATTCGAAGGGAGTTTCAGGAAAAGGGGACCCGTTTTAAGAGGACGATGTTAGAGATGGGAAGAACAAGTTCAATAAAGTAAAAGGACCGAGATCGCCATAGGCTGGGGTTTTAAACGGACTGGAGACGTCAAAAAGGGAAGAGAGGGAACATCGTGTTTGGAAGGAAGAATTAAGAATCGGGTTTTATTGAACTAAGCAATCTCTAACAAGCCCGTTGATCCCACCATCTTTTCATGCAAAAATCATAAAAGTTAAAACCAACGGTCACGATCAACGTTTGGGGCTCGTTGTTTGGGAACACATAATGGGGAGTACCACTGTGGTTATCAACTTCAGCATAGATACGGATAATTATTGTTACCACGGAACAAGATAAAAATGTACCCAAACAAACTTCCCAGTGGGAGACCTTCTGGAAATTATTTCTCCAAGGTCGTCGCAAAACCGGAAAAAACGTCTCCATTCAAGAACATTTGGTGATGTGTGCAAGGAAACCTGTCGGTTCATAGTTGGAATATTCCATAAGAGCTCCCCTGGTATCACATAAATATCTGGAATTCGGAGAGAATTTAGAAACGCAATTTTAAATTGGACCACAGGGCAATGAGTGGTGGGGCTGGTAATGAACTCGTTTTGTTACGCATGTAAAAACTGGTATTTCACACCAAGAGTAAAATTTGTTGGTTCATGATTTCCAGAAATAAGCCTTTGTATTTGTAATCGCGTAGCAACAATTTTTCTCCTCCCTTAAATTTTGACACTTTTTTTTCAAAGTGCGTATATTCAAAATCTACAATTTCAATCTTCCCATAAAAGGCCATAAAGGGCCTTGGAATAGACGTAAAAAATCCGTTCTTTCGCAAATGAATTTTGGATCTAGTTTTTTCCTAACTTCTACCCAGCTGGATTGCCTCAAATCCATAGATACGAACAGCCAAAAGCTGGTAATGAAGGTGGTTGTTCGAGGTCCCTACTGGCCTAATCGAGTAGGCTCTCATTCTCATGTAATTTCAGACGCCGAATCGATTGAGATGGGGCCCCAGATCAGTCCGAGCTCATCTGACTTAAGAAGTCGCATTTCAAGAGTAACAATATTGAAGTTGTGGTTTGAAATTCAACTTTTTTAATCCCAAATGTCCTTTCCATGTTTTGACGACTTAAAAGTCAAGAAAAGTTGAGGATATGAGAAGAAAAGGGGTATGAGAGTTTAAAAAATAATGACCCTTTGTGAAATAATTATCGACCATGCTGCACATCAATATTTTAAATTTGAATGCGTACGCCTGATCCTAGTCCCTGATCACTTTTTAAACCATATTTACGATAAAATTTCAACATCTACGTCAAGCGTCGGAACAGGTGGACTAAACGATTCTTTATTAATCTTCTTTGTAGATTATTTTAAGAAGGGAGATAACCGTGGCAGAATCACTTTGCTACAATGTTCATTGTTCCTTGCGCTAGTACATGAGGCGAATCCGTAATCGCTCGCTGGAGTTCACGTTCCAACATCTGAACCGCTGTTGCCAGTAGATATATTTGAAGGATGCTTGAATTTGCTCTTGAGTCTCGATGTATATAAATGTAAATTATAAAGAATATAGACTACTATTTTCTAAGCATTTTATATAGGTAGTGATTCATTTCTAGAGGTAAAAATAAGGTTTCCTACAATTTTGTAACATTTAGAGTTAATTCTCTTTAGAATTTTATCTCTAATAGCATGTTACAACGGTTGACCCTGTAGCAGTATGACATTGAATTTCAATAGGTGACGCCATCCTATAGGTTACTTTCTCTTAAAATTTCAGGGGAAAAATGTAGATTTATCTGGAAAGCTAACTTCAAAATTAGAAACATTATTACGAATCCACTCACCTGAAGGCATTTATCACCTACATTTTTAACATTCGTACTCAATCTGTGATTACACATTTCAAAGTGATGAATCTGTGATTAGTGTTAATGTTCGTCATGAGAGCAATGTTCTGTTATACGCTTCAGGTTAGAGGGTGCAAAATTGTGACTTGGTTGTTTTTGCTACTGTTCCGTAGAAAACTGTCTTATTTGCCTCTATTTACGCCAAAAATCATGGCTTCATTTCGAGTAGCTATTGAAACTAGCCAGAATGCCAGACTCTCAACTTGGGATGGTGACTTGTGAGTCGGAGAGGAACCGTGCTGGCTTTGTTGAACACTATGGCATACTTTTTTTAAATTAATATGGCAAATACGGTGTTTCCGAAAATTTTTCGACATTCAGCCACTCCACCCTTTTGAAAGCTTGGATCGGATTGAATCCACCTTCGTTTTCGAAAACGATCTGGTTTTCTGCTGAAATTATGAACCTCTTACCACTCTACGTGAGCTTGACCCTACAGTCGAGAGCGTAAGGATTGCGTCAGATGCCAAAATCTCATTTAGCATCGATTATAGTCGTTCGTGCAGTTGAATGTGTTGCTCGCAATAAGCCTGAGGAATGTTCATTTTGTACCCATAGAGACCGCGAGGATATCACTTTATCTCTTTTATGACTGCCCAATATTTTCGGAATTTCGACTAGCTAGTTTGAAGTAGGTATATTTCACTAACATAGGTCGAAGCAATTAAAACTCTCAACAGTCCCGATTGAATAAGGCTAGAACATGACTGCAGATCTGATTGGAGCTTCGATGATTCTTAATAAACCACATGGAAGTTCATAAAGTAGCCCCCATGTAAGTATGTTTGTAGTATGTATATAGTGTGGGTGTGTTTTATTTATACTCAAGAACTGTACATTGTATTCAATGTTCATAAACAATATTCTTGTTCTTCCTAACGCTCAAAATGGAATGGGAATGCAGAGATGTGCCTTTAAATCAAATTCTTGTCCCTCCCACAGTGTAAGTCTCGAAACACTCAACCATCTCGCCCAAAGGGAACCTCCAACTGAACATTCGTAGCATCCGTAATCTGGAAGATTAAGCTTCCTTGTTACGGCATTAGCTGTCTTGCTTTGAAGTCCCGGGAAGCGGAAAACGTAATGGTTCGGGCGGGTTCTGCGGAGAAATTCGCCGTTGTAACGCCATAGTTAGAGCGCACCAGCTTGAAGACGAGGGGGTGGCGACGTTGGCCCCACTGGCTAATTCAAACGCAGCAAGCCCACGTTAAAGTTGAATTGCCACGTTTGAAACCTTGAAACCCTGCAACGTATGAGAATATGCAAGGATTCCAAGGCAATCAAGGATCCTTGCGAGAAACCAGCTGAGGAACCAGCTTCCAGAGATTCTGTGTAAAAGCCCGAGCGTTCTAATCCGTAAAGGGCGGTGCCCTGGATGTAATTAGCTTCTACCTGCCGACATATATTAATCACCCCGGCTCGTTCTGTTTAGTCTTCATCCGTTTTCACGGTGCCGCTCGTCACGTATTAAACTCCCTCCCGCTCTTGTATTTCCCGGCGGTCGGATGACGGAATGCGAGCTCCGTGCGGTCTTGAATGCGGAGTCATCAACGAGGGATAAGGGAGGACACTGAATAGACGGTGATCAGTGGTCCGAAGATACCGCTAACTTCGTTATGACGGAGAAATACAGTATTCGAAGAGCGTGCATTATGAATAGACCTGTCCCCTATTCATACAAAAATATAGATATCTATTCAATTCCGCCATCCCTTTCACATCTGATACCAGTCATAATCAAGTGACGCTAAACCAGTTGAGGGAGACGGGAACTATAATTGCCAATTAAACTTTGGAATTCTACGAATCATAATAAGCATAAGATCAGCAGTATTCTGGTTGTAGTTGTAAACACGTAATATTGTATATGTACCGTTCAACATTCTCATATGAATTTAAACATTTCCAGACCCTTATTTCCTCAATACTAGCTAGTACTTCACCCCAAAGACAACATGAAATTCAGTCGAATGTTGTAATACAGCCTCTTTGAAATTTAAACATACGAAATTAACCTAGAGCCAACTCAACTACATTTTTTTCACTCCCAAAAGTATCACAAGAATTAGTCCGATATACGATTATGATTTTTTTTTTCAAGGATTGGATATCCAAGGACATCTCCTACTTGATACGTAAGGTGATAAAGATTGAAATGTGGATGGAAGAGCAAAGAGGCAGATGGAGGCACGTTTGATACCACATGTCAAAATATTGACAGAGAGATAGGTAACTTTTTTCTAACACAGTTCCTCTCAGGTCACGGGCTATTTTACACAGACCAGCACAAAATAGAGAAAGTAGATGTCCCAACTAGCCCAAACTTCTGATAATAGGTCTTTCTTCGTCTGTAACTATTGATAAACAGAAAGAAACGGTGTAGGATGATCTGGAAGTGTCATATAAGGACATGAAGCTAGAGATGATAATGGCCAAAATGCTTGAAAGGGTAAAGCATTGGACCCCTGTGGCTGTGTATATTGAAGAGATCATCCAGAACGGCAGAGGCAGACAAGGGAGCATATGAATTGAGAATACTGAAGGAATCTCACAAGGCCTCGGCCTGAAGTAATGCATTTAACAGTTCCAGGCCCAGTTCCAACATGAGGAAAGTGAGTTAGTGAGTTTGAATCCCACATAACCCGGGGTGCGGTCACTTCCACCTCAGAATCTTAAAGAATTCCTTATCTGCCAACGTTACGAAAAAGCGGTACCAGTACTTCTCATGGAAGTTGCTTTAATGGAATCATATGCGCGTATTCAAACGGAAAGTTCTCGTAATGTCGATTTATCACGATCTTTGTACACAATTTTCTTCAAAATCGAGCAGTGGTTAGGGTAGTATGTTTAGAGATAGTGTCTTATGATGAGCTGTGCGTTGCCAAAGGAGGTTCGTCCAACAAACTAAGATCATGTTTTGTTCTAAAAATGCAATACGTTAGCCAAAGTGCAGTGTGTAAGAGTGACCATTACTCAAAGGTTACATGTTGAAGTCTAATAAATGTAAATATACACGAAACTGTTTAGAGCGTGATACTTAATAACAAACTGAGCCTAATCATGTCATTACGACACGAACTCAAAGGGGTTCTTAGAGATATTGCCGCACTAACGAACATTCGTCACGAAAAGATTGTTCTTGAATCAGCGAAAAAATGGCAATTAAGGGTATTGATAAAGGCCAGGTACACCTACGAATTATCTACCGTAGCAATTTAATTTTTTCCTGTTTTATAAATATTAAACTCGTTATCTTGAGGGAAAAAATGTCTACCGCTCATAATTAGGGAGAAATTCAAGGAAAGGGAGGGGTTCGGAAAATTTAAATATGACTCTGGAGGGTCTCCCAAGAAAACGTGAAGGCCTAATAGAACTTAATTAATAATATTGTTCCTCTCACAGACTTCGCTAATAACCTCGGGACCGGGGTTTAGAGCGCCAGGTAACCCAGTTCCAGCGTAAATAATTTAGATGTAAATCCTTCTACGCTGAATATATTAGTTGAGTTAAGCGCTTGAACCGAATTATGGCACGTAAAGTGGGTCGCGGATCCAGATGTGAGCCTAAAACCGGGCTCTTCGGCGTAAAACAAGCCACCAGCTTGAAGGAACTTTGAGGGGCTTGTTGTTTTGATTCACTCCTTTTTGTAATAAGTCTTGACCTAAAAATAAAACTATTGAAACAAATACATTTATAACAACTCAATGCTTCTCCCAGCTTCAGCATATATTAAATTTGTATATTCTCAATGTAGAAAGGAGAACAATGACGATGCTATGACACGATTTTTTGAGATAAGAACCGTTGTAACCGAACCGGTTGTAAGAACCGTTGTCATTACATTTCGTCTACGATCTTCATTCTTATTCACAACTATCTTTTATTCCCCATTAGTTCTGCAGAATTTATCAAGGGGCAGATGTATTCAAGGAACATGTGTATATTCACTGTACTTATTGCTAGTTAGAAAGGGTTTGCCGAAAAGAGGAAATTCATGTCATAAGTCCAAGTTGTGTATTTAAGTATTTTTTCGTTGATTACGCCAGTAAAAGAAATATTAGACGATTTACATTGAATCCCATGTACAGCACGAGTTGATTGGATTGATCGGGCAAAGAAGGATAAATCAGCGCCAGGCATGGTATTGTGAAATAACTTTTTTCGATTTATTCAGTTTTCCAAATCATTTTATAGTATTTTTACCCCGATTATTTGAAAAAAGTAAAAAGTAAACTAAACAACCTTTACAGGTCAGGATTTAACTGTTCCGGCTTGTCGAAAGTCATAATCGAAATTGAATTTAATTATTCGATCACATATGACTCTGAACAGGTAGGTAAATGGGAAAAATTTGTCTTCAAATGTGACGCAAACAGAAAACATCCGTCCTGTTCCAAGCATGTAGCTGCAAAATTCTTTTAGGTTCACTTATAAAAGGTCGGATCATAATTGAAAATGTTGAACTTTGTTCTAAAAGGAGCAAGTTCTGAACTTATAGTAGAGGTAGCATCTCATCACAACCTTTCCCTGATAACCTCGACTTTTAGATGTCTTAATCGAACTCATGATCTTTGACAGTCTACTTGCCTTCTCACCCGCTCTCTTGCTTTGTGGCTTCACGAGGCAGATCGGCCTCTGACTTGATAAGGCCATGAAAATGAAATGAACCATGCTTAAGAAGATAGTTAAACGAACGGTTATACAAAGGACACGTATGATACCTATCGGCATTTGCAAAGCTAAAAGGTTTCAATCCATCTCAACACAAAATGTTCTCGATTGTAGCATCAAATATCTCACTTCTGCAACCCGATCACTTAATTTTCAGGGATTTCAGTATTCTATGAACTATTCTCCTACAGCGAACTGATAGTTTTCTTCCTAGTAAGACCTGCCTCTAATGAGTTGACTCTAATTCCGGATGTCAGGGTACAAATCGTGATGCTCTTCAACTGCAAAGACCTTTCGATTCACAAATATCTTTCTGCTTCTTCGAACGTTCTTGGTTATCACAACCTTCAATTTCTTAAGATTTAGAGTTGCAAATCATCGTTTGCAGTTCTTTTCGCGCTTTAATGAAACAAATGACGGTATTCACACACATCCCGCGTGGCAGACCCAAGATTCTAGATTTTTTATTTGTCTTACCCCACCCAGGCAAGATTTCACCAATCAGTATTGTGGCAAAAATCATTCTGGAAGAGGTTGAAGATGTAAAAACCCAAAAGGCAGCAATTTTTTCAAAAGCACATAATTCAACGAATAGTATGTCATGAGCGTCTAGGTATTAGGGAGTAGGGTTCACATTTTGAATATGAACTTCTGGTTCGGCAAACATTCATCCGCATAACTGTATGAAATTACTGAATGTCGTAAAAATAATGTTGATCTTTGTTATAGCTATACCTACCTTCGAGAGTGCCTTGATATGCGTTGGAAGTCTCAAAGCCCACTCGCCTGCCAGACGACGTGTCGAACGTGACGTCATTGCTGAAAACCTCACGGTCGGGATACAAAACGAGGCGGAATTCCCTGAAATCAGAATAAAACAAAAAATATAAATTTCAAGAAACGAACAACTTCGAAATTGGATGTCGCACATAGTATTCATAACGTATAAATTTTATAAATCTATGAATTCAAACTTGTATTCATAACGTAAAAGTATAGATCATTGAGTTGTCACATAGAAATATTTCAATGGCTCATCTTTGATACCGTAGAAATTGTGGTTGTCAAAATTATTTGAGGTCGGTCCGTACACAGCAGCAAACAGTAAGACCGCGAGGTGATTAAATCGTCTTTTCTCGACTACCCTCTGGTTTTGAGCGATTATTGATTTGTGAGCAATGATAATGATAATGGGCAGTCTACTTTACTGCCAAACTATTTCGAGATTTGAAGATTTACTGTGATCTAGAATGACCCTTGTGGAAATAGTTTCTCCCATTTTTAAATTCAAATTCCCAGAGTATTACCTCATTTCAGGAAACTGCAAGTGTTCACTGGATTCATTATACTTCCTATGCTTGTGCCATGCTGCAGAGTTCAAGGTCATTACTGGGCTCGGTATGAGGGGGTATCTTACCCACTGTCTTAAACATCCACAGCCTGTATATCCGCTAACTACTTACTAGCATTCATTAAGGCATCTTGATAAATAAGCTCGTTGGCCACTCGTTTCCAAACCACATGAAGCAACGCGACCATACTTCTCTTACTGGGTCCTAACCACTTGGCTTTATAAGTACACCCTTCTTGCATTTAATGAATGGGCAGCGTTCTTATTTCCACGCTTATCGCAAACGTTTGGTAGAACTTCTGGGGGTGTTCATTTTTCAAAGATAACGCGAGTTGAAATTTATTGTGTGGAGCTTCACTTGAACGACCGACGAAACGTCTAGCTAGCATACAACCAATAATAAAGAACTGAAAGCTGATTTATATGAGATCACAACGTTCCGAAGACTTAATTTGTAGGTGCACACATTTACCTCTGTGCAGTTCAACAAGACAGCCTTATGGGAACAAATACGTATTAAGTAAATCGGGTTTAAGCTTATATTGCGCTAGTTGGGTGAAAAATGCTTTTTTTCACGTTTCGCCACCCATATCTCCAGCTGCAGGTTCCCAACAGATTTAAGCAATCACCGTTCGACCGCACGTTGTTGGAATTTTTGATCAACTCTCGAGTAACTATTCTCATTTTTTGCCGTTCAAACGGAGGGGTTTTTCAATTATTCAGCTTTGTCGCCATATCACACTCGACATAAAAACATTAAAAAATCTTAATGGTAGCGGCTATTAAGCGATAATCATCACAATGATGACTACTTTATAATATGGTCACAAATATAAAAATAATAAACAGTAAAGAATTGCAGAAGTATAAAAATTACTCTATCGTTTTAAAGGGTTGAAATTACTAATTTTTTTTTTTTTTTTTTTCAGATTTAAGCGGCAACTAAACCAGAGGGTCATTTGCGTCTTTGGTCAGGCTGTGAAGTGAGACAATGAAAAGTGCACGATTTTTTAAAGCTGCTGTTACCCTGGACACTAATATAATAATATTATATAGATCCGATCATAGAGAATTTTTTCTTCACTGGCCACCCAACTAGAAACGGAATTGCCAAATTTTTGCAATTATTAACAAATCAGTTGACTGTTTGTTGACGCTCTTCTCCATCATGGAAGATTGATTCACTGATTTTTATGTTTACTCTTTTCAGATTAAATTTCGGAACAAATAACCCGAATGTGAGTATTTGTCCAGCCAATAATGAAATTAAGTTTCAAATAAATTCCGTAGAAAAATATTAACTGGAGGAGGCTCTCTTTATAATTTTGGATGATGTTGGAACTCTCTATTTTTTTTTTAAACAGATTGTGTATATATTAAGTATATCGAAGCGTATTTTAAATGGTACAAATTAATGAGATGATGAAGTTATTGAGATATAACTGCGAAGAATTTTCATAACGGAGGAACGAGAAGAAGTTTCACAGTTAATTTTCGATGTCAGTCCCTGGACGATCGAGTCATAAATAAGTCCAGCAGAACTCATCAACTCGGAACCGTTCGCTTGTAGGGGTGAACGGGCAATTCCAACATCATTAATCTTACTCTTGACATCTTCACTTAAGACACCGAACTTGGAACATCAGCACTGGGAGATGAAATGACACGGCGAGCCACCTGTTTTTAGCGACGTTTGCGTCTGCCATGAGGGTGGACAGTATAGCTGCTTCTCATATTATAACGTGATAGGTACTGCATATCTGTCCCATATTTTGGGGTTGAGGGGGTGGTAATAATATGATCCAGCACTGTGAGAGCCGAAGATTATTTAGCCCTTCTGAGCGCCTAGACGCTGCAATTAATTTCGCCCCTGATTAATTTTAACATTAATTTTTTTAATGATGAAATCTACATCTTCATCAAAAACTATAGGCATTCCCTTAACAACGTAGACGAGCGTTTAATAAACATATCCGAAGTGACGGAATCTTGTTGATGCAACAGCTTACGAGTTCAGATTTGTCGTCTCTTTGCTGCAGATGCAGCATTCTGGTGATCCAACCGTGAAGGTTTTATGTTTAGTTTAATTTTGAATTTGTTGTCTCGCCTCGAGGAATTTGTGAAATCTAGTCGACCGAACTCCTGAAGTTGGTATACAAATTAGGAAAGTATTTTCTTGTAGTTAACTTTCTACGTAAGCAAGGCCAATCGGTATAATGATATAGACACATGGAGAACTACCCTCCTCTGCATTTTTACTCTTACTAAACCGATAACAAAGATTGTTAGTATCACTACCCAGCATCCGTAATTGTCACCTGTTTTCTAATTTTTTGTATTATTATTCCCTGATTTGGTCGAGTTCGTCTTCCAGCTTCCCAGATAATGAGAATCCGGATCCTCTTGGAGAAATGGCTTTTGGATGCTCGAGTTTCCATCAAAACCAAGAAAGGATGTTAGCGACCTACTGCAGACGACTGAACTCCTGACAATGTTAAACTAATTACTAGAGTATTTCCAGCGTTTTGTCTTGTGGTTAACTTTCTACCTGGTCGAGGCCATTCGGTACGATGATTCAGATGTAGGAAAACCACAAAGAAGTACTCCTTTCCACGGCATTTTTACTCTTACCAAGCTGATAGCAAAGATTGTAAGCCAGCCAGCATCCGTATTTGTTCACCTGTTTTCTAATTTTATTATTATTACGTAATTTGGTTGATTTCTTCTTTCCCAGATAACAGAAGGCCAAATTCTTTTGGAGAAACCGCTTTTGGGTAATTCAGTTTCGATCAAAACCAACAAAGGATGTTCACGCTGCAACCTACAGAAGAATCAACGATACTATCCGTTCTTTCAAAGAGGTGATTGGTGACGATTGCTGCATACGATGTATTGTTTAAAATACGCAGTAAATCAGTGAAATCGAATTTTTTACGTCGTGAGCCAAGCGACGAGTAAGCTCAGATATGACAATAATCAGTCAAGTTATTATTTAATTTGACGCAAAGGATCAGTAATTAACATCAATTCTCTCTCAGGCATTTATAATAAATCCAATAATAACCTGCCGTTGAAAACCTTTCATCATGGATTAAAATATCCAGTTTATTTTATTTTTCCTCCCTTTCTTCTTGCTATGAAGAATGGGGAAGCAAGAGACGGTGTGAGCAAACGGCGAGAGCTCCAGGCGGCGTTTTAATATTAAATTTCGAAGACAGGAGGAGCCCTTTTTTCCTTTCACTTTCCCTCGCTTTTCTTTTTAACCGGGAAACTCACTGAGTATTTCATTCCTCTTTATTTCTATTTTTCATGGGGGTTTCTTCTCGGGGATTTGTCATAGTCACTTCTGAGTTGTGACCTTCCATTGCACGCTCAGCGGCTTTCCAAGGCGTTTCAAGAGCAATCACAGCTGAATCGGTAAGAGTATCAAACAGCCTAAGCTCTTTACTCGGGGCAGTTAGAGTAAGACGAATAGAAAATAAGGACGTCTGCCAAGTTGGATGGGCAGTGTAACTTCCTCGCTAGTTGAAAGATATACGTTTAGGAGTTGAAGTTTAGTTTTAAAACAGAGGAGGTACTTCGGAATTCATCCATTCAGGTTCATCGCAAAATGTACAGTAATAAAAGTATGTATTTATATGCAAGTGTGCGAAGCAGTAATGATTCATGTTCTACCCGACACCATACCATCAATCCTAAGCACAAATAAGAGTAAAAGCTAACCAACACGATCCCTGTGATTGTATTAAAAACGGTCTATTTGTATTCGAGTTTTGTCAACCAATTTTAGTTTAGATACTAGATAGATAGATGAATATTTTATTTGTAGAGATCGTAGATGGTTACAAGAGTTCGTTGAACAAAACATAATTTATATTTCTGATAATTTAAATAAAATGTTAAAATAAAGAAAAATTGGATTAAATGCCGTAAATTAAGTGGGCCATAGTTTCCTCAGCTTGCATATTGCAGTGCGTACATAGTTGCATGCAATTTATGGTGTATGCCACCTTTCTATGGTATATACGAATCTCGTCCCTCGAAGAGAGCCGAATCTGGGCCGAAAGTCGCTCAACTTGGATGTTTTTGTGGCTTCCCAAATGGTAATGCCTTCCGTTGAGCCCAATTATCCGCCTGTAGAGAGGGTTGAAAGAAGAGTTGCAAGTCCTCTGGATGTCGAGACTCCAACAATGGTTGCTGAAGCTGCTGAGCTCACTCCTCAATTGAGGAACATTGCACGCAATAGTTTCATATCCTACAACATTGTGCTAAAACCGTTGTGAATTAACTTTAAAAATATTTCAAAATACCCTAGTGTGTATCGGACAGAACACACATACCCAATAATTTCATTGAAGCGGAAAATACAAGAATTTACACACATTATGTGAATCCCTACTCCACGCTGTGTAGTCATTCAATGTGTCCCTCGTCGTCTAGTTTTTTTTCCCGTCTCGTCCAGAAAAGGAATTTTTCATGACCCATTCTCTGCAGTGCATTTGAAAGGCACATACGCTCCGGAGCCAGGTGCCGGGGAAAGAAGTACGAGTATTAGTCGATCTCGGACCGTTCCCGCGGGAAATCTGTCTTTAATCCCCTCCCTATACCCCCTGGCCCGCCGAGCAACCTGCCAATACACGGGGCCCCGTCACCTTTTCATCCAGAACTAAGTTGGCGCGGCTCTTTCTGCCAGTTAGTGTAGTTTTGTCGAGAACGATTTTCTCTCTCCCAACACCCCCCCCCCCCCCCAACTCACTACTTTTTCTCTCTTCAGGTTTCGCATACAAGTACACCATTCACGTAGAATTTTCTCTTCCCTTATATGAAACTTCTCTCTACAGCAACAACCAATAAACGAGAAAATTCCCCATCGCCAGGCAAAGGCAGGTTTTAGATTGACCATTCATAAAGTTGTACAAACTCCATTGATGTAATGATCATTTTTCAACTCTCATAAAGAGCTAAAATTCTATTTATGATGTAAGGAGCTAATTTATAAATTAGATCTAATTTTTTTAAACCAAAATTTTAGACATAATTATTTTTTTTAATGTTACATTGCTACATATCTACATACTTTGCTTAGGATTTTTACAATTTTTTAGAGTTTTTATCGACTTTTAGCACATTTAAATTAAGTACGTATTCCCTATCGCCTCGCAAAAGGTAGGTCCATTGGTGTAATGATAAAGATTTTTTCAACTTTCATAATACAACTTTCTTTTCCTAAAATGTTGAATGAATGAATAACAGGTTTATTAATAACTCTTCATAGCTTATACATGGACTTTACATCGAATAACAAGAAATAAAACATGATATGCTTTGGCCATCATCTTTGGGTCAGCAGAAGCTCCGCAGATTTGGTAACACACCTACTAATTCTAATGTAAAGTCAATACGGATGCAAGAGGAGAAACATAAAAGCATCAGGGCTACTAATTTAGTATGAAATATAAATAAATCTTGATACTATTAATGTTTTAATGTAATATACATAAAAGCTCTAAACAAGATTAAATTTTGCAACCTAAAATTGTCTGGGTCGACAAGCGTTTCGGACGTACTTTCAAAGCGCTCTCCAATCAGGGTCATAAAATACCTGCAGAAACTGCTGTGGTGATAGTGACATGTACCCAAAGCATTCCAATCAAGCATAAGCCAGTATCAGACACTCGGCCACGAAATGCTCCACCGACTCGTTTACGGCGAGATTGCATAGATAAATAAATAACTCAAATTTTCTATGTAGGTAGATATTTGTACCTATTCTATGAACTTTTTCCGATTAATATGAATATAAACAATATACATGAGTTATGCACAATCCCACTCCTACGTGTTCTACAACTCATTTCCGACCGAAAATGCCTCGTAGCAATTTTTAATCAGAGGCCTCGTTTCCGAGCTATTCGCGATTTAAGATTTTTTTCGTGTTTTCGATCTTGTGTCATTAAAACCGTCATAACTCCCTCAATTTCGGAGATAGCTCAAATTTGATGACACCTTTGGAAAGAGCGTTAAATTTTCTATCTATTTGATGTCAGAAAACTTTTTTAAAAATGCATTGAAGATGTACGATTGCTGCGCGAAATGGCGGTTTTGTCAAAATCTTGAAATTGCCTGTTTTTCATCTCGCCTAGAAACCCCGTGAATGCTTGGCGCAGAACTGTGCAGGCCTGGTAAAACGTGCGCCGAAATGTCAGCTTTCCAACGGTGTAGTCGTTTTGGTTTTTTAAAATATTTTTAGTTGAGGAAATGGAGTTTAAATTCAGAAAAACGTGTGTTTTCTGTTAAAATTGAGGTTTTTCCAAAAGTCTCGAAGATGAATGCGACTCATCGCAGACGGAAATGAGTTGTAGAACACGTAGGAGTCGGATTGTGGGACACCCTGTAACACTAAAAAATACCTAATGTTTGAAAATTGGGAAAGCTACGGAGGAGGCATTATTTTGGTCAGGGGCAAGGTATGCAATGACCCGCACGACCTCCCGGTCTTGAAGGAGGGGTTGCTTTGTGCGCCGTGTATTATCAACCCCAATCTGATTTGGCCGTAGCATTGGGTGTTGCGATGTTGATAATCTGTTGTTTCCGACCAATTTCAGTTTTAGTAAAATGTTTATTTACTCGAACATGTTATCCAGTTGTTGGACAATTGTAAGAGATTGTGGTTTAAATCAAGTTCATACAAAGAGTTAGAGTTTGAACAAGATTGTTAAGATATAAATTAAAAAATAAATGTTATAAAAATGAAAAATGAAAATTAATTTAATGATTGAAAAGGTTCGTTTTTGATCAGCGTCTACGGCATTTCCAAGCTGTCCAGCCAAAGTCAGGATAATCGAAGATCCGAGAGGCGGCTATTGTTTGTGTTAATTTACGATTGATCGCGATGATTTGCTTTCAGTTGAGTGGCTACACCACAAGTTAGTATGTTGATATGATTTTTGTGTACCTAACTTCACAACCTAACCTACTTCACACATAACTTCAAAGCACCCCCCTTCCATTAAGAAAACGTCACTGGAAATTGCAGCGGTTGTTGCAACTTCCAGTGACGTTTTCCTAATGGAAGGGTGCTTTGATCCCAGCGCCCATAGTGTCAGCAAAAAGATGAATGCAACTCATCGCAATCAATCGTAAATGAACACAAAAATAGTTAGGTGTGAAGTACGATTTGAAAAGTCCCCGAAAAAAATTCACTCTGACAGTGTACCATTTGGAATCACAAACTGAAAATGGAAAACCCCAGTAGTAGCAAAGAATCCACATTCCACACTGAAAAAAAAAAAAAAAAACAAATTTTGACATGCAACGATTACAAACTGTTGAAATTCAGCTCTATACGAGTATCTCTCAAACAAAACTTTTCACTGAGTACCGAAAAGTTGTACCGTGTAAGGTGTGTTAACACACCATCATTTGACCAAATCGTCCAACACATCATATTTACCTTCAATAAATAAAGGTTTTTTGCTGCCAAAATAATATCTGAAACGTTTATTCTTCATCATTTGTATTTTTCAACGTTGCTTGCTTTTGATGATAAGCTGAAAAATTTTCCCCTTCGAAAATTTTACCTTTTTTGCTCTTACAACCAATTTAATCTTATTATTTTATTATAACTATTAAGTAAAATAGTTTATAATTATCAATAATTTTTTTGTCAATTATGCCAACTCTTGTGAAAAAAACTGGTTTTAACGCTGTGAAGTATCTACCTCTTTCGTGTTCCTGAATAGTATACACCCTTGTGCAAATTAATGGAATCAAGCTGAAAAAGCTGAGTTTTCAAGTTTTGTTTTGTTTTGTTGGGATCGCTGTGATTCTCTTATTTTGGACCAGGGCCACTTGTACCAGTTGATGGAATGATGAATGGGGAAAAATACATTGAAGTACTGCGCGCCAGAGTGATTCCATTGCTCCAGAGACTCTATCCAGATGGTAGCGGTGTGTTCCAGCAAGATTTGGCCCCATGCCACAAGAAAGTGAAGCAGTTCTTTTCAGCAAGTGGTGTAAAGGTGTTGGCCTGGGAACTCGCCTGACTTGAATCCAATAGAAAATCTCTGGGCAATCTGCAAAGGGCGACTCAGAAAGATGGGCTGCACCACAAAAAACAAGATGATTTCAGCGCTCCTCAAGATTTGTTTCCGCGATGATAAATTCCTAGGACATAGCAAAACCTTTGTTGATTCTATGCCTGAACAGGTGAAATCTATCTTGGTTAATAAGGATGGGATCACGAAGTGGTAAAGTCTATTCAAGTAAAACCATTTTTGACGTATTTTGAATAAAGGAGTTATTTTTACACAAAATCGGCTTGATTCCATTAATTCGCGCAAGGGTGTATCTACTTGAAATACAATATCGAGGGGTTGCACGAGGGAAGGGAGTCGTGCCAAACATTGAGTCAAAAATCCTTTTCGATGGGAAATATTGTAGGGAAATCGCGGGGGTGCCCGAGAGTGGAGCACGGAAAACGAGGCAATGGAATAGCGGCTCGTAGTTAAAACGATATATTTTATCCGGGCGTAGGAGGGAAGTCTACTGCCATTTATAATATTTATTTTGAGCTGTGCCAAAGTGGTTTCTTGGCCAGTGAAGCTCCGAACGGTGGCTAAGAGCTTTTATCAGTGGGACTCCACTGGTAATAAATTTGATTTAACGAAACCTAGCCTCTGAAAATACTAGGTTTACACTCTATTGGCAAATCATATTACAATAAATTAGGAATAAGCACCATTTCTTCACATAGGTACTGATATTCCTTGCATCAAATCGAATATTTTTGCTTTGCCCAATCAAAGTCGAAGGAAAACATATGTCCAATAATAATTTCCAATATAATCGAAGTGATGCATTGCATTAACTTTAATAATAATATATCGGACTATAACGACATGGTTTTGGGCGTAATGTGCATACATGTATGTGATTAGCACAGATATTCATACATCAAACATATATGTAACTGAAATTCACCAGTAACTCTAAAACCCAACAAATAAGTAGGAATATTGATTTTGGAGGAGAAACTTCTTCCACCAACCCAAAGCTTCTCTACCTTTGATGTTGAGGGATCAAGAAGAAACGAAAATTTTAATTCTAGTTACCATTCAAACAGAGGAAGCGAATTTTCTAATTGCTACTTACATTCTCCTGAGTTAGAATTCATGAGGACTATTTCGAAAAAATTATTGGAGAATCGAGAAATCTCTAGGTCGTGGCTCAAGACTAACAAACATGACCGCTAAGGCCAAATAATTTTGATTCGGATGGAGAGCGATAAGAACCACACGGTATTTCACTCCCCGCCACCCTTCCAATTTCACACACTCACCACCTAAATAATACAAAGTTGATTTGCTGATTTCGTATACAATACGCTATTTTCTGGCAGCACTTGTTTAGCCGAATAATCAATTTTATTTGACAGGTTGATGGTACTGAGTCAAGAGGAACACTGGCGATAATGACATCAGCTAAACGCAGAACGGAACCTAACTAAATTTGCATATCAGATGCCGCAGGTTCCCGCATTAATGAGCGCTTCTCTTGTTGCTCAGCTATTTCCGGCCAAGCGATTTTCCTTTTAATACTCATGAGATGAGATGAGAAGCAAATAATGCAATCACTGAAACTGATAATCTTCAACCGATTGACAGCTTTGAGGTTCGGAACGTCGGAGCAGAGGTTGAACCGATTATACAGATCAATGACATTCAGTATGAATGGAAGGGTTGAAGATTCCCTTAATTGGAAACTAATGTAAGTCGGATGGAAACAAAGGAAATTAATAGACTCATTCAGACAGTATATTTACTGATTCCCAAACTCCAAAAAAATAAACCACTAATACACTTTGTGCCTAAAGTGGATCATTTTGAATTTTAAAGAAAGTTAAGCAAGTCCTTCACGTAGAGTATTCTTCCTGTTCTAATTTAGTTCGAGTGGATACTACAAACGAGGAAAGATCTTAGTGAAGAATTGATGATAGTCAAAGCTTCTTATTATTCAATATTTTCTTCAAAGTTCCACAAACTTAATTAATCTTTATTTTGCAGCAAAACTATCCATTAATGCAATGTGTGATCATGATGAGATAGTGATCATAAATTGCCAATACATGCATAATTCATGTTTGAGCTTATGGACATTCTACTATCGATTCAATGAGATTCACCACCTAAGTTATATATATATAAAGTGGACCAACGCAATTGGTCAACCAGCTTTGAAGTTTCGTGTGCGGCCAATAATATTATTATTTCAATTTTGAAGAAGCAGTAATCTCTAAACGAACTAGGAATTTTTTTTAAGCGTATATTTATATACATTCATTATATATTATATGTGAAAAACTTCTCTTCAAGGTTCTACTGAACTATATGCAGATATATATTATATATATTGAACATAACAACTAGTTACATCATACATGTATACAGTAAGTAACTATCAAGTTATGTAGCGTTAACGTAATTACGCATTTTTATGGTGAGAGTTCACTAACTAGCACCACACTGCACTATCACATCGGAGTTGTCAAGAAGAAGTTCATGTCTTCGAGCTAATTTTTTCGCAGTTTCTCTTACGGTTTCCACTCTGAGATCTTTATGGAGGTCATCATTTCTGATGTACCAGGGAGCGTTCGTTTACTGCACACCTCAGTACTCTATTTTGGAATGTTTGAATCATTTGCATGTTAGATTTTGCTGTACATCCCCATAGTTGGATGCCAGAAGTCCAAATAGGCATTATCAATGTCTTATACAGAAGAAGTTTGTTGTAGACGTTGAGTTGCGAGTATCGCCCCATAATAATGCTATAAAGCTTACGAAATTTGATTTGCAGCTCTGAACTAGGAATGAAGTAAGATAGCGCGAGAAGATGACTCCAGTGCAACAGAAGTCACTGTACAGTACAACTCTCAAGAAGATTCAACCTATAAGATATTCCATCAGTTGATTAGGTATACGATTTTATTTGCACTCGTACGAGTATAACAAGCAAACCGGATTAAGAAAGAGCTAGAGGAAAAGTTGGCCAACTCAAACACTCAGAAGTGTCAACAGTTTTTTCAGAGTAGAAAACAAACTCATGAGTTGACGATGGTGGACAAAATATGGTACATAAAAATTTCTTCCTTCTAGAAGGTGCAGTAACTGCATTATCGTAAATCTTCCATGCCTTGTCGAATCCATGTGATTCTCTCAATGGGTTGCCCGGATCAGGATATCTCATCACCGATTCATTCGCAGTCTTGTCAATGAAGCTGATCCGAAAAATATCGAACAATTCAACAGTGATAGTGATTTGCCACTGCGCTCGCGATTTTATGGTAGAAATTATCACAATTGAACATGAGGATAGTAGCCTTTTTTTATGTTTGTGGGTCGCCTTCTTTTTGATATTTTTCCAGAGTAGTTTCACATCTCGCAACCACGAGAGCTTCATTGCCCGCTGTCGTCTCATTGTGTTTGTTCCTCAAAATTTCCAGTAGGCCTAAAGCTAAATCTACTTGGAATCCACAGAACCATAAGAAAGTATTAAACAAATGAAATAAAACGAAAACAATCTATTTGATTGTCGCTCAAAGGTGTATGAGGTTCTGCTTTATAATCTCTGAACTACTTCACAGGTATTTTGTTTTCCTGAAATACCGTCGTTAAGAGGAAGGCGTTGTATGCGTCAGAACGTGTTTTGAGGAAAGGGAAAGAGAAATTGTTTGCCACTCAGCTTCCAAAAACGAACCCCCGCAGGATGTCAGGCCTGGTTCCTCTCTTCAACACGCCCACATTAGGAGCGCTAGCGGCCTGTGGATACGAAAAGGGCGAGGATCGGGGAATTAATTACGCAAGATGAATGAGGGCATTCACCCAACCTCATGGAAAACCCTCAGCCCATCCTGTTTATTTAGGGTCACGATATATTACCCGGAGGCACTCCCTCTCAACCCCCCCCCCCCTCACCCATCACCCCTACCTACCCCAATCCATGAATCAGCTTTCATCCCTAATAGCTGCGGATGATGCCAGAGTTCAAAAATAACCTGTTGATTCCGCCGTCAAAAAATTTTTTTTCTTGATTGATATGAAGCGGAACTTGGGAAGAGAAATCATTAAAAAGCTCGAGAGTTAGGAACCATAAAGAACTTCAACGCAGCAATCTTCCAGTTTGCGGTTTTCACTTTTACTGGGCGATTAGAAAACGAGCGATTATGATGGAATAAAAATCTTGTTTGAACTTTTCTTAGAGGGAAAAGTTTATTTTTCCAGTTCTTTTCAACTCAAACGTTTCAATCATTTTTTTGTGATTTGTTTACATCGGTTAGGATTGGGGTACCATTGATTTTTTCTTTTTGAAGTGGCTCTTCAAAGAAAAGTTTTTCCCCTCAACAAGCGAGAAAAAAATGGGTTCTTCCTGATTTTATAACGCATATAACGTGTATAACAAGAAACGATTCAAATAATTTGGTTATACATATTGCATATTAAATCTGTATGAAACAGTCCACTATCAAATGGCAATTACAATAGTAAGACCCTTCCGGGAAAATTGGTGTTTTACTCGGCTAGTAGTTGGTACCTACATCATTATTCACTATATCAAATATATTGCAATGTTATTAATATAATGTACTTCTAAATGTAATTAATTCCGTTCAGAAGAATAATTTCAAGGACTGGTCAAACTGGACGAAATTATTGATTGAAAGCTCAGAAGATATTTCTGCGCAAACGAAGCCATGCATTAGACACAAGCAGATTTCTTGCTGAAGACAGATTTTCCTATAAATTCTTCAGACTGTTCAATTAAGATTTATCACAAACTGACAAGGGTACTTTAATTTTCATTTAAAAAACAAAAACCTATAAAAACGCTTTACAAATGTTGATAAAATGAACAACTTTATTTTTGCACGGGAATGTTACTTGAACAAGTTCATTAGCTATACAATTTATTGTTAACATCAGGGCATGAATTGAAGAGCAGAAGAGTTTCAAATCCACGCGCCAAACAGAGCCTCAGAATGGGTGAGAGGATGGTGATGTTGTGAGTTTGGTGAAGGGGGTTAGGGGTTCGGTGTCCGGGAGCTGTGGTCCGAAAGGAAGGGTAACACAGCTTCGATTGGATCTGAGTCCAAAGAATGAACCAATGAGAGTGCCCGGAATAAAGCGCGCAAAATTTCAGAAGGCGAAAACAGGGCACAAATAGCTGCTTGCTCACGCGCTGCAGTGCGCTGGAATCACCAGAACGCACTCTTATCCTATTATCAGTTGATTGTCCCCAACCCTTGTGAATGAACTGTGTTAGCTGTAAATACGCGATGAATACAGTAAGTGCTATAAAACGTGAGTTCGTGAAATTGTTGGTGGAGCAAAGAGTGATTATTCGCGATCCAGGACGCCCAATGCCAATAATGACAATTGACAGGACTGCAACAAACCTCAAACGCAAGCAGAAATCGTTCCACGATTCGCAAGTTCAACCCTCATTACTACGAAAAGATTTATTGGCTCTGCCGATGTGAGGTATGAAATACACTTTTCTGCTTCCCTTGTCTTCTTTGTTTCAATAATAGGAATGAAGCATGGGTTAAAGATGGAATTAGGCTTTTACCTTCGAGATGGTTTTTGCTGGGCACACAAGCTTCCTGGTTTTTGCTGGGCACTTATGAATTTCGACTGTTGCAAAAACAAGGTTTTCTAAAATTCAACAATCATTTAACAATTTTCATTTTTCATAGGTATTTACATAAATATCTATTAGTGAACTTCTTCTACAGATAGGATTGAGTCGTTTGTTTCAAGATTGATCCACTTTGCGAATTGGTAGTTGAAATTTGTATTTGGGCGAGAAAAGGTCATTTTGGTCTCATTTTCCCTTCATGGTTGTCTGTTACAGTCTCGGTGCAGCCCCTGGGTTTCACGGCAGGCGCTGCCACTGGTTCACATTATCTTTGTCCCCAAACTGCTCGATTTCATCACCATTCAACGTAAATGTACACGAAATGTGATAATATAGAATAATTTGTACACATGATCATGCTGGAAGGCTGGGCTACTTTACATTGTCGTAATTTGTATTGGAGTGTTTTAGCGAGTTTAGGTATGAGGCAGGAGAGTATAACTAAAGAGAATCCAGAATGGGATGCCTCCATCCACTTTAATTGGCTTACCAAAACCGAAAATATTGTTCTCTCTATACTACACCTCTACGTCCAGAGGCAGTCGCGCAATCAATAATGTAACTAGATTCGTTAGAGCTTACTTAGCTTTAAACCACAGCCAACATTAAATTTGTTTAACGTCGAGGAGACAAATGTATATTGGCCTCGTGGCCAAGGGACGTAAGTAACATTCAAGCAGCGAAGTAGCTCTGTAATGAGCGGAATGAAGATTTCTCACTTTGCGCCCGGCTTCTGGGTGGTATCAGCGTCTCCGCCGGTCGTAACGAATTTTTATATCCCCCGGGGTGCCACTCTTTGTTATGAACCAGTTTCCAACTCCTGAAACTCCTAACGAAATATGACGGCTTCCAGGAGCAACTGTGCAGTTGTATTTTCTTTAATTTATCAACGTTGAACTGAAGTTAGACGTCCAATAATGTATCCAAGGTCTCGGTGATGTAATTTCCAATCAAATTGGTGTGGATTTATTCATTTCATAGAATGAATGTTTTTGACCTTATTGTAGCACTCACCTTCTAAAAACAAAATTTTGCCCTTTCTACTTTCTGCGATCTGTCATTTATTATTTTCAGGTTGGGTTTAATCAACGTTTTTGATCAATGCTTACTCATTAAACTGGAGATCTCAGCTGCTGAACTATGATGTTCGGTTTAACCAACGCAGGTTCATATAAACTAACGATCAAACGCGCTAAATCGACGATCGAAACCAACCAAGCAATTTTCAAGCCAATTTCATGATATTCGGTCCAATAGTTTCGGGGTAATTTTCATTATTTAATTGGATTTTTTCCATCTAATTCTCTATAAAAGGAAACCAATTAAAACACTTTTTTTCAACTAGAAAGACGATTTTTTTTTTGGTCAATCCAAAAGATTCACAACTCCAAAGAGTAAACCCGAATCTTAAATGTGAAGATACTAGAAAAAAAAACATTAAAAAATATCAAATAGATATTCTATGTTGCAAATCAATTGAAAATTTGATCTCCAGCAAATTCATAAATAAACGGGTTATTGGATTCCAATACAGAAATAGTAAAGCTTCATGTACTAGTTTGAAGCGTTGAACATGGGTAATGTCTGTTAGCCTAGGGTTTTTGAAAAAAAATTATTGGACTTTTTTTAGACCGACAAAGGGTAATCAAACTTTTTATAGATTTTAATTGCAACCAATCCGTATCTAAATATATATACACTTCTGACATAGTCTTGCAGATCAGCTGAGTTGCTCCTAAAACTAATTCTATGATTTTTATCGCATGAAGCTATAATTTGCTATGAGTCCTTTCAACTGAATATTGACGGGGTTGTGATCAGGAGAGTGGTTCCTAATGCTACCGTATATCATATTAATCGTAAGATGCTGAAACTTTGTTTGTAGCCTACTTAATGCGTAATCTTGAAGGTGCATAGGGTGTACAGTAGTTACTTCTAAAGTTACCAAACTTTTAATATACTAACTTTAGAAACCCAAGATTTGAACGGTAGAATTTTTAGGACAGGGACATGAAGGTTTCAGTTCTCTTCCTGCGTTAATTTCCACAATTAACCTTCATCATTCCTAGGTATTCCTGATCTAATGTTTTTCCAACCAAGGAATTTACACTTTCCTTTAGGTTATATCCGAGAGAAATGTTGAAACTTCGTTTCATTTTCGAAACCCTCCTACTAAATATAAGAGACGGTGGGAGGGCAAATACATCTGAATAATTGGTTCCGGGCTTGAAATAAAAAAGTCAAAGGGAAGTACGCCTCCAATACTTGAAAAGTGGCAAGCGTGGGAGCGATTGGTTTTGAGGGTCGGTTCGGAGGAAGGCGGGGAAAACTTCTACCTTTCAACAGACGGATAACTGTGGAATGGGCCGAGAGAACAATGGCACTCAACAAGCACGCAACAGACCGCCGCTCTTCTCTCGCCAAAGTTTTAAGAGGGTTGTCGATGATGGATGTGGCGATTGAACCGCCCATTATTTCGGCGGATCATTAATACGGATTAATAGGAAGTGCAGATCAATAAACAAATGCGTGTTTTCGTTTTCTCCATGTTACCATTCGTCAGGGTTCTAGCTTAAGCCCAACAAAAACGCTCTTTTGGAGCCTGATCATCAATCGTTTGTTGTCCATTTTTTGTTCAAAGTTTATTTCTTTAATATGAACGTAACATAACAACTGAGCGTGGTCCATCAAGTTTATTTACTTTAATACAGTGGTTAACAGTGGGGAGAGGTTATAGCCCAACGGCAACCACTCTTCAGGATCACTTTCACACACAAGTCACATTTTTATTTATTTATTATTTTTTTTTTTGTTGAAAAATTTGCATTTATTGAAAATAAAGATACACAACAAAGAAAAAAAAGAGCAAGAATATATCGACGGTAAGAAAAGGAAAATATTACTTACTAAAAAACAAGTTAAATAAATGCAACTACCCCCATTGAGTAAACTCGTGCCGGGGGAGGAGCCGTACATTGCGCTTAGATTAGATATATTTTTTTTAATACCTAATTTTTCCTCCCTGATTCACAAGGAAAAAGTGAGTGCATCATGATGCAAAATTGAGGCAAAAATTATAAATAAGGGAATACCAAAATTCAGCAAAAACATGAAATAAATAATTTAAAAGAATAAAATAAAATAATAATTAATATTAAAAGCATTAATAATATTAGAAACAAATAATATAAAAGCAAAGAAAAAAAAGAAAGAAACCAACACTGCCGACATTACGCTTAAGAGCAATTAACTAGGTGTCTTTTTATGCAACTTTTAAATATGGACAAGCTTATAGATGTTTCTATATTCACAGGGAGTCCATTGAACTCCTTGACACCTCTATAAGTGAAGAAATGTTGACCCAATGTCGTTAAGCAAAAAGCTAAACGTAAACTAAAATCTGAAGCTAGCCGTGTTACACATTCCATCACAAGGTCGAGGGGTTTAGTTCTATTCAGACGCCGGATGATGCTGCTGTTGTCTAGAACTTCTTCCCATTTAAGTAAGGCAACTTGTATTGGTATTGTGTATTTCCGTATCAGAAGTACATCTCTTTAATATTCTCGCCTTCTATAGCCAGTATTATCGCACTGCGTCGTAGTTGGACAATTTTCCATCGATTGTTAATTACGATCCACGATCGTATAATGGCCGAGCAAAATCATCCGGCCTTCGTAAATTAGGTGGAAGGGTGGAGCCAAGTGGCAGAATGAATAGGAACTACGAGAGTACGGGAAGACCGCAACCAGTGATTCCATTCGCTGACTTATGTTCATCGTTACAGGTGCGTGTGCTTCCTACGCCCCCCACGACGCTCGCCACGTTAGCGAGTGATTTAATTGCTCGAAACACCCGTTTAGAGCAATTAAACCCAAGCCACGCCAGCAATTAAAGCCTTGACCGCTGCTTTAAGCCTAACGCTTCATTAAAATGCGGTGTAATTGCGTTCAGGCGAAGAGCGATGCGAAGGTGTAGCTTCCGAATAGCGGAGAGTAACGAGAGGCCATTTGTTGGTTTTAATTAGGCGGCCAGGTCACGGCGGTAACTAGCGATCTGAGCATCCAAACAAACGCGATACCCGAGCTGTAAATGCTTTACGCGTGACCATCGCAAAACGCAGCGAGGTAATGAAACGAATGAACTGCCTTCAGATATTAAATTTGAGATCCCATTAATTTTGCAGGTTAAAATCACGATGATATTCCACAGCAACATCAATCTGATTACGAATAACCGGTTAGCATGAAAGAAGAATCTGTTATATGCTTCAACAAATGTGATGGTCGTGAGTTGAATGATAAACTCACCACTGATAACTAATTTTTGTAGATGCGGTGAGTTATTAGGATGGCTCTGTTTTTACAGCATTCTAGGTGGCACTGTAATGTTGGTGTCATAGAAAATTACGAACGAGCAGAAAGCTGCGATCTCAGTTCGTCCGAAAAAGCACTAACGATCCAAACATGTGATTCAGATAGGGGCGGCCTCCTTTGTGCCCTGATCGTTAGTAATATCCGTATGAAGTAGTAATTCCATTCTGCTAGGATTTTCCCCATATAGGTGGGAAACTGAAGTTGAAAAACATGGACGAAGAATAGCTGATTGTTCTTGATGAGAGATCGTCGCTCAGAAATTACTTAACTTTTCAAGTTGTGAGTTGAATGTTTTCAAAAATGTATAGAAAAGTGTCCTTATTTATTCAAAAAAAGGATGAGTAGTCATTGCCATCAATTTGATGCACAAACGAGAGAATTCGTCAAACTCATCTCTTTTTTCAAGAATATAATTCACCCATGTCTTCCGTATTCACCCAACTAAATTGCTTTCGTCGGAAATAAATCAAAGGGGATAATTCAAACAATTCGTCTTCAAAATAATCGGAAATCCGTTGCTATGTGTTGGGCTGTGTGGGTGAAAGGATGACCACCATTCGCACGATTTTGGGCTACCGGTTGTAAAAAGCATTACACTTTTTGACTGATAGCAATTTCTAACGGCGCTCCAGGGATAACACATGGCCATGTCAAAATTGTCATCTTGAACACCCCTTCGATAAATAAGTCATATACGAGGGTGAAAATCAGAAACAAACAGTTGATCTCTATTGATCACCCGAATGTAAGGATTTTTCAAGGAACTTTAAAGTGTAGCTTACCTTCCTACTGGAAATTGTCGATGTGTCGATTGAAACGATAAAACAACGATCCCTACGGTCTTAATTCTCCCCTTGTTAACAAATCATGAAGTAACTCCCAACCAACATCGATTTTTGTGTTATGTACAAAAACAGTCCTCTCCGAATAAGAAGAATTTTCTTTTTTTCAAACTGCATGATTTATTTGAGGTGAACAAATTGATTTTCATAACAAAAATATACTGTGCACTATTGTTTCAGCTGAGACGGTACACATTTGCATTGAGTTTTGTAACTCTACCTGCTTCGAGGGGTCAGAGGGCCATCTAAAGTTTAATTGGCTATCCAACGAATCATTTCCGGGTCTTTTGACTCACCTTGAACTGAGGGGAAACCGCTTTTCATTGGAGCCTGAGCGAAATGTGATTGGGAACTTCTCAAGCCTCGAACGCTCCAGGCCTTTCCGTTTCCAGTTCGATGGATCCAGCAGGGGGAGTTGACCTTTTCCGAAAGAGTGGAAGATTAAACTAGCGTTTCCTGGTTCCCTCGACTATCCGGGCCAATATATCCCGCTCGTCCCTGGTTCGTGTTGGGTTGTATCTCGAATGTTTTCCTTCGACTTTCCTAAGGAAGTTTGTTAACCAGCATTCCGTCCAACCAACAATGTATTTCTGATAAGTTATTATTCTACATCAATGTTTATAAAGAAATGTCACACTGCTTCATTATTTTTAATAGTAAATGGTATTGCTTTTGTAATCGATCACTAAAAATTTGTTGATTTCGAGATAGAGGGATCACTCTAATAGAATGTACTCAATGCTGTCGGACCCGCGGCCAAACTACTGGGTACTATTAGCACCACTTGGTTTTGGCTCAAAATTGTATATTCACAAGGGGAGTGCCCTAATAGTTCACTAGTATTTGTATTAAGGAAAATGAAAAAGATTAACTCGTGTAGCAATAGATAACGAAATTTGTAATGGATGTACAATAAGTCATGTTTACTATGAACAAAGTTGTGCTAAAAGGTCATAATCTAACTCGTGCGATCGACCTGTAGACCTTACCTAACAACCTGAGCCATTATTACATTTTGTACACGAACAATTGCATCTACTAAATAATAGTGTGTATAATATACTATTATATTGTATTGACTCTTAATTCCTAATATTTAGCCTCATCGAGTATCTTATTAGAAGATCGAGTATTAGTATCCGTATCAGAAGAACCGAGTATCCGTCTACAATCACAGTTTCTGTATAGTTTTTCTACATCTACTATCTACAAAGATAGTTTCTTAATTGTTGGGTTAAACTAAGTATTTTTTTTTACAATATGTGACAACTATCTACTAGTTTGTGATGGATATGGTTAGTTCGCCCTTCCCAATTCTTGAATCCGTCGCCTTGGGACATGAATCAGACGCCTTCAAGCGTCTGGGTCATCCTCTGAGCGTGGCGGGCATTACCGCATTCAGCTCAATGGAAGGGGCAACTACACCATACCAGGGCCAGATTCAAGACCAGCATTTTCACCTCGTTGTTGGCTAGAAACATATTTGCATAAACGTACAAAAAAAAAGTAGACCTCTATGGTTTTACAGCCAGATCATTTAAATGAATTAATTGTATACATTTAATAAATTTATTTGGGGGGCGGCAGGTAGGTACACGAATGACCCCCTCGGGCGGACGGAAAAGTGGTGATGCCAGGATAACAAAGGGCGGAAGGAGACCACCCGAAGGTTAGTTGAAGGACTGTTGAGGGGATGGGGAACTGTCGGGTCGGTACGGTCGCTAAGAACCGGATTGAGCCCCTGTTAATAATTTAAATGATAATAAAAAAACTCTGTCCAAAATGGGTGAGACACAGAGCCGCCTTGTGTAAGTAACAGTTTTTAAATAATCACAGTCCGTTGTTAATCTATAAGGAAAGTTTTTTTGATGAGGATTCAAGAGAGATGTTCCCACACATCCGTGTCAGACATGTTTCCACACCTTCAAGTTGGTAGGTTGTCATTTTGCAAATCTTTCGGGGCGTAATAGCAAGTACATTAAAGATATGGTCGACTTGAAAATGATCAAAGATGATAAGACCACAGGTATACACAAAATTAAGGTAGTTCATAACAGGCTAAAACATTTCGGTAAAAAACAATTTTCCTTCTTATTCCTACAGATTTCTTTTGCTACGTTTAAGTAGACACTGAGGGAATTAAAATCTTAATAAGGCTTATGTGTTCAAGTTACCAAGCTGATATAGATAACAACAACGAAGTAAGTACTCGTAATTGTATTTAGAACTCAGAACATACTAATTCGTTCAATTTACCATTTTATTACATCCATGTGATATACCGTAAGACAGTATATTCCATGAATATTTTACTGTGGTAAGTATCAGTATATATTATACAGGTAGATACCATCAATATTCATAATGCGGTATATTATACTGGTGAACATCTCTCGAATTGAAGGATTTAATTAGTGACGAAAAGCTGCGCTAGCGATAGAAGCACTTGTAACAGCTTATCATACCCCTTGTCCCTCTGGCTTCCAACCCACAAAAGGGCTTTCCGCGAAAAGGACGTGGCATTTCAAAGGACGGAAAAGACGTAGGGAACCTTTCCCCGGGTCCCCGACTTTGACCTACTTGGAAAAACTGTGTTCCTCTCGTCTGCCGACTCGCCACCCCGCTAATCCTCGCGCTAGAGGAGAACGAATGACAAAGCCATAGGGGAAAAAAAACTGCTTTGATGTGTGTTGCAGATAAGGTCTGCAGTGAATGTATAAATGATAATAATCCCTTTTTTCCATTCTACGTAGCTGATAAAGCAACATGAACAAGTCAGTAACGCAATGGTATATTATCGTGATGAATTAGTTCTTACTCTTAATGACATAGGGCTCGCTCATTTCAAATGAAACGTTTCATTAGTTGATATACAAACGAATCAACTTTCAGTTTTAATTATCTTAATATAACATACATTCAAAGTTGTAGAAGTAACCCTATTCAAGTACGTAATAAGTAAAGTATCAAAGTACCTATATTTAAATTATCCATTCTGTGAAGTAAACTGGTCGATTCCAATCTCTGCCACAACAGTGAGTGGCGTCGTACTCAACCCTGTGCCAGGTATCTGATCTATAATAGGTATGTTGGGTGGCTCAAATCGACCGAAGGGTGGTGGAATAGTAAAGACATGTAATCTATTCCGTCAAAACTGTCTAAATTGGTTATAATATCAGATACTGAATTGTAGCGGATTCTGCTACTAGATTTGCACAATCTAATCTATATGACCATTTACAGTGTTTATAAATATCTCCTGAAGAAATAAATATAATGCCTAACAGTTTATTGGCAACAAGAGAAGAAGAAGAACAAATACGTTCATTAGTAAACAAACGTACAATACAAAACTAATTTTGAACACAATAAACAATTAACAGCATGGTTAGAACCGTCTGCTGGGAAGAACGACACTTTGACTGATTCTTTGTTCAATTCTTTGAATGATTTGTTTGGTTTTGGTTGGTTGGGCAAATGAAACACACTCTTCTGAAAAACGCAGCAAATTCTTTCACTGGGGTTTATTATTCAATTGGCTGGCGTTCATGATTTGAATTTCTACTAAGATTTGGAGTGTGCGTGTTTCACAGGATAGAGCGATTATTGAATTTCAGGAGGCACAGAAATAACACAACGTTGACAACCAGTTGAATTCCTGGACTAAAATCTGTCTATAACGCCACGACCGTCTGCAGAACCAAACCAGTGAAGACCAATCCGGACCATTTATCGCTTCAATGGCATGCTCTTGGGAGAGACTCGGAGTACCGAAGTAATTTAAGCGGAACTCGGTGAGAATAGGGCAAGTGCACATGAAATGCCACAAATCTTCCCTCTCACGCTGATTGCACATAGAGCACAGATCCACTAAGCATGCTGAAAAGGGTTTTGCATTCAGGTTAAGCATCTCTGTCTTCACCCTAAATACCCACCTGGCAGCGAATAAAGAAGCCACCGAATCCTTAATCAAAGTACACATGTGCTCCGACGATCTAGCTCTCTGTATAACGTAAATGAATCTAATGATTCTGCCCGCTGCCACAACGAAGCCCGCCGATCTTCCTAGAAGATCCTTGTAGAGCCCTCGACTCCCTTCTAAGCACAGCTGCATCATGGTAGTTAGCTGTTGGGCAAATCAAACTTGGCAGTGAGTTGCTTCCATTCTTTTGCCCGGCAGACATTAGCACGTATGGCAACAGCTCAACTCCTTTCCAGTATACTTTATTGTAACAAGTTGCACGTAAAATTTTCTCAGTATCAATATCAATCTGCAATCTGTAGTGCCCCGTCCAGTTTTTGTTGATTCATTCCATTAACCACCTGTACGATGAAGAGGTTGTTTCTATGGTAACCTTATTTTTGTTTATGCGACATAAACATGCCTTTACAAATCCAACTATGGGAAAAAGTCTGAAGACGGAACTGTGAAATAAAAAATTGCTATCCTGATGGTTGTTACTCACATCATGCACGTTGTGTTCCATGGTTCTCATGCCTCATTGTTATTATACGAGTACATTGTTTCTGACATTTTTGTTATCGAGTAGTTAGAGATATGTGTATTGATATCAAGTGTTTGATGTAAAAAGTATGTTTGCTCCAACTGGCGAAAACCTTGGCACCTGTTTTTTGCATGTACAGGCATAATTCACTCAAGCACAAAATCTTTGTTGTTTGCATAATTTCGAAATTGTTCATTAAAGGTGTGCGTGGGTTTCCAGGTTTTTTCAATGCTCCTTCAATACACAACAAATATAATGAATTAAATCGCTTACGGGTCAATAGCAACCATTAGCCACGCGCCTACATGCAATTTTTAAGACAAAGTGCTTTATTGATAGCACTTCAAAAAAATTTTAGTCCTCCGTATTAGAATATTTCAGTGATCTACATATTTTTTCATTTACATGAATTAGCTGTGTTAATCTCTTCACTTGGTAAGTAGATTTTTTTATTTTTAGACCTTCGAAAGCTGTTATTACGCTTATATATTTACGCTTCTTCACCTGAAATTCCGCTAAATCCTAACTCCAAGGAGGTAGTGGTGCCTATTTTACCTCAATCAAAGACAACACAGTCATTTCCTGTTCTTGCCCAGGGCCTTACTGGTTATCGAAATTGCATACGGTTTGTATTTTTAGATTTTGCTATCTAAGAAGAACCAGAAGAAAAAATGGCCGAGGAATCAGTGGATCATGTTTTAACGATTGATCCATTTTTTAACAATTTTCAGGCACAATTTGAATTCATGTATTCTATGGATGAATGTGGAACGATTTTACTGTTTCAACCCTAAAACATTATTCGCATACAGATGTGTAGAATTCATTTGACAGGACGGTATGAAGCTGACGTCAAAGGACCCTATTTTGATAAACACATTGTACTGGTTTTTACCTTTGTACGTTTACGTTCGACGCTCTGGAATTTATCTGAACCGGAAAACACAATGTTCAATCACCAGTACGACTTATTCCCACGCCCTTCCTTCAACCCGGCCAAAGGAAAAGAATTACAACGATAGAATTCCTGTTCACGATAAGAGAAGAAGTAAAATGGAACAGGAGGAACGGGGAAGGGATAAAAAAAGACGCGAACCTTTATATAAGATTACTCGGCCTTATTTTGACTTTTCTTCGCCATTGAGCTCACAGAACCCCTCTCGCCCGTAAATCGTGGCTGATAAACACAGAACTGCCCGGGTAATCGTCCTTTTTCTCGCAATACATAAATCCTTTATCCGGGGTAGCATTGGGGAGGGAGCAGGCGGTGTTTCAAGCGGCTGTTCTTGTTTGTGGGAGGGTCATTTACAGCTTCCTGCGAACATCCCGGTCCTCCGGAGAAACCTCTTCGAATCGGCGAGGGAACAAACAATGGTCCTGACAGACCGATACTCTCAATCACTAACTAGCACATTGTGTTTCAGGAAAACCATCTACAATCGCGGGCAAACCAAACGTCAATACGTCTAGACACTGTAGTGAAGAAGCATGAAAGCATTGAAGTGAAGAATCATGGGAGGTAGAATTGTCCTCCGTCTACCTTTCTTGATGTCGCCGTCATCTGTTGTCCTCACAAGAGGACCGAATCCGCTGATTATCACTTATTTGACCCGCTCTCCTTTCAATGGAAACAGCCTTACAAGAAACATGAGACCTACTCTGCCGACACTCAAGACCTAAGGAACACTTCAAGACCCAATGACTTATCCTCGATTTTGTAACTTCAAAATCGCGCGAGATCGTATTCATTATCAGCCCTATTCTATATGTATTTTTGTGACTGTAAAACATCGAAGTGCGGTGAATTGCAGGATTTACTGGAAAATCTTGGTATTTCCAAATGTTGTTGGTGAAACCTTCAAAATATTTATGAAAAACGTGCCATCACCGCATAGCAGTTGGTTCATTGGTTCAAATTTGGTAAAAGCCAGGAAAAGCTTCTGAAAATGTGGAATTGCGGTCTTTTACAAATATCTCTTGGTGAGTGTGCGGATTTCCAAGTAGAAGAATGTTGAAATTTACCAAAATCACGCGATAAACTTCCGAAACAAGCTCCCAAATTGAAAGAATACTAACTTTTAACGAGCCTCTTCGAAAATAGCAAGAAAATGCGATTGGGAAATAGTCGAATTTTCTGGTAAATGGCAGTTCTTTTTCGTTTTGATTTTATTGGAGATTCTTAGATCGGTACCCGCTCAGGGAACAAAATTCTATGTATAGGTTTTTAGTTTTTAACGATCATAATCCATCTAGAGGTCCAAATAAATTTTCTTTTATCGTTATTGATTAGGTTGGAATTACCTTTCTTTTAGGGTATTAAAATATTTCAGAAAAATACTTCCTATAACTATTTTTCTTTATTATGCCTTTCCTTCATATTGGAGCTGGGACACCCACACTGTTTTTCTTTTGTTAAAAAGGGAATATTTTTCTTTTTTTAAAGGCTTTCCCTCGATTAAACTTTGGATTTTTTTTTTTTTACAAATTGAACTTTTCCTACAAAAAAAAAAAAAAAAAAGTTCTTTTGTGGTTTTTGAAACCATAAAAAGTTAAAATGCTATTTAATATGAAGTACCTTACTGTACCTGTACAATTAAATTGATGAGCTCCAAATTTACGTTGATCGAATTTGTTTGCAAAAGTTCCGTTTGGTCAACTGAGCAGCTTTCCATCTTGTCTTGTTTTGTTTATTGTAACCGGAAGCTAAAACATCGTTTATTTCCAAAAAAATAAAATCCCTCGACCATATGAATTATCTTTTCAAATACTCCCTGTAAATACATTCCAATGATTTGCCGGCACGGCCGTGGAAAGAGAATCCGGGTCCAGGGGCAAAATTTTGGGCCCTTAACAAAAAATAAAAACACCCAACCATTGTTCGATATGCTTTCTGCTGACCAGGTTCCTTAAACCAAAACCGATTTAAGCTCCTCCAGATCAGAAAGGAAATATTGATCTGTCCCATTTTGCCCCCCCCCCCCTCCCCCACCCTTTTTAAAAATTTTTCTCAAGAAAATTCGGGCCCCCTTAGGAAGGGCATCGGGTCCAGTCAGGGCGGTCTGCAGGATCGTGTAGTGTATTTCGAGAAGCTGACTACAAAGCCTGCGTAAGACTTTTTCTCTCGGATGTTCACGAATTTTCTTTATTGGGAATACCATTCACAAATCATCACATCAGCAATGCGATGTCAATTATCGGAAATGTAGAAATCGCTTTTATCATAACAACCAATTACGTTTAGATGGAATGTGTCGGCTGGAGGAGTGAACAGTTCACCCGTCCTATGTGACGCCGACCCAGTGCTCTCGAATGTAATATCTTCATCTGGCAGAGTACCGTTCGTTTACCTTCAGTGAGATAACAGGCTCCAGGGAGGACTTTATTGGCGGTCGAAGGTAAGTGATCGTTGGCTAAGACCTTTACCAACCCATCTTCCGCTCCGTTCTTCACGTTCTTTTTCTTCGGCTCTGTTTGCACGGGTGACCCCCGACTTCTCGCTTTCCTTTATTGAATAAGACGCTCCACGAGTTGTGACCTCCGTTCATTTGGGTGATAACGAAGCTCTGCCGACTCTTCCCTTGGACTGAATTCCAGTCAGTTCTGGTTGTTTCCTAGCCCTTCCCATATCGTTTAGATTGATTTGTATGGTTTTCTGATCTTGTGAGGTTCTTGTGAGACAACAGTGAGTGCCTCTTTTTTTGAGATGTCACCCTGAAGCAATGCGTCAATAGAGGGCCATTTATTAGAATTGGTCCAGGGGTGCGGGACAACCTGAACACGAGAAAAAAGGCCCCTGGACCCCCGAACGCTTCTTTTTCTCCATCTCAGTTTTATCTACGGCTATTCGGCCATCAGCAATTAAAATAAGGTTAACGAAGTGTAATTAGTATATTTTTATATTCTCACTGACCGGGTACATGTGCGCGAGCCACATGCATATTTATCTTGTACAGCACATTGTTATTCCTGTTTTAAACTGTGGAATCGAATACTAATTGAAGTTTCGCAACCACTAATTATTTTATGTTATAAATAGATTGTACTGGTGGCCAGTGCACCTGTACATGTTCAGCTAAACTGTGCCATTATTGGCCGATATGCAGAATGCGGAACTGGATCGATAGCATCAATTTAATCACTGTAAATATTTAGTTAGCAAACAGATTAGCAATTGATGATCGCGCTAGGTCGCCTACTGGACGTCAAAATTGTTCATTCATTTCAGAGAGTTTTAAAGGGCAGAAGAGAGAATCATCAACGTTGCTCGATAGAAGGTCATTAAAAAAATCCTCTACCAGTTCATTTTTTATCTAATTAATATTCAGCTGATGACTGTCACCAAATGTGTGAACGTTCTTGAAATGTTATGTAGAGTTCACTTACCATCACCGTTGAAATTTGGAATTAATCCTATTTCGAGGTACAATACTACACATGACTAGCGCAGAGTGTAAAAACCATACAATCAACGTTTTGATGGGGATTAATTACCTACATGAGGAATATGTTGGTGAATAAATATATTCACGAAGATTTCTGACGGAAATTTGTCAACAATATAATTTTCTTGGGAATAGTAACAATACAAAAATTACTAGTGGTTTTTAAGAGTAATTCGTCTAAATTAGTAGGTGTAAACGCCGAATATGTCTGAGGAGAACTGCTGTCTGTGGAGGACTAGCAGAAGTTAGCCATACTAAGGCTCTTCTGGGTCAAACAAAATGCTCAGACCCAAAATTGTACGGATACGGAGAAAATGAATCGAAAATTATGAAAAACTCCCTGAAAAGAGACTGAGTATACGAGAATATCCAAATCGGCGACCTCCGACTTCCAACTGTTTCTGTGGCTCACAGAAATGAGGTTGGTGTAAACGGCGAACTCTGTTATGTCTGTGGGAAAACTACTGAAGGAGAGCATCACCATACGGAACAGAATCACCATATCACCATCACAAATGAGGCCCAGAAGTGCCGGGCGGACGCCGAGAGGCCGTGTCTTCTTAAGAAGACTTCCGCGTTGAGAGTGTTAAATGGATCTTGGAAAGGTATGGGGATGGGTATCGATACCCAATATTTCAAAACATCGATATTTTACCGTTGAGTGTCGATATTTTTGTATTGATACTGGGCCCTCCAGTTCTATCGAGTATCGATACTTCAATTCCGATATTTCGAAATATCGTCAAAATTTTTTCTCACTAGCTTAAAAAAATTGGTTTGAGTATTTTTCTTTGATTGATTTTCTTACTACCCAAAGAACTCACCAACCAATCTTTGAACACTTGTAATGGAATCTGGAATGTAAAAGAATAGTGGCTTTATTACTAGATGGAAAAAAGGAAAAGATGAAGAAGAAGTAGGAAGGCAGCAGTAGGAGGCTATATTAAGCCTCACAGGTTCAAAACATCAAAACAATGATTATCTTTCAAGTTTTTGCAGTTGAAGTTTGAAAAATTAATACTAGAAACGATACTCGGTATTTATAAATATCGATACTTTGCTTGGCCGATATTTGCAGTATCAATACCAACCTTCCCATACAGTATCGGTACAAAATATCGATTCTTGTTCTACGATACCCATCCCTAGAAAGGTAACCCGCACCGAGTTCAGAGAAGGACCCTGCCAGCTGAGTGGGCAACTGACCGTTGAGTGTCGACGATCGGTGGCCGACCCATTAGGGTCTCTATTATTTCCTCCAGAGCCCAACGATAAATCACCTCGAAAATACGGAGGTTGTAACAACTGATACAATAATTGGAAATCTCCCACCGCGCTCTCTTCACAATGAAACCCCCCTCCTTCCCGCCTCTTAGCAAGTTAGATGCTTCACGAGAACCTCTTAGGGTCATTAATCACGAAACGTTCATTTTTTATTATTTAGCATCCAAGGATAGCGATTTTACAAAGTATATGACGTTGAATTGTTCACAATAGTTATGATTATAGAGACAACTACTAAAACCGGCATGAATCATCTTTGATCAAACTTTTGGATTTCATGGATCTTGAAACATCGGTCACCTTATTCCAATAATTAAGGATTCGATTTATCATCATTATTGTTCCATCATTGTTGGAAAAATTTTGACCTTCAAACATATTTTTAAAACCACTTTAAACTATCACAGAGAGGTTTGTCATTTCTATATTACTCGTACAATAACCCTCCTAAATGAATCACTGATCTATGTATACTATACACCATTGTTTTGCAACTTTTGAAAGTCATATCTGCCCAGCAAGAATCGTCGTGGAGGTAAAAGCCCAATTCCATCTTTAACCCAAGCTTCATAATTATTATTGCAGCAAAGAAGTCAAAGGAAGCTGAAAAGTGTATTATTTACCTCACATCCGCAGAGCCAATCTACCTTTTCGTAGTAATGAGGGTTGAGCTTGCGAATCGTCAAACGATTTCTGCTTGCGTTTGAGGTTTGTTGCAGTCCTGTCAATATTGGCATTGGGCGTCCTGGATCGCGAATAATCACTCTTTGCTCCACCAACAATTTCACGAATCACGTTTTATAGCACTTACTGTAATCATCCCATATTTACAGGTAATAAAGTTCATTCACAATGATTGGGGACAATCAACTGATAATAGGATAAGAGTGTGTTTTGGTGATTCTAGCGCACTCTAGCGGATGAGTGAACAACTTTTGTTTGTGCTCTGAAATTTTACTCGCTTTATTTCGGGCCTTATCATTGGTTCATTCTTTGGAGACGGATCGAATCAAAAGCGTCCACCCATCAGGCGCATAGCCGAATCGTCGCTCTCGGACAGCGAAAGCCTAACCCTCCTCACCAAATTCACGACTCCACCACCCTCATCCTATGACTCTGGTTGGCGCGTGGATTTGAACTCTTCTGCTATTCAATGAGGATTCACGGACAAAAGTTGGAAAACTGATAATATTATACTTTTAATACTATTCATCAACAGCTATCTTTTTCATTTTGGGCAGGGGGTGTTGATGCGCCTGTGGTCCTATCAGCAGCCGCCCCTAATATAATATCTAAACTCGCCGAATCGAGCCTCCATTCTAGATACCGAAAAGATACCTACTGGCATTTCAGCACGTTATTAGGAACAAAATTAGCCACAAGAACCTTCAGCTGATCACTGAACTCCATACCATGTAATTGACTTCGAGATGCCCATATACAGTTGGGTGACTTTGTTTTAACACTTAACTTTATCAGTCCTTTGTATGAAACAGAAGCTGATATCCAAATTTATAGTCCAAGAATCTCTTTTCGGCAGACCATGTTTCGCTCATCTTTCAAATGTTACGTTAGTGAGCCCTAGATTCACGTCAGATCGTCATCCTACCGGTGGAATTTTATTTTCTAGGTCTGGTAGGACTTGAAATGTCCTTTGGGATCACTCAGCTGATTTCAGACGCTCCACAGTTACCATTCAAAATGCAGTCGGAAGTGAGGACAGGGAATGTCAATACCTAAAATGGTGTAATATACTGCATACGGACACAACGTAGAAGAACTAATATTCAGCGAGATAAAAATAAAACACCTACCTACGCTCCAGTAGGTACCACAATTATATTATAAAAGATTCGAAAAAACCGATTTCAAAGGGAACTCTTGAAACAAAATCAGACAGCAATTATCAGCTGATGCGATTCTCACAAGCTACTACGCAAGTTTTACTATGTTCAAACACGTTCACATTCGTGTGTACGTTCTCTTTTCTGTCAAAGTTGCGGAAGTGGATCCATCCATATAACCTTTCATTTGACTTCTTACAGAGAATGATGTGTTGACGTTTTGAAAATTGAACCCAACCACGCAATGTATTAAAGTGATGGATTCACCAACGGTCTTCAAGGTGTTCTTTTCCATTTCCCCCCTCTCGGTATTGGAAGGACGAATTCTTCGAAAAGACTCACGTTTCGACTTGACGCGTTACCTTATTTTTCCTTTCTCTCCCGTGCTCTCAGGCAGACGGGAGATGTATATATGTAATTTGTTTTTACCCCCTCCATCCGACCATTCCGACCCCCCGTCCGCCATTATTTGCCCGGCCGTACCGTGAAATAGGGCAGAATAGTCTGACGCTGTCGGTTCAGGCCGACCCCTAGGGGAAACACAAGAGTCGATCGGCAGACAACGCGTTGTCCCTCTTTAGTCACCGTCAACTCTACCCGTTTTCCCGTCGACGTAAAACACGGACTCGGTAAATTAAACGGAGCACGAAAAAAGGAAACCGCACAGGTAGAACGTTCGGTACGAGTTTTTGTCAAAATTGACATACTGTCTCAAACTCGAGTACAAATTGTTTTGTTCGTAATTTTTCCTCGTGTATTTGTTGCGTTTTTTCTAACGCCCTTCTCCATTTTATACCTGGCACACCAATAAATCATCTCCCTTTTTTTCACTCCCGCGAGAGGCGTCGGTGAACAATGGGTAAAAACTGTCGTTTCCACAATGCTCGTTCTGTGAAACGTCTATTTCATCTTATCCCTCTCGACAAAGTGACAACGATCAAATTTCGTCAGATTGATACGATTTTTTCGCCAGTCGCAAGCTCTATTTCAATTGGCTTCAGTGAAATAATGTTCTTTGAATTTATGGAATATAGCAACTGCGGAAATGATTATTATAAAGGGGGCTTTAGAAACAGAAAATTTACACGTATAACTTTTCCAAGTGAAAAGTCAATTCAAACAGAAAAGAAAAACATATTACGCCTATTTAAGCCCCTGAACTCAAATGTTTTCCTAATCATATCTTATACATCAACTGAATTATGACTATACGATTTTACTCCAATCCTACTAGGATAAACATGGTCATATATATAGAAAGTTGGGCATCACGAGTGGATTTCATAAAAGAGGTGATCATAGGTCGACAAAGGTTTCAAACTGATTGATGGTTTAATGTAATTAAATATATTAACGTATCTATTACATAAATTTACCTTCGTTAGTTATTTGACAGCAACCTTAAAACAGTACAGTCCAAATAGGTAACGATTCCCATATTTTATCCTCAAAATGCCATAACCGAGAATGGTAGTATTCCATTAGTTGTTTCTGAATCTCAATTGGTTTAGCACTTTCTCAGTTACAGAAAGATAGAAAAAGACAAATATGTTATGAATATTTTGAGGTTACATTAAATCAATACGTCTTTGCATCGGACAAAGAATCAGAGATTAGTCACGAGAGGAAATCTGCCAAACTTGTGTAGGGGTTCTCTAATTACAAGACCTATTAGTAGGGAAGAGATTTGAAGGAGAAGGCGGATCGCAGAGAGTATAGAAACTGCCTTGATGTGAAATATGGTCAAGCACCAGCCTTTTGAAGGACTCTGAAACCACGAGACCATCAGGGAATGGTCAAGGTCGAAGGTCTGCCATCATCGGGTGGAAGAGACATCAAACTCAGAAAATAACAGTCTTTTTTTACTAGTCGAATATACTGCAGCCAATTAACTCCAAAAGCCGGAGGGTCGAGCATCACATTCGCAGAGGAAGCTCTCCGGAAGTTCCCCTTCCATTCTACAGATCAACGTTCCATAAATAACCACAAATTACAGTTATGGTATGGATGATACGGGAACAAAGTAGACCAATCCCTACGTAGAAGCCCTTTTTGTGAATAGTGTAGTGATAGTGTAGGAACAGCACTTCCTCCACTCTGTAAATGCTTCTAAACCTCAAAGACACATATTCAATGTCTCCACGATGAAGCTGTATTTGAAAATGGGTTGATGGGTTACAATGGAGAACGGCCCAGACCCCCAGATCAGCATAGATGCTAAATTGTTCTTTTACTAACGGCTATTCAATGTTCAAAGCTACATCATTGGCCTTCTGCGGTCCGATGTTAGACATCTCCACATTGTTTGCATTGTCGCTTCGTGCAGCAGAGGTACTAGTTTGGTTCCAATCGACAATATAGTATTTGACCCACCTAACCGCATAACTTCTTGTTAGGTATCTGGGTGTTTAGAAAGGAGAAAATCAAGGAAATTTTGCTATGAAAACACATTTTCTTTCTTCTATCTACTCTTCAATTTATAACATGCCTACTAACGTCTTTGCTAGTATTGCGACAGTGGGTTCTCCAAGAAGTTCAAAAGAGCTAAAACTGATGGCCCACATGAATGAAAATTTAAACACTCCAGCCTAAATACTTCAGGGTGGTGCCTTCATTTCCTTTCGCCCTCCCGCCAGAAAAACAGCCGCTCAACGAAAAAATAATAGACCAGCGAGAGAACGAAAGAGTACAGCACGGAACTGCCGGTTTCTCATTAAGGAGCAAAAAGTAGTTCCTCCGCAATAACGTTTCAACTGTGTCTCCATTTGGTTTTTCTTTCCGCTGCACCGTTATCGTTTTGAGACTTGGAATGACTGAGGGCGGGGTCTGAAGGGGCTCCTTCCATTGTTCCGCCCCTGATGAGGAACTCTTGATGGTAATTGTTTTCGTTTTAGGAACCAGAAAACGATTAGTCGGTCAACCAACTGTTGTGTTGCCCACGACATTCTGCCTCCGGAGCTACCGCTCCTATTTTCCTTTCGAGAAAAGCCCGAATAACGGGATCGCTCTCTTCCTCTTTGAGTTGGTTACTATTAATTAAACGCATTGTTAGGCTTGGGTGGAAAGCGGAAAAGGCGATTATTAAGGGCGGAGTTACGATCGTTCAGATTTGATTGAACGAGTTTCGTTATTTTCTGAAAATCCGCTCAGTTCTATCAAGGGGTTATCGTTCGGATTGATTAGTTAGTAATCAAACTTACCTTTTTTCTTCAACTCCTCAAAAGCAGGAGTCAAGACGCAAACTAAAACAGTATCATCACGAGCCAGATAAGTTTTTTGTCAGTCCCCCAGTCAGAAAATGTCACCCCTCTGACTCGATACAATTCCTATTTAACGATTGCGTTTATAACCGTTCACGGGAGTGTTTTTCTCAAAGGTGAAGCGTTGACAAGATATACCTAATCTCTTGACTCATTAGAGTTAGGGTGAAGACTGGTCAAACGCTATTTCATCAAACTCTTCTTCATTCATAGGGTTTTTACTCACGACACAATGGCTATTTTGTTTCCCAGGTTGTTATGAGGGTAATCTTTTTATGTAGTTACTCCTATAAAAATAAACTCTCGTTAATAAATGGAAATAGTACGAACTACAATATAAAACGAAATACCTGATGACCGATCGAGTTATTAATATTCCTTAAACTGTAACATTTGATTGGACCATTCTTTTGTTGCACAGTTAACGCACACGTACTGACAAGACACTGTGAAATCATACCTTTAACGTCAGAAACGGTCGAAACGATGTATTGAGAAAAGAGCAATTTCCTCGGAATAGAATATAGTAGGTACATTAAATTCGAGGATTCTGGTTCCGGTGCAGTTCTCGTCGTTCTCTTGAACCATCTGCAACTGGAATTTGGAAGACTCTGAACTTCACTTTGTCCTTCAGTGTCCTATGCTGTCCACCCCCCGGATGAAATGTCTACTCCCAGTGCTTGCGCTGCCTCTGTCATTCAGTGAGCAGTATAAACGTATATTGACGACAGATGGGTGTAGAGTTGCCAACAGGCTGTTCCTCTATCTGAGACAGGCGAGCGAACGACGAACAACGGTCATGAGCATCTTACGTGGGTAGATGAAAAAGAAAGAAGAAAGCAAAAGGGAAACGAGAAAAGGAAAAAAAGAAAAGCAAAAATATGGAAAAAAGAAAGAATATTTCATTTTTTTCAAATTTTTATTTTATTTTCTGGCAGGCTGTGTGAGCCGTTTAAGAGATTTCTATAGACAATATCTGTAACATATAGGTAAAGAATTATTCAAATTTCTTAGGTGAAGACCTTCCTTCAGTTACAGCATTTTTTTAGAAAGACAGATTTGGTCCGTAGTTTCTTCAAAACTGTTTATTTCGTTGAAGCTTTCTACAATCTTCTAATTGTCATCGTCAGCTATATCAACAGCAACAAGATGGTCTAGTTGATCGACAACCGAACACCAATACGAATTTTTTAATGTTGTGCCCCCTCCGCCTTTTAGGGATTTAAAAAAATATGTGTGTGTGTGTGTGTGAAAAAAAAGTGTGTGTCTGTCTGTCTGTCTGATCTAATTTTCTCCTTTTGAGCATCGTGCTCAAGATTTCGACCAATTTTGGTGGAGTATTAAGGAAATTTGCAAATTAGAATACAGATAATCCCCTTAAATGTTTCATTGCTTACAAATCAATACATCAATTCGCGCATCCTCAAAGTTGAAATCCAAAACACATGACTTTCCATCGGCCTCATCGTCCAATTTCCCTTAATTTCGGAGGTTAGTACAAAATTACATTTCGATTTCGCTTAAGAGTTTGATATCATTCAAGTTCCTTCTTAATTCATTATTTCCCCCAATATGCGACACCGCTCAGGATTTCTATTAGACCATTCAGAACATTTCCCTAAATTTGGATGAAATGAGGAATTGCTCATCCATATGATTGACGTTTTTTGGGAACGAAATTTTAACTATTGTCCTATCTCTCGCCGGAACTTATAATTTCCATAAAAAGTTCAGGACCACGGTTAAATAAAAAGTAAGAAATGTACCTAATTAGAAAAGTTGGTAAGTACAGCACAGAACGACGGATGACAAGAGAATGGAAAATTGATAGAATCTCGGTTAAAGGAAAATTATCATAATATGATTATGATCATAACATCATAACATAACATATCATAACATATTATGTTCGTGACAAAAGCATAATTAGGTGGGCTCAAAAAATACTAGCAACTCGTGGGACAGGGAACCAGATGTTCCTCTTGAAGCGTTGTCCTGGTGATCAACGTAACAAAATCATCTCTCCACAAAATCAAACTATTTAATAGATAAATCCAAAACCTCACATACCCATTATAATTTTTTGTAATCAGTTTAATCATCGATTACAGTAACGTTAATTGGTTTGAAAAATAATTGTTAAGCTGCACATAGATGAATGTTACGAAATGTTTATAAAAAACAGAATCTCATGTCAAATAAATTCTTCACAATGAAATTTGATGGTTTCCAGGATAAAAGTTGAAAAGTAGTAAGGGGGAGGGGGGATTTACGTAGAACTTGTAAATTTATAAAAGACGCTCGTTCTTCGTCCACAGCTCATTGTAAATCCAAATATAAAACATTTTGATGAGCTCCAATTAGGCCATCGATCCCAAGCATTTTCTAACGATCCACTTGACAGACGTTGAACGTATATATCTGCGGTGAGCCGGTTATAATGGACTATATCGAAATACCAACTACAAGATAATGATCGTTCCCTTTTATTCAGTGAAATCCGCAGTGTCCCACACGAGCGCCCAAGCTCCCTACAATTCCTACCGAGCGGCGGTGTGTTTACTCCATGAAAGGAAGAATTAGGTCGACCCGTCTACATCAACCTCGCATACACAACTCGTTTCATGGGTCATTTTGCGGAAAGTGGTTGAATTGAGGTCGTTGAAGAACACGATCTTAGTTAGCGCTAATCAGGACACAGGTTTGTTCTCGAACTCGCAGTGGGTAAAATAAAGTAATGAAATAATAACAAATATCAATTTTCACAAAGTTTACAGGCCTGTTATACATACACTGATGTTTGTAATAGCTTGAACCTAGAGAACATAGTAATTCGAACATAGTAGGTACGTATCTATCAGGCACTATAAAAACACGGATACTATAAGCAAATTTTTGTAGAATACAAAGCTAGACAAACAGCTCAAAATCGAAAAATAAATAAGACCTCCGACAGGAAGTAAGAGTTCGTTGGGATGCAATTTTGAACACAATAAAGGGCGCAAACTTCAAACAATATTCTATCAAAAATCATTAAAATTAGGTAATTGGTTAGCCAAAGTGTTTTCGTTATAATCTAACAATTAGAAACTTGAGGATGCAAAAACTGTACATATTTCAAAACAATTTGAAATACTTAGTTATGCCTTTTGTTGTATATATGATGTAAGATTGCGGAAATGTCTTCAGTGCAAAGGAACACTTCATGAATAAGAACAGAGTAAGATAGAAAGTTGTCTATATTTCCACGAAAATAATTAGATACACAGTTAAACCGTTTTCGACGGTTAGGTCATCATCAGTAACAAATATGAACTGAACGTACATCACAGAAAGCACATCTTAAATGGACCCAGGAAAGGTGATTGAATCCTATCGACCAAGAAAAGTGAAAGGGGCGGGGAGGACCAAAAAAAGCCACTTGAGGCTTACAAAAGGGAACAGTCACAAACAGTAACATTATTGAGAGAGGGAGCATAACTTATTGCGAGAATAGACCAAAAAAGTGAGGAAATGCTACATATTGCCTGTTTGTCAGATCAAAAATAAACCGATGATCGGACTTATTCAGATGGCTTGCAAAGGCAGAATCACCTTTGTAATCCTCCAAATCCGTTTCATGCTCTTTTATTCGTTCCCTAAATTTCCTACCAGTTTGACCACATACTCAAGCTCATATACATGAAAATTTCACGGCAATTCGTCGCGAGTAACTTAGTCCGTAACACTTCATGTTTGCATGAAGTCGTTTAACCAAAGTTCGCTCAATATCCAACTCATGCTCAAGTGCAAATACTTTAGAATCGGCTTCTTTTTCGTGGAAAATTCACTGAAACGAACGGGGTCAGAAGGACAGCTTACTAAAATCGAGCAGCGGCAATTTAATTCATTGATCACCATATCTCTGTTAAACGAAGCTACTGTTCAGTTGGAGCAGATAAGAATTCCGTTTCCGATGGCTTCTTTATGTGACAACCCAGAATATTATACGACTAGTGCATGTGGCGGAGCACTCAGCGATAAGGGACGGTATCAAAGGAGGGCCTCAAGGCTGGCTGATTGAATAACAGACGAGCTTAGACCCCGCGCCCCACCACCTCTCACTCCCCACTCCGGTCTGAGGATCTCTCAAAGTGGTTTTCAGAGGTGCCGAAAGAGGAAATTGGCCGTTGGAAAGGCGCGGTTTTAAGTCAAGGAAGGGGAAGTTAGGGGTTGGAGGCGGCTTAATTAAAATGATGCTGCCCTGCTCCCCCCTCCCCCCGGGCTTTGAGATTGCGGGCACGCGACATGCTAATGTGGCGATCCTTTAGCGATTCCGGCGGTCTCCTGGGGAAAGATGTCAGTTTGGCTTCTACTCCCTTCACCTTCATCCATTAGAGTGCAGCTGGTAATATCGCTATCAATCAAAACAGACATTCACCAAACTAACTAAGTTCTCGTGACATTAAATATTGCAATCAAAGAACAACACCTAGACCCGAACTACTTTATCAATCCATTCGACCTTCGTGAGTTACTTCATTGTTGTTATTCCAGACTGTACATCACGCGGTCATGCTATCAAGGTAGCTCTGAGAGCTTTTGGTTGAGGTTTCGGTGATTAATGAAGGAACAGTTCTCGTTTAACCTTGACCTGTTGATGGTGACCATGATTCATAAACGGATTATTCAAGATAGTCTTGGATCATATCCTTAGAAAAAATCGCGCATGCGCAGATGATATTTTTATTCGAAATCAGTTCATTATTTGGGATAAATACAGTAGCTAAGAAATGTGAAGGTAACCATCAAGAATCCAACCCTTTTAGGGTGAGACAAGTGAAGCTAATGACGTGAAAACGCATTAAGTATGTTCCAAAAACCATAAAAGCTGAATAGTCGGGGAAACAACGATTTTATATACTGGGTTAGACCCAGAATGAAGATTACCCCAACAGGGAGTTTTATACCGGAAAACATCATATTCTTGTTCATACTGACCACAGCTATGCAGATTTTGGAGAATATATCTTGTAAGCGTTTCATCCCCTAAACACGCTGGTATGTTTTAATCTCGATTCCGTTTGGTTGGCAGAGCGCAGTATGTTTGTTGAGACTCAAATTACCTGAGAGTTCAAAAAATTAATCAGAAGCCCAAATTTGTTTTGGGGATGAGATCTCCTCAATGTAGGTCGCTGAAAGGCTGTACTAGCCATCCAGCCCATCATCAGGCTGTCCATCATTATACGCTAAAAACTTTGTGCGTTGAATTGGATGTGAAAAAGTACACCTAACGAGATTTGAAAAAACTCTGACAAGTTGGTTGTGGTACATAGCTTCCTCGTGTCGATAACATGCATTTATAGATCACTAGAATGTTGTAAACAGTAGATTGCAAGCTTGTTCCTATTCAAGGGGCAATAACGCCATAGGATACGTCCCCACAGACATCAAATCGACTTGCATTCTGCATATACTATACGTCTGTTCTCTTAGTCCACCACTAGAACCAGAGATAGCGGATCTAACATTTTCCTGGACTTAACGTGTGAGCATACACATACTGAAGTGTTGATTTTTAAGCGATGCATTTCATAGGGTGTTGGAGTTATTGGGTTAAACTTCCACCAAAATCGGATGAAAACTGGAAATTAGGAGTATTACAAGGATGCGTGGACACATACAGACAGACAGATAAACGGGGTGGTAACGGAAATTGTTCAGATTCTTTTAAAATATAAAATGGGTTCCCAAAGCTTCTGCCACATATCGATAGGCTCAGAAGCATCAATAATTAAATAAAAATTGAGAGCAATAATAAACAATTCATCCACCCTTAGCGTTTTTTCATTTAATAGTTTCATAGAAATATGACTATAGGTCTACGTCAGTGTACGTCTTTTGCAAAAGTAGATGGAACTCACAAATTTTTGGGCGGTATAAAATGAAAATTTTCAATTGCATTATCATGACCAACTATAATGAACTGCTGAAACATGATAACCAACCTACGATTGATTCGTCCAACTAGTAATCATCAAAATAAACACTATAAACCAGTGAATGTACTAGCAATAAACGCAACGGACGACGAATACCACGCGAACCAAACTTTGTAGGTCTTGAAAGTTCAAAGCATTAATTCTGCGTCACAGCGCCGCATTTATACCGAGAACTTGTGATTTATTATTCATGCTACGAATATGTGTTGCGCGTATCTCCCACCTCGGATAACTGCCTTTCCCCGTTTCATTCACCCCATTCGTCTCTTTCTTTGCTAGGATATCTAAGGTGCTCGGCTGGTCGCATGACATAATATAAATTATACTTTTCGAGGCTGTGATATTCTGCGGTGAATAGCGCATCGCGATAAAGTCGTATGCATGTCAACGTGCTATCACAATTCGGATCGGTATATTTTAAGGGATTTACAACATCATTGATAGAATTTTAGAAAAGCCACGTCAATTGGGGAAAGCAGTTGTTATTTCCAGGATAAAGGTGTGGTGCAATGAGCTAGTGCTGATTGATTCAACAGTTCACGTTTACTATGAAACGAAGGCTTCCAAGGAATGAATGGATCACAGTTACGTTCACAGTGAACTCTAATTAGTTGACAGATTATTCTATAAATATAGTCGTTACCTCATCAAGGAGACACTTCAGTTTATTACAAACAGTCCTATGGGATTCTTCTGGGAACTGTTGGAAGTTTATCACTCTCGTAACTGACAGGAGGGAGAAGGTGTCGTTTGCAATTGGTATAACGATTGTTGTAATTTTCCTAATTCAAAATAAATGTTTTCGTTAAATAATTTAAAAAAACACAATTTTTTACCTGATAAGGAAATGGAGAAATCTTTGGTCACCGAGACCACTAGGGTCTGTTGATTCAGAGAATTCAGAGGATTTGCAGACCTCTTCGTTACAGATTGGCGTTCTACTGTGATGGACTTACCCGTATAGGAAACACGATTTTGCTAAGACTAAAGGGCATTTCCGCGGTTCCTTAAGATGGCTAAGATACGTCCCTGCTTGTCCCTGTTTCAGCCTAGGAATATTGTGACAATATACATATTTTTCATGTCTTGTCAACCCATTTTTGGAACTCCTCATTCTTGTTACCCGCAAGTTGAGATTCAAGTCCCTAGTTCTGGTTGGAAGACCCTAATCCTTTTTTAGCAAGAGGATCAGCTTTCTTAATGCCTTCTACTGTTTCGAAACGTTGGTTTCTTGCCTTGAGTTAGTACAGGAAACTCCACATCGGGTTTGAGGTAATTGTGAATACAGATATTCATATAGATATCAGAGCTGCCGGGCTGTCTGACAATATGAAGTTTCAATAAATCTCTTATCCATTAATTATTGATTGGCTATATTGATGAGTTAGTTATCAATCAATTCAAACAATCTGTTATGAACACAGATTGATTGTACCTGAACGTTTGAAGGGGAAAAGTTGTGATCCTTGAATCCTGCAGCACCATTCAGCACGGATCAACTACAGTGAACCTGGTTCAAATCGAGGTAGGCTTCTTTTCCAGAATATCCATACAACAGGATTTGGAAGTCGGTTCAATCCCCAGGTAAAAAGAGTTAAAATTAAACCAAAATACCTATATAAAAAGTCTGGTATGCTTTACACTTTTTTGTACTTATATCTTTTGTAATTAATTGATACATTCAAAGGAAGGTTTTACTCCCAATGAAGACTAAATTGTACACAAAGTACTGAATATCTACTCAAAGAATGCGATCTATTGCATTTAGATGGTGGGATTCCAAGATTTTTTTGTTTTTTGTTAATTTAATTACTTCTGTTCACGCACTTAGAAATTAGTGGGTTTCAAATTTTGTACTAAATTAATTCTGTCGATAAATCATAAAATCAATATTACCAGGAATCCTTTCAAATGTAATCCTAATCACACTAAACTACTATAGTTTTAGGCGAGATGAGCATTTACTAAGTCAGATTAGGATCCAAATTCGACAAGGAAACTCCTATTCACAAAACGAAAAGTTTGATTTTTCGAAGACAATAATTTGTTTTGAATTCTTTTTGTGAACACAACACTAACTTCTACCATTAGTGATGGGAAAGGGAAAACTCTTGGATCAAACCTAAACCTTGAATCGAATTCAACCGAGACTTTCAGTTCTTGAAAATCCTATTGAACTGGATGAAACATAACACTTCAAACTAGTTACAAATGTTGAAGCAGAAACAATTTCAATTCCAACGATCATGATCTCAGGCAAGATAGCTCTGTTCAGCATGAAGCAACAATTAGTCAACAATTCATGCGTTTCATGATTCATGCATCCCATAATTGGGTCATTATCAAATCGCTGGCATCTACTGATAAAAGTCGAGTACGGGGTTAGTCTCGGCTTCATTTTACGGACCGCCCAGGTAATGAAACAGCATTAATCCCTTAATCCTTCGCCTCCCGCGCACCAACAATCCAGAATTATTGACTCCTTTCCGCAGACGGCATGAATTAGCTCCAGCATCGGAGAGCAAATCCTATGCATGACGAGGTTATTCTAAACCGGCAATTAGCTTTCGGGAAACGATCAATCATTAATGGATGGATCGCTACGGAAAACCGATGAGGTAATGGGAGGTTTTCATTTCACTACGGATACCTCATCGAACGGGGCCTAATGGCAAATTCACTGGGAAAATCAGCGGCACCGAAAGGGAACTTTGATCGGTTCATTGAACTAAAAACTGCTGGCATCCTGCTGAGTCAGAGTTGATTTACTCGACGCGGTTTTCCCTTATGTACCGACTCCCACTTCTACCTTTTAATCAGTCTGTCCGCCCCAGAGATGCTTTGAGCTTGATTTCCACTTGACGTGTATCCCCCCAGCTCGTTCTTCGGCGTGTAATTGCTAAAGGGTTTCAAAGTTTCCCCGTCTGTCGTGATTGATCATTGACGTTCTACAAACGGAACTTCCCGTTTCAGTTACGCGTGGAAAACTCCGTTATTTTATCTTTAGGCAATTACGTGAAGAGATTGTACACAAACAATGAAAATTATTACTGTAGTATTATATTTTCTCTTTTAGATATCCTTTCTACAGAGGACAATGGTCTACAAATGAGGAATAACAAAACAAGATGAATAAATATATTAATAATAAAGTCAAAGTAAATTAATAATAAATTCCTTCAACTTGCGGTAAACAAGTACCTCTTAAGAAAACGGAAACCACTCTCCCTAGCGATATTAACGGTAAAAAAAAAAAAATAAAAATAAAATAACCTGCCAACGTAGAGGTGGGAGAAAGCTTCTTTGTACTGGTAATATGAAACACGCATGAGCCGTTGAAATGTTTCAAATAAGTGTTCCCGACTAGATCAGCTCATGAGGCCATACTGCACTACATCTTCACTTTTTCTGCCAACATTCGCTCATAAGGCAATGCTACAATACTTATTCAGTTATTCTACCAACGTTCTCTCATAAGGGAATGGTAAAATACATCATCAGTTTCCTGCCAAGATTCACTCATTTGGTTATACTCCTCTACTAAGAAACTAAAAATGTCGGAATTAAATCATTAGGCCATGCTACAGTAATAGGTACTTCACTGTTTATGTGGATTTGGTCAAAAAATCAATGGTACACTGCCACAATGCTAATCATGTAAAGATTCGTTCATAAGGTCATGCTACTCATCCATACTACGTAAGGCCATATTACACTAACAAGAAGATGTATGGCCAGATTCGCTCATGAAGTCATGCTCCTGTGTGATGCTGTCCTCCCAATACTTATGGTCGTACGGACTACCGAAACTACTACTCCACTCCGCTACACTACCAGGAAAAATAGGCTTGTCAAAATTTGCTCAATATTTTAAATAATCTCAAACAATTCTTAATGTTAAAAGATGTGAAAATTAAGCTGCAAGAATTCACGAAAAAAAAAACATTTTCACAGTAGAATTTGGTTTAAAAACATTTTTCATGTTTTTCTTTCTTTTCAGAAAAATTGTCGTTTATTCCACTTAAAAAAACGCTGCAAATTCTTTCACTGGGGTTTATTATTCAATTGGCTTGTGTTCATGATTTGAATTTCTACTAAGCTTAGGAGGATAGAGCGAATATTGAATTTCAGGAGGCACACAAATATGATCAACTGATCAATCCAAATAGGTATTTTGCTTGAGAACACATTTACGTGCTCCATGCATATCTCCTGAAATTCAATAATCGCTCTATCACCTGTGAAACGAGCACACTCCAAAGCTTAATAGAAATTCAAACTATGAACGCAAGCCAATTGAATAATAAACCCCAGTGATTATTGAATAATAAACCAAAAATAATAAACCAAAAATCGTATATTCCAAGTCCCCGAGGAGGGGAGCAGGTTGCCCTGGGAGACGATCCTCATTGGTGGGGTCCCCTTCACTGGCGCGGTCGAGAGGGGGGGGGGTGAATTCCACCCAGCGGTTGCCCTGGGAGACGGTCCAACGTTAGCCTTCAGGGGTGGGGGTGGGGGGTGGCGAAGAATTCCACCCGCCCAACGTTACCACCCCCTGATATACCTACCTGCTCTGATCTTTTCGTCTGTATATAGATTGACGATGATGATGATGATTGATGATTGATCGAAACTGACGCCGGCACATAGGTATGCCGCCTGCAGCGCCGCGTCTCTTGAGAGATAACTCTCCTGCAGCGCGGCGCAGCTGGCGCCTCTTTCGGTAGGTAAATGAAGAAATCGCAAGCCGCAGACGCCGGCCGCAGACGCATCATGGATACCTCGACGCCGTGTCTTAAGTGAAAAACGAACGCGATCGACGGGGGGGGGGGGGAGCGGGCGCCCATCGCGATCTATCAGTGCGATCAAACAATACAACTCTACAGATGTGTCAGACGTAACAACGCGGCGTCACGCTTTGTTGCGGCAAAACGATCGTGCCGCGTGTTCGATTTTTCTTCAGTCCAAGAATTTTCCTTAGCCGTTCAGCCTTCACATGTGATACAACCTTCACGCGTTCGCGCCAACCTGAGTCACACCGGCGCTCGCGCAGCTGTCTGTCGACCGCCCTTGATTTTTCAATGATTATCTTGCTGGTTTCTCTACTTTCCATTGCAGTAAATACAAAAGAACCAGAATACAATTTTAAAATCACATTTTTCATAAAAATTCTTCATTGTTTAAAATAACAGCCGTTAATAGTCGTTAATGGCTAAAAATGAACTCTTGCTTCCGAAAACACGCAATTGGCTTCAAAAGGCCTCTTGGAAAATGATTACTTTTGTTCAACTCTTTTCTTTGTTGAAAAACTAGATTATTTATTTCAATTGAACTAGATAAGAAGGTATAGAATTGCTTACACATAGGTATTTAAACTTATGTATGAATGTTACATGAACAGGTAACTCACAAAAGCGCGATGTATCAAAAAGGCCACTTGGACTATAATTCTTTCAAACTTTTTGTTGTAAAAATGTAATTTTTTCAATCTAACTAGATGGAAACTAGAAAAAACATTTGCTAGTAGTTCCAAAATTACGAAATACTGAAAAATCAAAAATGACAAGACACAAAAAATAAAAAAAAACGCTGCAAATTCTTTCACTGGGGTTTATTATTCAATTGGCTTGCGTTCATAATTTGAATTTCTACTAAGCTTTGGAGTGTGCGCGTTTCACAGGATAGAGCGATTATTGAATTTCAGGAGATATGCATGGAGCACGCAAATCTGTTCTCAACCAAAATACCTATTTGGATTGATCAGTTGATCATATTTGTGTGCCTCCTGAAATTCAATAATCGCTCTATCCTGTGAAAGCGCACACTCCAAAGCTTAGTGGAAATTCAAATTATGAACGCAAGCCAGTTGAATAATAACCCCCGGTGAAAGAATTTGCAGCATTTTTTTATTGAAACTCAATCCCCCCCCCCCCCCACACAATAAAAACATCCATAATTTATCAAGTCCTTTAGCGCTCGTATTGCGTTAAAACTTCCCCAAACCCAAATTTAGACGATGTAGCCAATGGTAGACTGATATAGAGGAGGCACACAAATATGATCAACTGATCAATCCAAATAGGTACTTTGGTTGAGAACAGATTTACGTGCTCTATGCATATCTCCTGAAATTCAATAATCGATCTATCACCTGTGAAACACGCACACTCCGAAGCTTAGTACAGATTCAAATCATGAACGCAAGCCAATTGAATAATGAACCCGAGTGAAAGAATACTTATTTACCCCAGTAATAATATTGAATAATAATCCCCAGTAATAATATTTACCTATATATTATCAGCGTTTCATACACATCAGAATGCTTCAACCCGTGTATCGGCTATAAACTACAAGTATCCACATCGGCTGTCACTCCAGTAACCACATTCACTACAACTCGACGCTATCGGCATCACTAGGTTACAAACAAACAATAATAAACCAAAAAACGCAAATGTTGGCACCATAAATCGGGCCATACATCGGGAATGGTTTGACCTACGGACGTGGAAAAGGGCTCATTCGATTCCTCATGATATGTTCTTCAAATAGGTAAATATTTAGGCCAATTCGACTTGTTTTGAGGTTTTTAGGGATTTTACAAAACTTTGACAGCCCTTAAAGGGCACTTTAAATTGAGTGAGAGAGCTGGCTCAAGAATTGGGGCGTCGTCGGACCAAGATGGATTTTTCCTGAAAATTTCAGATCTTTTGCTCCAGCCGTTTCGGAGATATCGTGCGTACGGCGTACGGCGGACGGACGGAAAATTTTTTATTGCAGATTCGGATTCTACACCCTTTGAAACGTAAACCATGAAATTTTCAGGGGGGGTTAGAATTTTTTTTTTTTTTTTTTTTTCAGAGCGATTACAATGGTTTATTATTGAATAATAAACCAACAATAATAAACCAAAAAAAAAAAAATGGATTCGAATAGCTTGATATGCACTTCTACATTCGGTGTAGCCATTATCTATCCAGATTAAACGGGCCTTCAACAGCCTTGGTTATCCCACTTGGAGCTTCTCTCGCCGGGCATGCCACGATGATGTGCTCGTTGGTCTCTAGTTCGTTGCCACAGAACCTCCACTGAGATGACTGAACGACCCCAATCCTCTGGAGGTGTTGGTTGCAGCAGCCATGACCACTTCTTAGACTCGTTATCGTTTTAAAGAAGGCCTTTGGTTTCACCACATTCAAAACTTTAAACCATGGTTTCATGTAAGCATTAGGAAACAGTGGCTTATACCTATTCCCTGCAGGATATTCGTGGAAAGTTTTCTTCCATTCTTTCAGTTGGACGACTTGTTAATGTCGTTAATATTCCACATGTTTATGTCGTTGTATCCAGTTGCCGTTCTGAAAGCCCTAACGAAGTCCACTATTTTGGCTATGACATCCCTCAGAGACCTCCCATGGAGAACTTCATTATGCAGACGGATAGACCGGCCCTCTGATCTAAGGCTTTAAAAGTGGTTGTGGAAGCGAGCTCAAAGTCGACGCGAAGAGGGATGAATGGAGTTGTCGGCGTGGAATGGGGAAGGGGTAATGGTTGAACGAGGAAGGGATGGGAGGGGGTTACAACAGGACAGGAGGCGAAGAGAGGAGGCTCAGGGAAAGAAAACCCACCGGAATAAAGGGCAGCATTGAAAAGAAACCAATTAGGAGGAGATTAATGGAGTTCTGCTAATGGCCTACTCCATGGTTTTTGTCAATAACCAAAAAAAGAGCATGAATAAATAATAAATCATTCGCACAATATAAAGAAGGTTGAAACGGCGATTTTAATTCGAAGGTCCAGTCACTTGTACCGAGATTCTTCGAATGTGAGAAAGAAAGAAACAAACATTCTAAGTAAACGATGTTTTCCAATATACGTCCAAGTGAGCAGTTATCAATGCTTAAGGGTACTTCGTAATTTTTCGAGACTGATGAAAGTTATCAGACTATTTTTGTTTTGTTTTGTTAAGTATATTATTCTGAAGAGATGGAGCCATAGGAATTTTCGAATAATGGCTAGAAAAAATTGGAGGCAGTTTGAAATAAAAAACTTTATGTTTGGGCTTAGAATATTCAAAACTCATTAAAACTTATTCGATGTAGTGCAAAAATGTACGAAAAACGCTGCAAATTCTTTCACTGGGGTTCGTTATGCAATGATCCATGATTTGAATTTCTACTAAGCTTTGGAGTGTGCGTGTTTCACAGGTGATAGAGCGATTATTGAATTTCAGGAGGCACACAAATATGATCAACTGATCAATCCAAATAGGTATTTTGGTTGAGAACCGATTTAAGTGCTCTACGCATATCTCCTGAAATTCAATAATCGCTCCATCATCTGTGAAACACGCACTCATCAAAGCTTAATAGAAATTCAAATCATGAATCATTGACTAATAAACCCCAGTGAAAGAATTTGCAGCGTTTTTCAAGAGCATTACAATGGAAAACTGTTCTACCTGAAAATTTTAAATTTCGTAAGACGGAGCATGCATATCAGAATGCTTCAACCCGTGTATCGGCTATAAACCCTTTTAGGAGTTCACTCCATTATCCACATTCAATACATCACAAAGTTACTGCGATAAAAAGAAAAAAACCCTGTTGTTTTTGTTTTGATTGCAGTAACCTAGTGATGTAGTGAATGTGGACGCAAATGTTGGCAGCATACATCGGGAATGGTTTGAACGGACCTGGGGAGGGGATCATTCGATTCCTCGTGGAGTGTTCTTCAAAAAGAGTACAAATTTATTCCGCCTTGACTTTTTTTGAGGTTTTTAGGGATTTTACAAAACTTTGACAACCCTTAAAGGGCACTTTAAATTAAGTGAGAGAGCTGGCTAAAGAATTGGGGCGTTGTCGGACCAACATGGATTTTTCCTGAAAATTTCAGATTTTTTGCTCCAGCCGTCGTTTGGGAAAATTTTTATTGCAGATTTGGATTCTACACCCTTTGAAACGTAAACCACGACATTTTCAGTACGGTTTATTATTGAATAATAAACCAAAATCGGACGAAAAACACTTGTTATCTTAAGACTCCAATGTTACATTTTTGATTTTTCCACTACTTAAAGGAAGGTACGAAATAGAAGTTGATCCTTTTCTCTTTTCAATAACATACTTTTCATACCTTAACATCTAATTTCCGTGTTTGTACAAATTTGATAGACTCACTACATGGAAACAGACAACCAGGATGGTGATTTTGTTGTGTTTAGTTGTTATTTAATATCTCAGCTAAGCTATATATATAAGATAAAATACAAAAGTACATTAATAATTCACAAAAAGAGACGGTTACGTCCGCATCTAGAAAGAAAAAACCAACAGTTAAATGGTGGAAGAAGTCACTACGAATTAATATTCAATGTGGGTCTCGACATTGTGATGTAAGCAGCTGTAGGTGGTCCGTTAAACAAGTCGGTAGCTTAGCTTTCATTCATGATTGGATTCATAATTCATAAATATGTCCGGTGATACCAAACTCCCTCGATAAACTTCGAATACTCAATCAAATAGCTACAACGACAGTTTTTCTTTGTTCGGTCATACATTCATGCTACCTTAATGATAATTAAAGCGAGCTTGTTTTAATAAGTTAAAACCATTATATTCTGCTAATTGTTTTGTTCTCAATACTAAGTATCATGATAACTGTTACCGGCCATTAATCATTTTTCTCCTCGATTACCAGGGTCATTTTTCTCCTCGGGCTTGAAACAGGTCAACTTTTTACTAACCATTTTACCACTTAAACCAACTCCTTATCCCATACTTGCACATAACAGTACAGCTTGAAAATTCCTTGCATTCAGTTGGAGCCACTCCTTTCTCATTATTTGGGAAACCAAAAGTCTAGTGAGCTCCGGGTTTTCCACTGTGACAATTAACTAGATCTTGCCCCTGTGCGTTACGAGTTTTCATAGTCCCCCCATTTTACCGTCAACCGCCCCTTCTCCGGAACATTTTTGGAGGCGTTACCAACAGTGAAGTGATAATTTATGTGAAATATCTAGTTTGAGGGACTTTCTTCCTACCTCTCATCTTAAATTGATATTCCTAAATTACATTCCTAGTTTCAATTCCTTGAGCTCAATAAATCTGTGTACAGTTTATATTGTGATAATTCAAATTAAGTATTCTAAAGTGTGTTTTCGAAAGCGGTGTTAAGAGCGTTTACTGCAACCCCACCAACAACTATAATATAGTTGATGGATGGAACTATAATATAATAAATTGAATCATATTATGATTCCAGCCATTTTTATCCTATACTTCAAGGTATACATCCAGTGCCATTTTATCAAGGAACTACGTGGTTGTAACAATCTCACCTAACCAAACCAAAATCAACAGCTCTGTCATGACGCTATTTTTCCTCTGGATGAGTTATTCTGTATTGATCTGCAAGAAGTTTGAAAATTGGCAGTAAGCAATGTTGTCTCTTCCAGCGACGCTGCGGCTACTGCAGTGTTTGCTGTTCGTTCAAACCGAGCAAACGAAGCGGCGAGTGAATTTATGTTGACAGAGTTTTCCGCCTCCCTGGAAGCGCTGACCCAGAATTGTTTCACAGCTGATACGATATTGTACTAGAATGATCTAGTTTCCTACACGAATTAGTTAATCATTAATTGAAATTCTCCCAAAGTGATTGGTTATTTTTTATCCTGTAACTGCGGATTGATGCAAATGCAAAATCGTGATAAGTATTAACGAAATAAATTGATTATTATTTGAAAACGTACTGATAACCACGAATTACAGCTTGGATAGAAAGAATTAGCGTGTGGCCATCGTTCATACCTGAAACAAACAGAAAAGCACCTTAATTAGGTGAGTGATTTCATGTGCTCAATAGGGTTCTTGAAACCATATAAACAGACTTGTTCAAACTTGGAAACGACATAGACAAAAAAAAAATTACTTGATTACGTGAAATTGAGAATTCTTGAAACAACCTTATATAAAATGCTAATGCTAGGTATACGAATGTGCTTTGTGTACATCTGAGGATGTCCATTGCAAGCAATGATGAAAGGTTTACTTTAGAACCCTGTCACTTAGTTGATTATGATGATTTGCCCTAATCCGCAATTTAATTCGGGGATATCTTCGGTACGAGGCTTCATATTAGTTTTCTAAAATGTTTACATCCAAACTCTGATTAGCTGTTAGGTACTGTACTGAATGATGAACTTGAAGAAATCAAGTTTTCGATTGTCACACATTGAGGAAAATGTTCATCAAACTTCATATTAAGAACTAATGAACCCTATCTGGAACGATAATAAGGCATAAGGGTAGAGAAGGGATGTTTTCGCCTCAGGAAACGTTCTGGATCTCTGAGCTAACAAATGTATACGTTATACGTTTCTAGTTGTAAAAGAAGGGAGCGAGAGTAAACTGTCATTCTAAGAACGAGTTAAAAGTCTAAACAGACTCTTTTGAGTGTTCAAAGTATATGATGTATGTGGATAGTTCCCCCTTCCCAATTATCAAAACTGCCTCCTAATATAATAAGATAATTTCGCACCTTCTAGCGGCAAGGTTATCCTTAAGGTGTTGCGGTAATGAATCGCCTTAGCACTTGGAAGGGGCAACGATACATTCCACCACCTCCCACATTGCGGTAGCAGAGCGTAGTTATCATCCATGCACCCTTAATTACTGAATGTGCTGACGCCCTGTTGCCCTTGTGGTGCCCCATCCTACCGGATAACCCACATAGGCAGAACGCCTTTAAAGTATTTCTTCTTGAATATTACAATTAACCTATGTCATGGTCATTGAATAATAGGGACAAACGGTAACAATGACACAATCTAAAGAAACAGAACGTTTCTTGCAATCAATGTAGAGGACTACGCTTCACTAGCGCATTAGGGGATAAACGATCAAGTTGTAATAAACTCGATTTCTTGAAAGATGGTTCCATTGAAATCACATAAAATAGGTCGATCATCATCAGAAGTAGACAAGTATGTAGCCAGGCTACCCGTGGCGTGGCAGTGTCGTGATCGGATCGTGATCCGTCTGGCGACCGTAACAACATTCTTCGAGGAAAATGAAGGGGCCTGTTCCCACTTGCCCGGGACGTGACAGTGCCAGTGCAAATGAAGCTGGCACCGTGCTCTCACCGTGATCCGGCACATTAGTTAAGGACGATATCTTTTTTATTTTCACGGCCGGTTCTCTGGTGGGTTTTCAACTGTCTTTCATCTTGAATGACGAAAAACTGATGGGGATGGCTTTTCATTGTGTGCCGTTTGCTTTTTGAGATGAACTTCCAATTTGCTCAGCAGTACGTTGAACAAATTTTCTGATATTCGAACAATTTTGCTCCCTCATTTATTCTTTGTGTAACGCCTTGAATTCCTTTCCGCCCCTCTCTTTTCCCATGCTTGATGGACCCACATCCGTCCCTTTTTCTGGTTTTCCTCGTGGTTTTCTCCATCATTCTATTAAAAGATGTCCAGAACCATTCCATAAAGGCCATTGGACGAATGGATTGGACTGATTCCGACACGGGCGTCAAATAATTTCCCTCAAATCGTAACTTTCAGTTTGTTTTGACTGCACCTTTCGTTCTATTCACGGGCCGCTCGGAAAAGCGATAGCAACCCCCCAAAAAATGGTTATGTTCCAGTAAACACAGACCTTCATGGACGTCGTAGGCGTTTCTACCACTTCGAAACTGCCGTTTCGCAGCCGCCTCAAGAGGAGGGAACTCCTCTTATCTCCCCGGCTTATGCGCATTACGTGAGCGCGATGGCCCGAGAATATGACCTCATTACCTTCCGTCCCCCACGACCCTGCTAATACGGTCCGTATTACGCAAGAATGCCTCGCTGATTTTCACCCCTTCTACGCCACTTTTCCCCACTAAAAGCAGTGAAGCTGAACAAGTTTAGAAATGCGTTTCGTCCTTCCCATTTCTTTACAGATTCTTCGGTTATGGGCATGTCTGTGTTTGTCGTGTGAATATTTGCACATAATGTTTTTCCCTGTCGACCATTGTAGGTGTTTTTCACAACTCACCTGTACATTTGTGCTAGAAACACACACAAATACTAGCCCGATGTGAACATCGCAAATGGCCCGATCGAAACGCGATCATTGAAATGTTTTAAACAACCTTAAACGCTTTTTGTTAAACATGTAAAAGTGAATCACTCCAATTTCATTACAGTTCCGATTGTTACTCATCACAAGGCGAATTCATTCCACATGTCACAATTTTTATTGTTTATCTCATTCATTCACCGTTGAGATTCCAAGACAACGACTTAGAACCGATTTATAATGACTTGTTAGACGACAAACTGTGTTTCCTCCTTGAAAAGAACATCTATTTTAGTTTGACGAACTCAATAGAAATTTATAGGTTTGTTTTATAAGATTGAAATTGATTGATAATTCACCTTGGAAAGAAAATCGGTTTTAAGTCGTTGTCTTGGAGTCTCAACGGTAAATGAATGGAACAAACGATAAAAATTATAACATTTGGAATGAATTCGCCATAATATGGCTCAAAATATGACTCATCATATTATGATGAGTATCAACCGGAACTCCGATAAAACTGGAGTGATTCACTTTTACACATATTCACGCGGCAAAAATGCCACGGAACATATTCCCATGGGCATGGAAAGCCTTTGAGTTGGAGCACTGGAGGTCTCCGGCGCCATTTCTATTGAGTGTACTATAACGTGAAGATTAGGAAGTGTGAAAATAATGCAAATGATTTTTATATTTGGGCATGCGCAGATAGATTTATTGCTTCCGAGTCTACTAAGGTAGCGGAAGCATTGTTTTCACTTTCGGAATGTGAAAATTTTTTTGTCTCCAAAATCAAAAATTCCACTCGCATTTTGCGTTTTAGACCTTTCTGAACAATTTTGGTTCCGTGTCTGTCTGTGCGTCTGTGTATCTGTCTGTCTGTCAGCAAATCCTTGTTACGGGCAACACTACACGAAGTTATAGTCCGATTTTGATGAAATTTTCAGGGATTGTGTGGGTTGGGGTGTAGATGGTCCCCATAGGTTTCATGACAATCGGATCAATAGTAGCCTCTGCGCATGCGCAAACGTGAAACCCTTGTTACGCGCTCAACTCTGGGAGTTCTTGACCGATTTCGATGAAATTTTCAGGGATTGTTCGGATTTATTAGGTATATTTTACAGTTTGTTCAACAGTTGAACATGCCTACCTTTATTTTCTCAATAAATTTATCCTAATTCAATATTTACTTCGCCTAATTGAACGAAGTTCTTTAGTCAATAATAATTTTTAATGATCTATACAGTCATGTTATGGATACGAGGAAGCTATGTGCCACACCCACTTGGCAGACGTTTTTTTATTTTGTATATTCTTTATTTATTTACTTTTTTTACAATCAAACTAATAGGGGACTGTGGTTACTTATTGGTAGGCTGGGGAGTAAATTTGATGACTCATTTGGGAATAAGAACCCGATTCGTGGAGTTGAATTGTTATTTTGATTCGGAATCATTATTCAAAAATCTCCCTCTGAGACTGATGACCAACTCCTCTCAATATGGAGGAGTCAAGGAAATTAGAGATTGAGGAAGAAATCATTATTCGGACATTCTAGGTGGTCAGCATCGAAGCAGAAAATGATTTCACGCCCTGTAACATCCTACAATTTGAGATAACGTAGGAACTAATGGTAACCTAGCCTCAACCTCGAGAATGAGGGTCCTATCTCCCGGAAAACCTAAAATTGGAAGTTGCGGTAAGTAGCGAGAATAAAGAAGGTCGGAGCCTGCTCCGAAAACAGCTGTTGTTCCCGCAGCGGGGATCTATTACTCCCCTACAAGGTCGTTCGCTAATGGAGAGTAACACTTCACCCAACCCCACGGCCGCCGTAGGTTGATTTTTTTAAAGAATCACATCACTCCTCAGTTTGTCCATTATAGAAGACTCCACGGACCTTCGGTTCACAAAAGTACTTCCAGAAAAATGGGTGTGGGTCTCTAAGCGATCCAAATGCGAGGTTCCCTTCAGGAATATTACATCGGACTGTTAATCTCAAGTATAGCTGTAGCTTTAAGTATAATGTTCGTTACCATCGAATGAAACATCAAAATAGGTTATAGTTTATCACATTGTGGTACCAAATGAAATCTACTCGATATCGTAGTAAACCATTGAAGTGGTACAATAATTCATTAAACCATTCAAAGAAAAGCTAGTTGAAACATGCACATTTTTATATACAGCAGAACTTATTAAAAACAGGTTTTCCGGTATCTCATCGCTTTTTCAAAACATCACTGATGATTCGTAAACTATTAATGGCCTAAAAGTGCAAGACGATAGCGCCAAAACCTGCGGTATACCTGATAAAAAGGGAGTGTTCATTGAAATAGAGACTTGACCCCTTCCAAGCGTTAAGGTGATTATACTGCAACACCTACAGGATATCCTGGAGGAGTAGGCTCAGAAGCTGGAGGTTTCATGAAATAAAAAGGGGAGCTATCTATTTATCAGAATCTTGCTCCCTAAATAATGCTTATTTCGCAAGTAAATCGCATCGAGGAAGAGCACACAATGTTATTCTCCATAATCAAATCTACCACTTGCTTTTTTGGTTGCATAGCTTGCAAAAAAAAATTATTTGGGATCCGTGACAATCTGCCTAGGGTAAACGCTTAACACTGAATCCTCCCTCAAAAATTTCAATGACATCGGACAATATCTTGTAACTTTGATTTCTCACAACGTGTCAGTGTGACTTTGTTCGAACTCGGCGATAGTTAGGATTACGACTACGTTTAGGAACAGAGCCAATGTTATTGTGATTGGTTGAGTAATTACCAATGTGAGTAATTAAAAATTTTGGTTCATTATTTTCCAATAATTCGCCTTTTAATCGAATAGCAAATATTTTGTATAACCCTCCTGTCAAATTATTGTTGCAACGAGCCTCAAAAGAGCGTAGACTTGACGTAAAAAATCTTCCGAACTTGGGCAAGACAAAAGGTCTAGTAGGTCGTAACTTCTACCCTTCCCATGAACAGATTGTATGCACCAAAAACTGGCAAAGCTCACATAACTGAGAGAAGTGACATTTCCCTAGTAATTAGGATGCAGAATCAAGCGAGATTGGTTTCAGATCAGTGGAATTTCACTCTTAGGAAATAACCGCAATTTATGAACTTAAAAGTAACCCACAAAACCAACAACGAAAAACCTGACAAAACACCAAGCTACACAGAAAGGTTACCTAACACAGAAATAATAAACAGCAATAATAATAATAATTATAATTTGCTTATTTCTTTGTCAGGAGATTGTGATGGTTTGCTATTGTTCGGTACAATGTATGAGTATATGCTATCAAGTATTGAAGGCAGCTGTATCGTTCGTAACATGTGCTGTTGCGTAAACATGAGTTATGATTCTATTTCGCATATTAGCAGTATAAATTGTTTACTCTGTATAATTATGGGTTCAACCATTTGATTCGTGCTTTATTTTTAAACTAAAACTAGGAACACATCCATATAAAAATTGAGGAAGGTGCACTGCCCACTCAAGGGAGACGTTTTATAAGACAAAGAATTAGCCGTATTGCCTACATTTAAGTTGACGTTCTTGCGCCAGGATCAACCGCCCTCTTGTTTCGTAAATTGCTTCTGGAAAAACTGTTGCAACGAACGATTTCCCTCACGTAGACCTCAGACATTCCAATATAAAGGGAAGAGAAAAGAAACGAATTCGTGTTCATCTGTGGAACAAAAGCCTCCCCACCGATGTGTGTCATGACCACGAAATAAGGAGGGAGGCGTGTGAAGAATAAAGGATCTTTCCTTGTCGAAGCTTCCTTGACATTTCTCGCCGTCACCTTCCTGCCAGCGATGGAAATCACTCGGGATAATGGGACGGGGAGCAGTCGTTTCGGGCTATTAGTTGCGCAAAGATTGACACAGACTGTACAGATGTTTCACCAGCCGGTCGTGAGCCGACGGGATGATGCAAATTGGAGGCTTCAAATTAACGATGAGTCGGCTTTGCCGCTGATGCGGAAATATTGCGGAGATCGTATAATCTTCAATGAACTGATTCGTATTGAAGCTTTCAAACGTCGCTACCTGCTATCGAGAGATTGATATTGTGAAGTGAACCTTTTTTAGTCCAATCCTCGCTATTTCCGTGGATACGTCTCATCTGTACTCCATAAATTTTACAACTAACTACATTTATATGTTTTCTGTTTTCAAGTAATACTAATAATTATAAAGGTCCATTTTAATCTAAAATACGGACCGACTAAACTTTTAGTTCATTATTTTCAATACCCGATAACGGCTTTTGATCCCAATCAAAAAATGTTTTTGGTAACATTTCAAAATAAGTAGGTTTCAAAAATCGAATAAAAAATGTTTCCGTCCGCCTTCCAAAGACAGCTTTTCCCCGAAACCACTGTACGAAGGTTTAAGAAGTTTGCCTCTAAAATCCAACATCGATCGAAGATGTACCTGCAATCTCGGCATCTTGGTCAATCAACCCTAACGGAAATCATGAATCATTGAATAATAAACCCCAGTGAAAGTATTTGCAGCGTTTTTATCTTGTCTATGTAGAGGCCTAACCTTATCACAGTATTGAATATCTTGAATACAAACTCATCAGCCAAAAGGAAACTTTGATGGACAAGTAATTAACTATATCTTCACTTCGGTTTATTATTTTCAACAGCAATCGTCTGTAATCGTACGTCACTATACGTTTCATGTTGAGATTCAAAATCTGCAACGCTTCAATGTTCGTCCGCCGTACGTGAAATAAAAGGCCTTGAAATTGATGTAAAAACTTCGTCCTTTTCGCACATGGACTCCACTGGGTGACTAGAGCAGATCGTTTCACACTCAAGATGTGTGGGCCAAAAACATGGCTATGAGGAGTTCAAGAATGAAATCCTTTGTGAAATAATTATCACCATTTGAGTTGATCTGTTTAAAGAGTGCATGTAAATCTTCGGTAGTTACATTCTACCTTGGAACACTTATCGGATCAGATTAATAATAAGCTTTACATGGCGTCATCGTTGATGAATCAAGTGACCAATATGCCAAGGATCTTGGAAAACCTTGAATCTCGACAATATTATAATGCCTGGGCACAGTTGAACGTCACGTTCATCTGCTCAATCGGCCAATTAAGTAGATACTTGAGATAAAAATAAATATTCCTTCACACAGCCTGTATGCGATGACGGGGAAGTTGGGAGACTTGCAATAGTCAAAGGCATTGCCGGTATGTTATCATTCTTGGACATCCAGGAAGAGAAGGCCGGCAGAGCGAGACGTAAATCGGAGAACGTGAGGCCGCGAAGGAAGACGGCAGGCGGATTCACCGCCTTGACCCCTCGGGCACGTAGGGACCTCAAATTGAATGTGACGAATTCTTTTATACCGAGAAGGGAATGGGTTGGGTGGAATTGCATTGCGTTTTCAGATATTAAGAACTACGTGAGTCGGATCATAAACGAGAATAGGTCGCCAACTTGGTGTTTCGTAACCGTTCGTGGAGCGGAACAAATACCATATTTTGTTCTTTTACTTGGAAACTTCATTGCACTTTATTATGTTCTGTGGGTTTTACCTGGAACACATGACAGAAAGATCACGTTGTGAAAGCTTAGTGAGTTACATTCAAACACATTACATCCCAAATGGGCAGACATTTCACACTTTCTTTGGCAAAAGTTTTTATTCAGTTAGGATTGCCTTTCTGTGCACACAAAGTCAACTACCAGCCGAATTGACGCACAAAAAGTTTGGGTCGCTAATCTGAACTAATTCACGAACTTGTCGGCCAGTGAACCTGGACCGTTTCTTGAGGTAAGAATCAGCGTTTAAACCCAAAATATGGAATTTCCCAACGCATGGTAATACTATTAACAATGGAATAACCTATAATCGGGTGAATGCAACATTTCAAAAGATTCGGATCCTTGTAGGCGTTTGAACGATTTTTCACAATTTTTTGAGTTTCCCATAATATAATTTTGATTCAAGATATTAAATATTTGCTTAAATAGTGAGGTTTTTATAAACGTTTAAGCGTAGATTTTAAACGTAGATTTTTATAAAGGTTTAAACGTAGATTTTGTTCGTATATCTAAAGAGAAAATTGGATCTCGGATGATATCGGAAGGAACTACACACCGGGTTATTCAAACTCACTAAAACATTACATTCATTTTTTGGAACTGTTTACGACAATACTACCGGCCGAATCCTAGAGAGATTTATTACTATTGATCTTTATCTGTAGGACGCCTTCAACAAAGGCAGCTACAGAATTCCAATGCTCCTCTCTCAGAAGTATCTATAATGTCATGTCCTGACATGACAGTTCCAAATCATCCTGCAGCCGTGCTCTTTCTGATTCCCACTGGTTACACACGAAGAAAGTGTGATTCTTGGCACTTAAGACAAGTTGGAAACTCCCATTTTATCTAAGTAGGTTTGTAAATTCACAGGTATCAAAACGGATTCACACGTAATCACTTTCCCAATTCATATTTGATGGGCTACATTAGAAAAATGGCGATTACAACAAAAAACGCAGGGCAATGAACTGCTGGCAGCTGCAATCCGCCCCAAGCCGCGTTGCTGTCGAGCAACCTATACCCCACACAGTTGGTTTTGAGTCTTGAACGGATAACGACATTGTACCTGTGTTGTGATGAACCAGCATCAAGTCACAACACAGGATGAAAATCCAGCTGTCAACCCTTAGATGTGGTGATCCGTAAAGTTTATCGTAGCCAAAAATCTAGCAAGAGAGCAACTCGCGAAATGCAGCTGAAACATCCTGAGGAAGGCATTGGAAAGGTAATGGTACAGTATATACCCTTCCAGAGAAAGAATTTCACCATTCGTGTACTATATCAACAAATTCCAAGAGAGATGTTCAAACAAATTTGATTATTTACCAACCTATACCAAGCGTCCTTTATAAATGAGTCATTCTTTATTAATTGTGGATATAATCTATTGACATTAAAAACTGCATCTTGTCCAGTTTCTCTCCTATGTAGCTAAATACCCCTGTCCGGAGAGCCATACCGGCGAAAGTTAGACTGACTACGTTTCTAGAACAAAGAGCTCTCGGGTTATTTCAACAATCGCAGCAATCGGTGGTCTTAATAATCAAAACCACTCAATGCAACTTTGCAATTAGGACAAAAAAAAACCCTGACAGGAGTAAAATATCCTGTGTCCTGAGAGGAATTGTGTTCAAAGCTCAAAAGTGTTCAGAAGTTCACCTCCCCATATTCTATCTCTAACCACATTTTGACATGTGGCATCGAGCATACTGTCCGTTCCCCTCTTAGCTCTTCGGCCCCTATTTCTTGCCAGCTTGCCGTAGAGTTTTCTCTCTTCGGTAACACGAGATCTTTCTCCTTTCTTTCGTTTCTTTCGTTCGCTGCAGAAATAAGTTGTATCGAGATGCTGCGGGTGAATACTCAATGAATAGCTTGAATTCTCTTCTGCAAGCTCACACAATACCTAGTGCTCTTGTTCTTAGAACTGTTTTAATTCTTTTGCGATAATAAGCAATGGTACCTCTACGTCATAGAATATTAATTTTCGAAGGAACATGGTGTAGATCTTGTATTTTGTTGTGCATAGATAATGCACAATATCGTAGTATGCTGTAAAAAAAATAACCTTTTTGAGATGATAGGTTCATTTTCTTTCGGTAAGTGTTGACATTTTTTCAATTTTACTCAGATAATATATTTCACTGTGAGCTTCATTCAACTATATTGGTATCATAAAAAGGACCAATTATGGGTCAAAGGAAGCGAGGGAACTTGCTTTGAGCTCGTTCAGGAACTCAAGGTTAGTTGAAGGTTGCGACTATTTGCTGGTTTTCATATTGTCAACAATGCGTAATTGTCGAGGCCATTATCAATAGTGACGGTGCAAAGGAGCGGAGGTCGTTTATCGCACATGGTGCGGCTTGGATTGCGAGTAATTTTCGGAATGGAAGGCCCCTTATGAACCCCGTTGCCAAGACACGGCGTTGTTTGCCATTTGAGAGGCGAGCAATGCGGTTGTAGTCAAGGATTAGTACCGATCCTCTTCCTTCCCATTTCCTAAAGGTAGTAAAACCACAGAGAGCTGTGGCATAAAGCGGCCCAGAGGGAGGTTGACCGTCGTATTTCCGAGTGGAACGCATTTCGCTGGGCAGCTCGCCGAATGGGGCCACGGAGTTTTCCGTCAAATCGCAACTAACTCGGGATCAAATGGTGACCCCTTTCCATTGGACAAACCCTTCTGTGACTGTGATTTCCCTGATGTGACGTAGCAAAGTGTCGTCCAACAGCACATCTTTCCGCTGACATCTAAACCTTCAATGCGCTTCTAACCATCAAAGTTCTAGAATAGTATGACCCTAATCAAATCAAGCACATCATAAAAGCTCCGTCTTAACAACTTTCTATTCCTAACTAAAAGACAAATGAAACTTTCTTATATATAAGCGTACTCTCAATTCAATAGCTAGATAATTAACGTGCGAATGCACCACATTCGTTTACAAAGAAATCATTATTTAAATATTAGTGGATGCTAATTTTAAAAGTTGATTGGAAGCACAATTAGCTGATTCAGTGGGTATAATCTTTCTATTTTGCCGAGTGCAGGCTGCGTATATCAGTTCCCATTCATCCAAAACTCCATAATTATGAATTATGGAATTATAATGTGAGCAAAGCTTGAAATACGCAATACGCAGTTTTCAGATCTTCACTTTTTAAATTCTACGTCTGGGAAGTATTTAGTTAGGTCTCAACTTCTATCAGAAAGAAATAAACCCCTGTTAATGTGCACCAAGTTTTTTTTAATAATCGATTTTTTGAAAATCATTTTTTATATATTTTTTTCTGGGAAATAAATTTGAACATTTTCACGAAACGGAGAAATGGTTAACAAAGAGAAACACATTAAATCGTAAATTCGTCTTTCAGCTACCCGAAAACATATCCATGATTTAACTTTTAGCCTTTATAGTTCAGACAAATATTATTGAACGACATTTCAATGGAAAAGTAAGTCTGCTAACGGATTCGAAAGTATCGCGCTATTTTGCGAACACATACAAAAGCTTGCTTCAAATGGGTTTCGTGAGATAAATACGATTAGGTATGAAGTGTAATGAGATAAATGCGAAGTACCTACATGCTGTTTACAAATCTATTGAGTGGACATTTCGTTTGTCTTTTATACATATTGGGTACTATTATATTATGTAATTTGTTCAGTGACGTTGTGTCTTTGATATAACATAATTATGTCGCGAGGGTTTAAATATTCATTTTTTAACGCATAAAATTATATAAAACACACACATCTTTGAGGGGTGGGAGGAAAACCAGCGATATAACTAGTAAACAGATGATTTCAACTGATTTGCATAGTTTTTTGAACTAGGAAGGGGTAATTCTATAGTTTTCAACCCTTAGAGGAACCGATGAATTCATATTTGATCTACCCATTCAACTATAACTAAAACTTGAAACTATAAAATTTTCGAATAAATATAATTCAAAATATTATGAACTATCATTATTTAGGATTATTTATAAAACAGCCGAACAAGGACTAATATAATTTTCTGTTGTTGGAAACTTATGCTGAAGAGCGGTTGAATGAGGAAATCGTAGTTACCATAACAATTCTATAATTGTCCTTGTGTCATTACCATATTAAGCGGATAATTGCTCTCGTTATTAAATAACTAAAAGATGTGGAGAATTTTCAGCTATAAAATGCGATTGGCAGCAGAAATAGAAATCATCATACATTTCTATGAAACAATATCGTGTGAATTTGAATGATGAATCCTCATTTAGAAAGGGAAGAACCGATCGATAATTAAAACGAGGATCTAACGAGGAAAATTATTTAAAGGTGGACCGCGAACTAAAACAATTAGTAGCCGGCTTCTGCTTACGCAGTAATGACCCAAAAAGTTTATCATGATGGAAAAAGTTAGCAGCAATAAAACAATTGATCAGACCCCGTTCCGCCTCGTAGTTTGTTACTTCTTTAATGGGGCTTGAAAGATTCTAAGAGCCTACTTGTTAAAGTGGACTTTCCACCTTGGAACTGTTGGGATTGGTTGGTGGGTTGTTGTAACTTTGAGGAGTGTTGTAAAAGTGATTAAGGCCTAGTTTGTTAGTAGAACTCACATGACGTTACACTAGAAGAACATCAGGGAGTCAGCGAACTCGGGGGGGATCAAGTTCAGAGAAGATCTAATCAATTCTTCATTAGGTGTAATGTGCGATTCTCCTGGAAGTTGGTCTTGATTTTTCGGAGCGTAAAGCTCCCCGCGGATGTTTGTCTTCTGTGAGGTTTTGACCTTTAGCTACTCAAATTGGCTTTCTTAACAAGCTTTTACTTTTGTTCGTTAGTCTCCATCTGGATTCACTACTGCACGATCCGATGGGGAGCCGCTGTCCGTCATTCAGAACTAGTTCTTCAGCCTTAAACTGCATGGTTTGAAACGATACGCATTTTAAATATTTATATAATTGTTGAATGATATTAAACTTAATGATCGAAGGATTTCGTAGTAACAAGATGACTGGGGTGGAGTTTCTTATGAATCAGTTCCATTATCCTTTCAGCACATTCGGAGGCTAAGAATATACTGGTGGAATCGGAGGTATCCCTAGGAAGGGACACAACTTTATTGATTAATACCCAGATCTCTCATCTCCATCATCTCCCTCGCTATGCCGAATTCTTTCAAGACTTCTGTGATCTATGGCCTTCAGCTGTAGATAGGGGAGAACTCAGATGAGAAATAACTGTTCGTACTGGGGGAGCATTGTCTCTGGGAGTCTCCAACCCCCGAGTTGTTTCTTCGTTATATAAATAAATGTAGGATCCTAATGAGAAATGGGTGTCAGGATGATGATGGAAGTCTTCAATCACAGGCTCCGTTGATGGGTTTACCAACTCCAGCCTCCAAGGTTGGCTATTGCATACTCGTGTCAACCCCTGTATGCTCCTCATATGACTAGATGGAGTATGCTTTATTCTTCCTTACGTAAAAGCAAAGTGGATATAAAAATGATATTAATATTCCGTTCCAGCAGTTTCATAGTGTAGAAGACAAATGTCAGATTGTCAAAGTCAACGAAAAGTTGAGCTATTTTGTTTTTATGTCTCATCTTCTATGTCCTGCAGTACTTATCGGGGTTTCTTCAGGGAATGAAATAAACTATTTGATAACACTAAAAGTTGACCACAAGCTAGGTGTGGCTTATAGTTTCCTCGTCTAGATAACATGAACTTAAAAGATGTAGAATAAATATAATCTTGTTACAAGAATTCACAGGACAGAAACAGAGTGAGACATGTTCCGTCATACATCAACGCCTTCCAAAGGTTAGTTGACATTATTTCAGGTCTATCGCGATATTTATACAGCGGGTAGAATGATGATTCGAACGTGTTGTAAGTTATATAAGATTATTAGACCGTTCTTCCCCAACTAGATAGTACCTACCTTTAAAATTTTAGCGCAATCAAACCAGCAGAACCCGATGATTGTCAATAATTAAATATAGTCCCTTATGGATGATTGATAAAGATTGCCGGCACATTCCGGATCACTGTTGGGTTTTTGAGCCAAATGTCGTAAGCTTTGGTGCTGTAGTATCGCAGAAAAGCTTCGGAACGCGGATGGAAAATGGCAGACGGACGGATTTTTTAAATTTTCTATTCGATTTTTTAAATCGACGTATCTTGAAACTTGAACCAACAATTTTTGAAGGGGCGTTGAAATTTTTTGTTGTTGGTCGATTTGCAAAGGTTGATCGTTGAAAAAAATTAACAAAAAAAAAAAAAAAAAAAATTGTTTGGTGTATACCCTTGTGATATAAGCCAACTGAATGTTATTTTGTATTTGACTCCGGTATGGTTTGTTGGATTTTCTGTGGTTTACAAAATAGGTAAAGTGTAGAAAATATAGGGGAACTGTTCAAGCGAGATGTTGATACAGGGATTACAGATTGCGTTAAGAAGCATGGTCTAGAATTGAAAATAATAGACCAAAATAGAAGCTATCAATTTGAGGGGGTTTTCAAGGAGGGTCGTTCAACAACATTATGCAATGTGACTATTGGACATCATTAAACTTATTACTCTTATACTAAAGCTCATTCTTAGGATTTCTTTCACTTTTACTATTATTGGAAAATTGCAAAGCATGGCCTTATTTCCAAGGGAGATAGTTAACAAGTCACTCCTACAATATTATAAATCAGACACTGGTAACAATAGGAAGTCGATAAATATGGATCCCTGATGAGAAATGGGGTGCTGGGGATGAGAGTCTTCAATCACCTTACGGCACCGTTCGCCAGTTTGCCAACCTCTCCAGGCGCTAATGCTGCCCTTCTCGTATCAATCTCGGCCTCCTCGAAAGAGTTTGAGAAGTGGGCTCCGTGGCCTCGCGTCTCCTCCTTCAACCTTTTTGTCAACCTGTCATCCGAATTCAGGGTCGAAGTGGGCTAATGGACGAGTTACACGATCCTTCCATCAAAAACCCACGTTATACAGCGGTCGCTCGGAGAGAAAACGGTGCGTAGAGACACGCATGGAAATGCGATCATTTCCGTCACTCAGGCCTTCTCCGATCAATAGTTTGGCGCCGCACGGATGGAAGTCGTTAAATTAAGACGACACAAGGCAAACGATTTAACGCTAAGTACGTCCTTTCAACGCATGACGTAAGGCTTTCAGCAGTTCGTACGTTTTCACTGACAGAAAAAAGTAATCACCTACCCATTAGAAAATGTACTAATAGTTTTCAACCTCTTCAACTAAGATTCTTCTTCAGATCCCTCAAACTGAACCACTTTAGGAATATTTCAGATGTGACAGACTACCACGTATCAGTTTTTTTTTCAACTCTTAATATCCCAAGGTTCTAATGATGAAATTCAATTTTGTTTGCGTCTCGTAGGATTCCTCTCTGAGACACCCAAAACTCATGGAATCCTGTAGTTTTGCATAATATTCTGTGATTTCCTCGATATTTTAGCAGACATTGGTAAAACTCTCGTTATATTTCTGTCAAGTATGGTATAACCATCACTAAAACACCGAAAATTTGGAAAATTATTTTGTCACGTTAAAACGTAACAACTCCCTAAAGACGGGTATCCTAGTCCATGTTCTCTAGCATTCCACTCAGAAACCGGAAAAAATACAAATGTCTGGGCACAGATCATGCCAAAACCACCTTTAGGTAGCTGGAAAATTGGCTCACTATAGTGATATGTTATGTACATTTGATGAATACGTCACAATTTTGGATGGAAACGAATCAAAACTGTCCTACTGTTTTTGAAAAGTGTGTACTTTCATATCGATGACCACTCGCTGTGATGATAAGCAATAATAAAGTATGTTCAGTCTTCTTGGGGGGAATCAAGATCTACTCTAACCAACTCTGGAAGTAACTAGGAAGTTTTCCCTGAACATTGAATCGGCTGATTGGAGATCTAGGAATCATGCAACCCACAACCATTCATAATTTGCTACATTCAACTCTATTAGGTAATCTAGTATACACATTCACTAAAATTTTATCAAGATTGGGTTACTGATTGTTGAGCGTGATAGCAGCAAGAGTGCTTCGTGGTATCACCACCCACGTCCTTCTGGGCTCATCTCTCATCGTTGTTCTCATCTCTTTTCTTATTTCAGATGATCATTTTATAGAGGTATTTTTTTCATTACCCTTTATTTCTAACAATTTTTTTTCGATTCCCTTGAATTCCAGAGCTTGAACATCTTATCCACTACTTTACTAAATGAGGGAAGGATTCTTAAAGCAAATCAAAAGTGTATCTATTGAAAATATGAAAAGCTTTCCGATGAAGGCAATCAAGATTATAGCTCCAAGAATTATTACGTGAAAAGTCGTTATTCAATTTCTCTCATTGGTTAATGCTACATGTGCGGCCACTTTTCATCGTTAACCATTATTACATCGTGTCTTCAGACACGAAACATGTTTAGCTTTCCTTTGAAAACCATGAAAAAGCCAACTTCAGATCAAAGAGCGGCAGAAAAAGCATGACCCCTCGTTAGAGATTTCGCCGCATTTCAAAACACTCGAGAATTTAATATGATAATTTTTAGCTCGGGGGTAACCAAGAGAAACATCATTACCTTTGGAGCTCAGCCAGGCGAGGAAGCATTATGAACTATAGGGGAAAAGCCGGGAGCTACATCAGCCTTAAGCCATGAAAAGAAGGGGAAAAGGGCAGAACGAGAGGATAAAGGGGAGGGGATAAAAAGGGTTAATGGTGAACGGTGGGGGGTGGAGGGGGTAATGATCAAGTTTTGGCAAGAGCTTGGAGAAGCTGCAACTTCTAACTCGGTTAGCAGCGCGGGACCCCTCACACCCTCCCTACGAATTCTCGGCCTTCCATTTCTACCTCGATGCGAAGCCATAGCGCGACGCAACTTGGGAGAGTTTTTACTCAGCCACTTTTGACGGGGGGCAATCTGTAGTTTTCTGGAGTTTTCCCTTCTTTCCACCGGCTCTCCCGGTTTCTTTTCATGTCAACGCTTGTATCTTCTCCCCATCCTGCCAAACAAATGAGTGCGTCAGGGGGTTAAAACAAATTTCTTGTTCCGCGGATCACTAAGGAGGCAAACTTCACTTCGAAAGCACTTCCAACTCAAAACCTGCAAAAGGTGTAGAAGCTGAGCTTTAGATCTGCTTTAGGTCTAAGAGAAGTGAATGACTGAAGGTTCGTAGTCCTGCAACACAATGAATAGGTACTCTGCCAGTTCGAAACGTGAAAGCATTAAACAGTTTGTTGTGTGAAGTTTTATCTATGTCCTGAAATTATGCATCTTTTCTGCTTATACGTATCCGGTGGAATAATCAATAGAAAAATCAGCATATAATACGTGACGCAGTATGACATACGGTTGTATCATACTATGAATTTAAACTAACTTCGGAATATACAGGGGGTTGGGGGGACTCCGTCATTGAAATTCTTGGGGGGGGAGGGTTCTGAAAAAACTTTGGGAGGGATAAAGTTGATTGAAACAGTATTTAACGTGAAGACATTCAAAAATATATTAAATCACTAGATAGAACGTAAATAATAATTAACCACAAATTAGACTATAAATCTAAAATTGTTCACACCAAACTGTTAATGTTTTTTGTATTCCACGATATTATTAATATTTGTTTCTCTCAAGAGAAACACAATCTGAAGAAATACACACGTTTTGTCTATTGCCGACTGTGTTTGAATTGTTTCGAAAACTATATAAATCTTCTTTCAGTTTTAGATAAAATGAGGGGTGCTTACGAGTATTTTTTACATTTTTGTTTTCGAGAGGGGGTGGGACTGGTGGGGGTGTGCGTCATGAAGCTTGTGGAGGGTGCATAACACCATAACTAGATAAAAATGTTGAACTCATTTCCCTTACTGGTTCGTACGGATTTGAACGATTTCCTCAACAACAAAATTTAAATAATATAATGTTTAAGAGCATTTGGATTTCATGAGAGATAGTTATTAGGTTTTCAGAATTATGAGTGACTGTTGTAACTCCAGGTTCTGCGCGTAACGAGGAGAGCATCCGATCACCTTGAGTAACTTCAAAAGACTGAAAACGTTTTACACCAGAAAAAGCAAGCAATCAAAATATCTCGGGTATCGCCTAATAACGTAGCTCCAATTCTCCTTAAAATCTAGACAGACAAGAACGTGAATCATCCAACGTGAGTACTCGTATTGTTGGGTCAAACTCAAAAGCATCAAGCTAAATTGCAGGTGTTTACCTCGTGGTGTTGAGCGGTATCTTGAAACTTCCTTGTAATAATCTAATAACGGCGTAGGTACCTAGTTGGAGAATCCAAAGATCCAAAGTCCCACAACTGTACATCGAGAAGTGAAATATACCTAGCCTGAAGCTCGGTCATTCGATATTACATCCAAGAAACTTCATCGAAAGATAATTTTCTGAAATAGCCAAAGGGGTATATTATTAACTGGCGAAATCTTTTACGGTTCTACCGTGGCACGTTCGTAGTACTGTTATTCTAAGTCCCTTTCCATCACGATAGAGCCCATAAAGCTGTTTTCTTCCCGTTGTCTATAATCCTCAACTACCAACGAGTCCAACGTGGAATTTGTGGTTTTTGAACCAGCATCAAGAACATCATAAAAAATATAGTTGATTTGATTAGTCTGTGGTAAACTCCACCAGAATCACCATCAGCGGTAAATGTAATGAACGGTATGAAGAAGAAACAATACGTTCAAAATCTTTCTTCCGAAGAAATTAGCAAGCACTATTGCAGGCAACTGTTACTGACAAAAAAAAAAAAAAAAAAAAAAAAATTAACTTAGCAAACTATTTTTTCAAAAAATTCAATAGGTTAAATACCAATTACATTAATTAGTAATTTTCTAACATGAAGAATTTTGTAACAACTAGGTTATGTCCTCGAAAATCAAGCGCAAGCCGCCGTAAATTACTATTAATTTTCTTGGCTTCTGAAGTTAATTTATCCGCTTTTTGAGGAGTTGACTCCTTGGGAATTCTACCTGTCGATGCGTAGGCCCCTAACTCAGCTGAGAGGCGCTTAAAGCTAGTTTCCAAGCTATTTACACTCCTCAGCTGTAATTTATTGCTTAGAACCCTCACTACTTGAATTACAACGTGAGAAAACGTGGTACATGCTTTTTATTTATTGGTTGCTACAAGAAATCATCCGAATGATTCTTCCTGATAATAACTTTCTGTAATTTACTTTACTAAACGTTCACTGATATACTGTGGGTTCTTGAATGTTACTTGGGAGTTTCTTTCTCTGTTATGTGGAGAGAACGCAATTTGGAGTAGATGAAAACTTGGTCCTTACTACTTGCTATAGATATTACGGATTAGTTTTACACTCAACAATCAAGTGTGCTCTATCTCGCATTCGGGGACACTATAACTAACATAAAGGGTCTATTGTTGAACTTTTATCTGTATTTTTGAATGAATATTTCCATATTGATATTGTCATTTTCAGAGAGCACAAACTTTCACACATCAAACAAACGTTTCAAGGGGAAGCATTAGGTACCCATGTGTATCCTTTACCTAACTTACATGAGCAGGTTTCAACTACTGCATTCCTACCAAGATCGTTTCAGTAACATAATTAGGTAGAAACAGACTGTGATTAAACTCGATACCCACCAATCAGAAGACCATCAAAACTAGGGAAGGTTTCTCACAATAAGCTTAATCTAAAGTCTGCATTCAAGGAAAGCGCCTAGCCGAGTTTGCTCCTCTGTAACATTAATCTAGATCAGTAAAAGAAAGACTTCTTAGATTTATTCTGAAGTACCTACCCAAGTCCTTAGACCCTCAGGCAGAGGATACATTTCAGCGAGAGCTTTAATATGATATGAACGTTCAATGTCGGATTTTTAGGTCGACACATTTCAATAAAAGCACTGTCCATTAAGTTTAAATGGAAAATTAAAACTCTTTAATGAAAGAAGCCATGATTTTGAGTAAAGGTGAATCAGACTTTACTGAAATAGTTGAGTTATAATTTAAAAAGTATAATTAGACCGATCTGGGAATTTCAAGGAAATGGCAACTGTGCTAGGAATTTTATTTTCTATGTATGCAGTGTCATTCGGTAGTGCTGATATTTAGTTGTAAATGTCAACTTAATTTCTTGTAATTTTTTAGGTTCTTTCATTGTTCATACATTCAGGATTAATTGTGATTTTAGAAATTACCGAGGAATTAACCTTGATTTCGTTTGCTAGATAATACATCAGGATTTTGAATTACATATCGCGTGTTACACTAACCAAAACTTAATATTTTCAACTGGTTTGTTTTCGATATTTATATAGTCATCTCAAGCACAGGAAGAACGATGAGGTTTGATCCTTGGAATCTGCTTTTGTTACAAGATATTATTCATGCTATGGTGTCTCTCCCATCAAATTGCATATATAATTCATGCCAGCGTACCTACCAACGATAACTAACTCACTAACCCGAGCTGAGAACAAGATCTTCGTCGAACCCCATAGTGACATTCAAGCTGGCTAATAACATCCTAGAGCTTCAATCTCCGCAGAAGGTATATAATCACCTTGTGAACGCGAGAACTCCTTTATTAACTATATGACAAGTAAGGCATTCATCAACAACGAGTTTGTGTGTATTTGCTATAGTAGCTTCCCCTCAAAATGTACAAGAGTCGATGTCGCGATTCAATCCACTCCGAAGTCTACATTTATCCGTTTTTGATGTAGGAACATATGAATGGAATTCAGATTAATGAGGATGATAACAGGTTCTGGTTGATTTTCTTCGACGTTTCATGTTACCGTCATCTCAATGTATAGTCCCTCATCCTCATCAATAGTCCCTCATCATGTCTCTGTCCAATCGCACTTGATACTGGTCTATTACTTTCATTTTGGTTGCTCAGAATTTTCTCCGTAACCATAAGCCTTGATTTTCTACACTGCTAAAACCAAACATGAGCATTCATTTTCACTTTCTCCATGGCCACTTGGACAAATTACCTGACAACCTGGTGGAATACAGCGAGATACAAGGTGAACGGTTTCACCAAGATATGAAACTAAACAAGAACGGTATCTAGCACGACAGAACGAGGACATGATGAGAGACAACACATAGAGACGGCAGTAAAATGAAACATCGAAGAACATCAAACAAAGCCTGTTTTCATGTCAACTGGTCTTATACAAAAATAAACTCGTCTACGTCTCTTGAAGAAAACTGAGGTTACTGTAAAATTCATTGCAAACCTATTAGAATCAAACAATAAATCAATCAAATTCTGATCAACCTTATTAGAATCAACAGAAAAAATCTATCATTTTCGGATTCAGCACCCTCAAAAAACCCCTAGAATAGATGATATGTAGACCAGAATGGAAAAAGTTGTATTTTATATGCAGGGTGTCCCAACTATATGGGCCCATTAAGGAATTACAGCCATATGGTGCGAGCTATCAAAAAATTAAACAGGACCTTTTCTATAGTATTTTCACTGTGCTAGAAGGTGGTGGAACCCGTTTTTCATTTATTGATGTTTTAGTGCCTCAAACCTGTGATTGCAACTTGAGGTTACCTCTTGACACCTCTTTTTTTATTTTAGTTTTCGATTCTAAGTTGAATTTGGAAGAGAAAATGCATCGTAGAAATATTTTTTAGAGACTTCGTTTCAGAGTTATTTCACTTTTTGAGGACAACAAAAATCGACGAATTCTTCAAAAAATTTATATTTATTTTCCCAGAAAATCTTCAATATTTTTTATATTTTGACCACATTTTTAAAATCAGCATCAAGTTTCATATCGACAGAAGCCAGTTTCCTTCATGAATAATCATCATCAGAGGATTGAAATTACGGTTGAAGCGCTAACGATTTGAAGAAATGAAGTTTTCCTAAACTTTTGGTTGTTGAAAAATGTTTTTAAAAAAGGAAAATTTAATAGCTCTCAGACAATTCCGTATTTTACTCATTTAACACCTTTCGGAAATCAGTAATCATTATTCAATGCGATCATACCTATTCTTAATTTGGCGGAAAAACCATACCTATACATGTTTTGAAGAACATTTGAAACTCTGCGCCGTCTTGTGGACAAGTGTATAGGAAATTTGAATGGGCCCATATAGATGGGACCCCCTGTAGAATCTTGTTTTCCATTTCAATTCGACAATAATGTCAAGTCTTATCATAATAAATAAAATAACAGCTTTTCATTAAATCAAGATTGCGAGATCCTGATTTTGTAAAATATTAGATATTAATCAAAAAATGGTTCACCAGGTCCTTTCAAATATATGTCCATGTCACAATGTATTTTCATTGGTAGATGGAAGTCTTTGTAATTCATCCCTGCAGCGTATAATCAAATAATGTACACGCCTTTGGGTGTTAACTTCTAATCAAGCAGCAACCAGTCTTTGTGACTCAGCTCGGATAAATTTTGACAAACTCGGTGATGTATAGGGGAAAGTGGCCTATTATGAGATACTTTTTTTCAGAAGGCGATAATGACCACTTGAATGTAGTAAAAAATTCAATTTTTAGTTTCATTTGTTCATTAACATTCCCTTTTGAAAAATATATATACAAATACGCATAAACTGTCACAAGAAAGCTCAAATAAATCAAGATACCAAAAATTCCACGTTTACCCGTTTAGCCAACACAATTCCCAATATGAGATACCAAGCGTTCCCAAAATGAGACACTGTCTCATATTCGGGCCACCTTCAGTAAAACGATCAAAAAAGGAAATTAGAACCCAATAAGTGTTTAATTCAATGTACTTAATAATTTAAAAAAAATTCTTCAGTCTTGAACATCTCATAGTCAGTGCCAATGAGGCTGAGTATCATTGCAGGAAATCCTACGAAATTGTAAAAGAAGCGCTTAATCTTATCATTAAAAAAAATATATTCCTTCACGAGAAAGATTCACCTAAAAAAAAAAGAAAAAAAAAAAAGGCAGAAGGCAATTCGAACTCGAAGGAAATTCAACAAAATTCACTAGGATTGTATCACCAGAATTAGGAATTGACCAGAAGAACAAATCAATCTGAAATCAAACTTCTCGAAAAGAAGTTCGAGACTCAACAAAAGCTTTACACCTATTTCTAAAATACGCAGTCAAGAACACCACATAGTTCTAGTTCTTAAAAACACCTAGTTCTTAAAATACGCAGTGAAGAACATCACATCAACCTATTTCTAAATATCAAAACAAAAATTGCACAAGAACATGGAATCTTTTATTTCTCCGCAATCTTCGTGAGACCAGCGATGACACTGACGACATTTCGGCCATTTCTCCCCTTGGTTATCCTGAGAAAATATATTTCCATATTCCTCATATTTCAAATATTCGTAATATGAGATATCTCATATTAGGTACCTGTATGTACCTCTATATAGGCAGTTTGCTCTTGAACAATGAGATTGATGGCAAAACCGTGAAAAGTAGAAATTATGGAAAACTTGAATGATGAGCGTAAACTACATTCCATAACGAACATTTTCCACTAGTTGAATAGTGAAAAAGCTCTTACCTGATGGGTTGTTGGTCGTCGAGAAAAAGAAGGAAAAAACTTTTGTTCAGCATGTGTCGGAAATATTGTGGTACAGAGACGCCACAGGTGAATGTGATCTAATGCTGCCCTCTCCTTTCACTCAGGGACATCTCTGGCACTAAGTTCACGACACTTCCAATCGAGAGTAGCACAATACAGAGGCAACAGTGGGGGGTCTCATATTAGGAATGTATCTCATAATAGGACACTTTAACGAATTCCCGCCGCTTTCCGTCCTCAGATCCCCCTCCCACACACGGCTTTCTTTACAGCTTTCCCCGAGAAGTTTCCACATAGCGGCAATGTTTCCCGTGGAAGAAGTGACTTTGACAATAGTAAATTGGCGTGGAGGTTGGGACAGCAGGGAAACGCAAGAAATGTGAGAACTCATCCGTTTCCCCTTTTCCCTGGCCCTTCGGCTCCTAAAGGGCGATAAAGGTTAGCGGGACAGGTGTCCCTCGGATCTTTTTCCAGCCCGCTCCATAGAAGCCCTTCAGGGCCAGTCCTTCCCGCGTTGTGGGGAACGAAGTGACAAAAAGTCGGCATGGGGTTTAAGAGATCGCCCAGAATTAAAAGGAGCCCTTCTCGGACTGCTCCCAATTACTGGTCGACCCTTAAGGGGAAGAAATCCGGGCATTCCCTACTCACTATCTCACTTATTCGCATCATTCCAAGTTTTTCATCCTCCTACGTGAAGAGATTAACGATAACCTCGGAAATATCTCTGAGGCTATAAAGATGGTCTCACGACCGGGTCTCATTCGCTGAAATAGACATGTATTCACAAATTATACTTGTTATAAAATAGTAAAAGTATGAAAATTCGAATTGAGCATTGATTTTCTTAGCGATGAAGATAAAAAAAGAAACGTTTTTATATATTCGAGAAAGCTATGTGTCACACGTCTTACAGTGCATCTGATTGTAATGTAAATATCAGGAACAGTGTTTGTTAGAATCAAGAAGTTCAAGGCACATACAAATCTAATCTAGGTAACTTATACGCATTTTTCAATATTGGAGTTTCTTGAGGTCGAATACATAGAAAACAAACTTCAAGTTATATTGACAAGTCTGATACGAAACTCGATTCGGAAAATCTGTTGAAGTCACTCTTCGTTCCTAATTACCAACGATGAATGTTAACGGAGAACCGAATATATAGACTAAAGTCGTCCACAAGGGTCCAACAAGGTTACAAAACTAAAATCCATCAATGAAAGGTGTTGCCATAACATATTCTCGCAAAAACGTCTATTAAAAGTTTGAATTATCTAGAGCAACCAGCATTTAAAAAGCCATAATGTATGGTCTTCAACTGCCAGTTACGTTCAAACTATATCACGGCACGATTGGCACGATTGGAGATAGAATAAAGTTGTTCACCAAACTGTACCTGATCCCTCAAACCTTTTGACCAATCGCTGAGCTCGAAAAGTCGTGCCCAATGAACTCTTCCTTTCTAGTGGAATACCAGCTTTTTTGGCGACAGAACGAAGTTTTCATCTCAATTCTAATGAGATTTTTCATCTGGAATGTATCATTACACAGAAAAAGAAAGTGTTGAAATCCGGAAATCGTTTGAGTGTGCCTCCACGGGATCCCAATAAGAAAAAACGCAGCAAACTATTACATAAAGATTTATTATTTCCTACCTAGATAACCTTGCTACGCAGAAGAAGGACCTTCCAACAAGAACTGGGCTGTACAAACAGAGACAATGATCCAAATATGCACTACGAAACACACGTTCATTGCTAGCATTTCATCATCCACCTTCACAAGACAACCCCAAAATGCCACTCCCGAGTAGCACAGAGGCACTTTCATCTCTCAATCCAAACAAACTTTGCGAGAGGTTTCTATCGTTCGATCGAACATAAAATATCGATCGGGAGAAAAGTATCGTTACCATATCGATACAGATCGGTTCGTTTATCTTTATCAGCTTCACCTTATTATGGCAAGTATTTCCATAGGTTAGGTCAGGGGTCTCCAAACTATTTTCCTCAAGGGCCATATCGTAATGTGGAGGTGATGGGGCGGGCCCAACAGGGGGCCTGGGGGCTAGTTCGTATTTTCCGGGAGGAAAATTTTGAAAATTAGACTCTTGAAAACAGTATTTTTAAGCACTCCTAGACGAGTTTGACAAATTCAGAATTAGGCCTAATATAGGTACAAAACATTAGTTTTTAGTGATTGTACTTTTTAAAATTCTGTGATTGCTTTTACGTTGTCCAATAAAAAATATTAACAACTGAATTTTCATGAACGGACAATTTTGAAAGTCAAACACTTGAAAACAGGGTTTTAAGCACTCCTAGATGAATTTGAAAAATTCGAAATTAGGCCTAATATATCAACCAAAACTTGGTTTTTGGTGATTAAATATATTTTTTTAATTACATGATGGTTAGTTTTTCATTGTTGCCTGGCGCCTGGAGGAGGGGAGTACGGGGGGTAGCTCTCGCTGGGTCACATGGCTGACTTTTCTATTTGTTCTGGCGGTAGAATAATTTTGCTTCACTATCGGGAACAAACAAATTTTTGGTGTCCGAATTCCAAACTTCCACTTGCAGTTCGCATTTCATAGCCTACTGAACAAATTTGGTTCCATGTCTGTCGGTCTGTCTGTCCGCATTTCCTTGTTACAGCCATAAATTCCACAATTTTCGATGAATTTAGCTCATTTTTTGAGGGACTATGCGGATCAGGTATCTTATGGACCCATGGAAATTTCAACTCAATATCATCAGCGGTACGCTCTACGCATGCGCTAACGTGAAATTCTTGAAACAAGTATAACTTTCACAATTTTGATTTAATTTCGCTCATATGATAAAGGATGTAACGAAGAAGCGCTGTGCCATCTTCTTGGCAGTGTATTTTCCATTGGCGTCCAAATCCTTCCGCAGGCCATAGTTTGGAGATCCCTGGGTTAGGTGATAGCGCGTTCGATTGTGTCAGTCGATTCTTTCGTCACAATTTACTAGGCGATTTATACTAGGAGCTAGGACGTTCATGTTCACATTCCTGTTAACGTTCTCTTTTTCTGTCAAGGTTCTAGTCCCTAGAATCGACGCTTCACAGATGAACCTAAAGCAGCCGAGTACAATTTTCCGAATCGATTCGATACCCTGCTAGATGGGAGATAATGAAAATGGCACTTACTCGCTAGGAGCGTGATCCGCACCTATCGTCGTAGTCGATTGAGGGAACTAATTTCTACCTGAATCAAACAAAAAACTAGTCTCTTACGTCAAGAGGTTTTTGTATTTGGATTTCTAAATATTTCTACCCTTAAATATATCCTCAGAGTTTATTGATCAAAACATAGAGATTACTGGCACATCCCGGAACAATGTAGGGTCTTTGATTTCGGTGTTTCTTGAATTTTGAGGGGATTTGAACATTTGTTTTACTTTATCGACTAGCAAGGCGCACTATTGAAAATAATAAATCGAAATTTGGAAATTCGTATTCTTAAATTTAAAGAGGCATTGCAATAGCTCTCTTCTCACAAGAACTCGCTAAAAACTTCTTGTATTTTTTTGCTGTAAAATTAAACTTGAAAATTGACTGAAATTAAACTGATGAGTTCGAGGGGAGCCTGTCATGAGCACCGTGCATTCACTGCTCGATCGGTTTCCTAATTACCCAACGTACGATGTGTGTTCAGGATGATCCGGAAATGTTGACCGAAGCTGCTCACAGGAGCCCAACAAGGTTCGGCTAACACCGTTCGTTGTCCCTGAGTAATAAGGTGGATGTAGGTACGTACCCTCGTCCCAACGGTGGGCCAATCCAGGACGAGAGCTCTGACCGTGTACTACAACCCGACCCCAGTCAATATACCGGTCGCTTGGATTTCGCCAATTAATTAAGTGGATTAGACGTGATCCCTCTCTGCTCCGACGGTCAAGCGAACAAGGTAAAGACCCCGACACGTGCGGGTGGCTTTCAAAGTTCCTCCGGCGACCCTTCAAATTTACGTGAGCCCCTCGACTCCCGGGAAAATACGTCCGTGGAATGTAGCTCGGTTTCGCTGGTGATCCGGCATTCCGCCCTCTGATTTCGCAACCCGTCATGCCACTAAACTGTCAGAAACGTGATTTGATTTCCAGCGAGCTGATTTACCAGGGAGCAGACTTGAGTATGCGTGATAAAACCGACGCATCTGGTCTGTTAGGACTGTTGAATTCGCAATTAATGTCCACGCTAGCTTAAACAGGTTCAGTTTATTTCCTTATGCTCGTTTACAATAGTAGTAAAACTCAACTATACAGTATTTCCGAGAAACATATGGCCAAACATCAGAGGTCGATTCCTATGCAAATTCGCGACAAAAAAATTAAACACATTTTTTAGAGATTTCGTTTTTGACATATTTCACTTCTATTTTCTTTAAAAGAGCAATTTTTAATGCTGAAATCATACAAGACTGAAACATCTCCAAATTTCTTGCGAAATTGCATATGGGATCCATTACAAAGATTAAAAAAAAGAACAATATAATGCTCAAACCACAATTGCCAATCCGAAATTCCAAATTTAATCAATTCAATGATTTGATGGTGGTAATAAGAAGGATTGTTGGGTCGTAATGATAATATGGAGTTTATGAACCTGCCTTTCGTTAAGAAATCAAACCTCCTCAAACCTGTTCTCAAACACCACGGTTTATTTATCAAGAGCCATTTTAAGGTTAAAAAAAAAAACACGTAAAAACATGCACACATTTCAATATAGAAAATTGATAGAGTTGTGAGAATGAGAACTAAAAATGCACGCAACTGAATAACAGGCTATTTTCATGCCAGCTGCCAACTAACTGGAGATTTGTTAGTTGGGAAGCCTTCCCCACTCTTTGACAGAGTTGCCACCCACTTCCAAAACTGTCAGTCTTGCGAAATCCTCTTGTTTGCTTCCCTTTCGGGGGGCAAAAACCATTGGTAAGTTGTAGTGATGATTTATGTAGTTGAAAAATTTCAAATGAGTTTCTAGGAATAACAGTCACGTTAGAAGTCAAGTGATTTTATTTCTGTACAGGTGACACTAATTTTTTCAAATTTTAAAAGATTTTTCAATAAAAAATACGCGCCTCAAATCCTAAGAGAAGTAATTAGTGAACATGAGATCGTTACAGTAAGTGGTAGAGATAAATTCTGTTTTTAACGTCAAATAACAAATGGTTTATGGATAGAAACATACCTGATTGACCATGATTATTGTGCACTTCAAGTTTGAACTTCACAATAACATAATATTGATTTAAACTTTGGGAACATCAAACTCAGCATCAACCCAGTTGATCTTCTTAACAAATACACCTTTTGTAATGAAGATGCGAAGTACCATTACGTGAAGATTTGAAATTGAACTTTGAATTATATTACAGTTGCGATCATGATGCAACGTTTATCCACGCATTACAGCGAACAGAAAAGCCTGGCCGATTTCGAAATTGTAACGCAAAGTCCGTTTGAGTCACGTTAATATTGTAGGAAGCCCATGTCCAACCTACCGGTCAATTCCTTATTATTGGCAATGTCGGTATGTCATTTCTCCGTGAATAATAACACCATGTAATACCACTAATAACGAACCAGTGCGAGATCTCGTTTCTCTCTGTCTCGATTCACCGTCCGAATCCACGGAGAATATTGTTCCAAATTTCTCACGTCACATTGTGAGACCGACCTGGTTTTCATATATTTTATATGCTCCGTGTAAATGATCCACACACCTGGAAAATTGATTCTTTGATCTCTTTTTCTACCTGGAACCCATTATCATATCTTAAAATTTCCAATCACGCAACAACGTATTACAACGATTTTAAATAGTATTGACATTTGATTTTGGACAATGATAATAAGAGTTATCAATAGAGCGACATAACTTTTCCAAATATTAGGGTAAAAAATTCAATTTCTTGATTTTTCTACTTTTATTCATGTGTTCCCCCGATTTTTAGCTCATTTTTTGAAATTCAAGTACACATTCTTTACTACAGCTCTACGTAAACATTTTAAAGTTCACTTCCCCAGTTTATGATCAATTACCTTTTTTTGAATAACATTATGATAACAACAACATTATGATAACAAATTATGAATAACATTATGATATGTCGATTTTTAACCGTTTTTGACAATTTGAGTGATTTTTAGTACCTTTTGACATTTGGCAAAATGTCCAACTAACTCATCCTTTCATTTGGAGTTCTTAATTTTGCAAACTGTACTGGTTTCGGTCTGTTAACAAAGACTCGCTTCCACATAAATTTAATAAAAACAGTAAATGTTTTTATATATGAGCATTGTTTACATTACAGACGATTTTTTAAATCTAAAAAACTGCATTACAAACCATTTTTAGGTTCTTCGTAGTTTTTACGAATTTTCTTAGTTTTTTGAACTTCAACTTCAACTTACAGTTTTAGCAGAATATCAGTCATAAACAGTGAATAATGCACTAAAACAATTCAAAATGTTTTCTAATTGTCCTACTTCAAGAATGCTCCTACTTGTTAAAAAATTATTATTTTCCAAAAGATTGTTGGAATGGCAGAATATGAGAATTGGTAGTTATCAATGTCTGAGCTCATAAACGTATTGTCCATTTGGTTTAAGGGGACAGTCAGTACAAGGGAACGCGCCGTAAGGACAGTCAATATTGGAGGGTGAGAGGTTCATAGGCTCTGCCAACATCTAACAACGAGGTGATGCATGGATTATTTGCCACTTCCAAGGGCTGAGGTGATTCATATATCCGCAACTCTCAGAGGATACTCCTGAAGATAAAAAGCTTAGGTGTGTGTTCAGGGGTAGCAGTTTCAAGAAACAGAACAGGGAACTATCTATATTCACGTCTGATTGGACCTTTTGGAGTTATATTGTATGCTGAGCGGAGCACGAAATCACAGTAGCGAGGAAGTAGATTCAAAATTATACATTGTAGAGTCCACGCTGCATCCGTCCCGCAAATGGACGGCTCGTTAGGGAATAACCGAAAAGCAGGAACTATCATAACGAGCGGAACAGGGGGGAGACACTCGTCGGATACATTTTCCCGACGTTGAAGTTCTCAAGGGCCCTCGTCGCGTAGTGAACGCGTGTTGGCCTGGACATAGCAGTAATGTAACACGCGTCAGGAGCATCGCACGAGCAATATGTTGTTGAAGGGCTCCTCAACGTAGGCCGGCCGATTTGTTAAACACTCGTGTCTATTCCACTTGGAGCGAGCCCACTTTCCAACGAAATACTTCAGACCGGCTCGTAGTGTAAATGCCGGTTTTCCCCTCGGATCGGTTTGATGCTATTTGTTTCAAGTAGACCCCAATATCGATTCAGCACGTTCTAACGTTCATTACAAAACCTCACGCTGATCACTAGCACACGTCACAAATAACGTTTCCTCAACACCATCACGATTCTCAATGACGGAACATCGTAATTAACCGTTACAAAAAGATTACCCGCTGCCCTTCTAAAAATTTGTTCCTTTACTTAAAATTTTAAGCTCCTGACTTGATTTCTCAATGTCAGTTTCTATCAACTTTAAACAGTAATATTAAAGGGAAAAAATCGCCAGTCTGGCCTCCTCCGAGGCTGGAGATCCTCTCTGCCAATGATTCTGAGGCAGGAGCTCAGGCTTCTGCAAATTCAAAGTGGTTTTCATGTTGATGTTTCCCATGGTTTCCAAAGTGGTTTCCCACATGTACCTAAAAGGCTTTTGCAGCTGAAAATTTTCTGCGTGCTTTACTCGTTCCTATCAGTTTTTCAGATGTTTCCGGAACTGAAACGAGATTTCTTCTTCAATTCCAAGGGAGTTTTGATTGGTTTTTACCCTCATGAACCCAGCAGAACGGTAGCTGTACCTAAAACTCAACATCGACAACAATCGTTTCAGCTGTTTCGGAACTCGCCTACTCACTTAAATCTATAATTATAATTGACAGTTGTCCAAAATATCCATATTACTAGAAATGTCAACTAAAAAAATGTTCTTCAGAAATCGATGAATTCCTAAATTCACCGTAACAGCAAGGAACTGATAGGTATATATACATGCTTTTTAAAGGGTCCACAAAATAGCATAACATGAGCACGAAATCGCTCAAAAAAGTTGCTCACATTAATTAAATCCAGAGTTGGGAAATTGCCTTGTTGTTTTGAATATTACGAGCGTTTAGGTATGCAATCGCATAGTGCTCAAATTTAAGTAAAACCTTGTATATATTTTTTTTAGATTGTATGGCGGTTATTGGTTTGATGTGTTTGAAGTAAAAATCAAACTCATTATGATTGATACCTAGAAAGGCTCATATATTTAAATGAGGAAATTAATAAGACTAATAAAGCAAACTTCTTCTAAATTGTAAAAAAAAACGAACAAAAACATTGCTATTCTTAAGTAGGTAATATGAAACATTAGTAATGGTAGATTCACACCCAATCACCCTGAAGGCAGCAAGTAAGTAGATTACACTGATTGGAGAACCTTTTTGTTGTTCACCTGCTCTAAGCCAAACCCCCAATCCATCAGTTGAATCAAATTAATTGAAACCGAATCTCCGTCGGGTTCTGAACACCGTCTGGCGGGCTTGGGGACGCGCCGCGTTCCGATAAGACGGTGGAAGCCGCTGCATTTCATCCCCAGAGTTCTGAATGGGAGATGGGGCCAGAGGAGAGACCTATTATTCAGGCAAACAGGGAAGGACGGCATCAATATCCACAACGTCGCCGAGTCTGGGCGGACTACTAAAGGCACCCCCTACCAACACCACTACCACCGATCCTTCCGAACATTTATCTACCCAGATGATGTAGTGCGTCCCATGCAACCGGTTGAAATTTGCTCTATAGTTATCTTCTATAAAATTAATGAATGATATCTTCTATGCACGTCACCATTGTTATTCCTGATTAATTGGTCAAATAATTCAAGTCTTGGAACATCAATTGAACGCCCTTTTCAGCTCTTCGTGATGGCGCGATATCCCTTAGATAGAAACCCAAACTTACCACTTCACCAGTGAAGTTGTTCTTCACAACATTAACTTACAAACATTATTACGGCGAATTAAAAACTGATCTGTAAACCTTGCGAGTTCAATAATATTTTAACAAAGCTATCACTCACCATGTAGGGTTTCAACATTGTCTGAATCGGAGACTAAAATGCATTTGGAGTATCAACAACACATTCATACCTGCAACAAATAAAAATTACGTTGTTATGTCGACAGGCTTCCAGATATAATAATAACAACCCTTATATTTCCAAGGTTCCCCTTTATAATTGGCACTCTTGGATCCAAACGGCTTTGTTGATGACGTAAAGGATGTTTCATCCGCCCCTCTGCTTCGTGCACGGAAGAGGGAGAAGGTAATTGCTTCTTTTGGCAATTCCTAAGGGATAGGCAAACTGAGTCATCCCTTCCTTTGACACGTTTCTTTTCATACACGATGGGGTTGGGAGCATATCTAGTGGAGTGCTGTACATCAAAATTCTGAGAAAGCAACGCGAATCCGAAAACTAAATTAGGAAAAAATCCATTACATTTCCTTTGAAGTTTAGCACACTACTTCACATTTTAGTTTCAATTCGCATTCATTTATTGTCTGTTGAACAGGTGAAAGGAAGGAGTTTAAATCTTAAAAGATACTCCACGCGTTCCATTCTCCATTTTAAGACATACCAACAAATGGTATTATCTCATCAATTTATTTCACACTGTTTTGATACTACGTGTAGAATTCATACGCCACACCAGAGAATAACTTTCAATGTACACCTGAGAATTAAGTATCTTAATTGACTGTTAGTTCATCTTCTTATGATACCAAAAGTGAGTTTAGTTAACAATCCTTACCATCCTGTTTTGGAATGTTTTCGTGGCCAAGCTGTTGGTCTATTTCATATGGCATGAAGTAATAACTCTGTACAACCCTCGAAAAATGCCCGATTGCGAACCATTTATTATGTAACGATTTCCTATTTTATTTCATGGCTTTCTCAGTTTTGCATGTGCCATTTCAAAATGCTAGGCAGTATTGGCTAACTCAATTACAGTAAAACGTGATTTGCAATAACTACGTTTTTTTTATCGTAACGTGGACAAGAGCAGATTTCATTAAAGATAATTACATTAGATGGAGATTGGGATGGATATTGATCGTTCACTTGCAGACGAACATGAACATGAATTCACATAGGCACGCATACCACAAGTCTTTCTGGGAGTTACTATTTTAAGCTTAAGTAAAATTTCTTTGATTAATCTCTAAATTGGATGTTGAAGTCTTGAAACCGCAGACGTTGAAAGGAATCCTTTCTCTCTCTTCAACAATAGCTTTACATTTTTATATTAGCATTCAAGCATATCTAACATTTTGAGATCAATAGCAGCAGATTCGAAACTTTTCGTTGATATAACTTTGTAATTGTATACCAAAAATCTGTTGTCAACTTTATTGCTTTTATGTGGTTTTTTGTGTAGTTGTTGTTGTGGTAATTTTTTTGTTTGCAAGCTTTGTACAACTTAGAGGTGGTGGGGTTGGTAATGAACTCGTATCGTTACTCAAATAAAAACAAGTTTTTCAGACCCAGAACAAAATTTGTTGGTTCAATATTTCCAGAAATGAGCCTTTGTGATCGCAAAGCAACAATTTTTCATAACCCTCCCTTAAACCTTGAGGTTTTTTGTTTCAAGGTGCGCACATTCAAAATTTGCAATTGCTAAAGCGTGTGGGCTATAAAATGGCTTCGTATTGATGTGAAAATCCGATTCTTCCACGAGGACTCCACTCAGAGTCGAGTTGGGGAAGTCTTTTACAGTCCGATCGCATCACTCGCCTAAATGCTTAAGGCCATAAGCTAGTAAAAAACGTGGTTTTCGAAGTTTGACGGACATAGATACGTGAGATGTCATTTTTTAGTAATCTTGGAGGAAAAATCGAATAGGATAGATTTCAGATCAGTTGAATCTTACAAATATCAAATAATCGCAACTTCTTAAGCTAAAAGTGACCATGCGAACTAAACATTAAGCACCATTAAAAAAATAAAATAAACTAGTGTTAGAATCGGCATTGTTTCTTCGGAGCCTTTCTAAGGAGGGAGTATACACTATCAGTCATCAGGTCATAACCTAATTTGTTGATTGACGGATCATGAACTCTAAAGTTCACTACTAGTATAATAGTTATAACCATTCCATCTTTGTCCAAACAGGAGGTGAGAATTGGTAGTTGTCCATTTCCTATGCGGTTAGAGATCGAAACGAATCTTTTGTTCGAGATGAGCGGCGAAGACTTCTGCCATTTCCAACTGGCTCTTTGCCCATTTACCATCTTTGTTAAATGAACTGACAGAATTCATCTACAGCACCGAGCTTGTACTTGACCCAAGTTGTTCAAGCAGCCCTGATGTCGACTCTGAAGCTCCCCAGAGCTTACTCGCAATACGATTGGGGAATAAATATCCATCAAAGGGCAATAAAACGGAAATAAAACTGCCGAGAAACGCCAAATCATTGCCAGCGGGCACCACGTAACTGCGGGTCCGGTCATGGCACGTCCCGCGGAAAATACAAAGGGCCCCGTAACGCTCCTGTTAGATGGAGCGGAAACTGAAATGCGCGACGAGGAATTCCACTTGGGGTCTTTTCATTGACTATACGATCCACCCTTAAAGGCAATTTCGTTACGTCTGTTTCCAGCAGAAGGAGTCTCCCTTTATTATTCCACTTCTATTATCTTTAACAAAGAAGCCCTAGACCATCAAAAGGGAACGAGTTTATACTCGAGAGAGAAAGAGGATTGGACGGTGTCTAGTTGTATCGAATAAGTCCAAGTATTTATCGGAATTAGCGTAACAAAGAATCTAGTGAAAACACAACAACAGCAACTGTTTTCACTCGATTCTTTGTTATTTCACAACAGCAGTGAATAAATAGGAATATATTGGACTCATTTCATATGTAATGCAATGCGCTGTATTTCGATTGAATGTTTGTAGAAATAGAAAGAAAACTTCCAATTCATTTCATAACCAAGCTACTAAGGCAATGCTGGCATATTTTTCAGGACGGAGAGCAGCCCTATTTCCGTGGTCCGATATGTCCTCAGTTTATTTATGCTTTGACAGCAGAGCAATCAACGTTAGGGTAAGCGGTAGTTAACATCTTCCGAAGAAGCAATATAAACTGATGATTAATTTTTTAAATTGACATCTTGCGTTACCACCGATTTGTGTAGGATAAACATACCGTCTATAAGAAAATAACCGATGAAAACTGAATTTTCAATAACGTACTTTTCTTAGGAAAATTCTCTTTCAAAAGGCAAGAAGTGAGCTGCGTTTTCCGTAGACTGATTTGGATGAGTTGATTTGGATAACAACATTACATATGTATAGGTACATGAATTCAGTATACAGGATATGATCTTAGATACTCAAGACTTCGATCCACAATTGAGGAAGTTGCTTATTGAACAGCTTGCTCGTTAACGATGAAATAGATACCGGAATCTGAATACTTTTCATTCAACTTCAAATTTGAATGCAGATTAAATTAACGAAACGAATTATTCATTCAGTTAGATAAAGACTAAGCTCCATTACCTCTTTAGTGCTACTAGTTAAGTACTGCTTGTGTCTCAGTTTATAGTCGCTTCGTTCGCCCCGGTAGTTGAATTTCCTTCATTTGCTATGTACAGTCACTAAAATTTACCGGAAGAAGCAGTCTCCTCGTTCGGAGCATCTAGTTCACTTTGGGTTTAAGCAAAAAGCTTAATGGAATGGAAATTGTTGCCTTCTGCTCAGATTAGAGGGTACCCCCGCAATGTGTTAGCGCGAACTAACTTTATTGTCGCTGTTACTCGAAATGGGTCAAGTTGGATTACTTCCAACTCCGTTTCTTAAGGTCTTCTGTAAGAAACTGGAGAATAATCAGCAGTTGAAACCAGTTTGTTGTGATTAAATTCAGAACGTGAATGTGAAGGGTGATGAATTCATTTCATGCGCTCAATATCATTGTTGTTCGCAATGTTGCGAACTCTTGGAAACTACCTATATAGGTTTTCACAGATTTAGAGGTAGGTATACAATTCTTAATTTAAAATCACTATAGATTCTGATATTTTGATGCAAACGATGGAAAAATTCATAATATTGAATTCTTGGAAGTCAATTAGAACATGATTTGGACCAAATTTTGCAGCCTTTCTATAAGCTAGCTATTAGGTAGCGGAAGATTTCTTTGTACTTTCAATAGATGGAACATTTTCTTTCTCCAAAATAATTTCCGCTTGAATTTTGGGTTTTAGGCCATTCCCAAAAACTTTTGTTCTGTGTCTGTCTGTCTGCCAGTGTGGCTGCAAATACTGATTCCATCCAACTTGTGATGGATATGGTTAGTTGGCCCTTCCCGATTTTCGAATCCTTCGCCTTGGGAGATGAATCAGGGGCCTTCAAACGTCCAGGAAATCCTCTGAGCGTGGCGGAGCAGTAAACCGCATTCAGCTCAATGTAAGGGGCAATTATACCATTCCATCACTTCACAAACTTTGATTATATTCTCAGGAAATTAGCGTGTTAGGCTGTAGATTTTCCCCTATTCGTTGCATTGCTCACAAGCCAGTACATCGGTCTACGAATGCTTAAAAAGACTAATCTACTAAACATCATTTTCTCTGGCTTCATTGGCCCTGTAAATTGTCCAGGATACTCGGGGGAAGACCATTCAATGATCTCATTTAAATTTTAACTTTTTACCATAGTTATTAGTGGCTACTGCGCATATTCAAAGTACAAATCCTCTTTACAGTAACAAGCCTAATACCTAGAATTTTTATCCGATTTTGATCAAATTTTCGGGGGATGTGCGAATTACGCGACAGTACCCTATGAGTTCCTTTTTCACCGACAATAGTGTGCATGCGTAAAAATAAAGTTATCTATCATAATTTTCTTAGGTTCTGAAGGTCCGATCTTCTTCAAATTTCAATAGAAAATCACATAAATTTTGATTTACAGATTTAGCAATGTCAGGCTAACCTTTTGATGTATGCTGGAATATGTCCAGTGGTACTTTTGCCCCTTGAATCGTTGGAAAAATCTAATATTCTACATCATCCGAGATTATCTTAAACATTGTTTCTACTCGTTCATGTTACCTAAACGAGGAAGTTATGTGCTGCACTCAACTTGGAATGAATTCTTTTTCATGATGGACCAAGTGAGTAATATAATATTTGGAATACATAACTAAGTACTGAAAACCCAAAACATCGAATAAACAAAATGTTAGTGGTATCTACACTGATAGAAAAAATTATGCAAAATGAGTGATTCTAGTAATTTTTCGGTATTTTTTCAAAGTTAGAATGGAAACTGTCGGATACTACACATTATTATATGAGTCAGAGTGAAAAATACCCTGCAATGGATAACATGAGGCAATTGAATAACTGCAAGAACTCCGTGTTTTAAACTTAGTCCTTTTATGGACTTGATATCACACACTCTGCTTAATAAAATGTTCCAGTCATGGGATAACTTTGTGATAAATAGCGGTTACGAAAAGTTAGTCAAAGTTAGCCAACAGTTGGTTTTCTTGTAGGATTGAAATTTAATTAGTTTAAAATTCCCCCAAACCATATATTTCATTGGAGATAATTTATGTGATTTTCAAGTTGAATAAATTTGGATTGATAGAAAAACTTGATCCAATTTCTACTGTTCCTCATGTTCCAAGTTATTGTTATTTATATTAATAGAATAAGCATACTTGATGTTGTATAACACAAAAAGCAAATAAAAGTTAGAAAACAAATTTTCTCCAGTTCTACTACACAACGAAAGTACTTACTTCGTATTCTAGTACATTATCAATATGTGTAGAGTTAGATTGATGAAATGCACATTTTGCCAAACGTTCGAGATATCTAGATGATGTTTAATTCATTCTATTTTTAGGAATTTATTGTCTACCGACATAAAGAAATTAGAATTGAATGTTCATAAACAATTATGTATAATTTTAAATGAATTCATATTGTCTATCAAATATGAGGAGGTAAAACTACGTTGAAACTGTATGAAAAATTTGAACGGGTTGTTGGAGCTCTTCAAAAAATTTGTTTGTCTTGATATTGTATATTTTGGACGTTTCGCCCAGACAGCGTGGGCTTCTTCAGCATGTATTTTCTTATAAGAGTTTTAGTCAATCCTCGGATTCATTAGAATCGTCGTCTACTCTTCGAAATTATCTTTTATTGCATGCTGAAGGTTTTGCACATCCTATTGGCCGGGTATGTTATGCTTTAACTTGAAATTCAAGTCCAGGTTTGAGTAGAATGCCGATTTTGAAAAAAAGAGAAAGTTAATGGGAGGCGAACAACGTATTCTCTTGTAAGAAAATACATGCTGAAGAAGCCCACGCTGTCTGGGCGAAACGTCCAAAATATACAATTTCAAGACAAAAAATTTTTTTAAGAGCTCCAACAACCCGTTCAAATAAGAAAAATGGTCAATCCATTCCTCACCAACTCAAATGTATGAAAAATGCATTTATTAATATCGAACGGATTTGTTTGGACGTAAGGAGATGAAGAAAACGAGCCTTCATCTCGTATTAGAAGGGGAAATATTCTTAGAGAGCTGTAGGAAATTTTGGATGGGACGGAGATGCCGCCGAATCGGCATAAAGAACTGAGATTGGCGGAAATAACGAGAGCCGATTTTCCCTCTGAGGGTTTTACGATCCGTACAAATAAGATAAAAGGAACGGAGGGAATAAATGCCATAATAACAGCAAGTATCATTGACGAACATGTATCGCTATGAATGACGTACCGTCCAGCAAGGCTATTGGGATATCTTAAAAATTGGAAAGTTTTTTAGGAAGTTGTAAACTAGGTTATTAAGGACTAGGTATAAATTGTGTTGCATAAAATTTAAAATTGCCTCTTTGTTCTACAAAACTAATGAGTTTATTAAGGCTGACAGTGGGTCTTGATGTACCTTGACCTGTGCAGGTATTGATGTAATTAGATTAAAATGGTATACACTAAATATAAACATGAAACGCTTGCAATTTTCATATCACTCCATGGACAAAAGCTCATATCTCTCAGTCAAACAGGTGAATTATGATAATATGGAGTTTTAAGTGAATGCCATGATATTAGAAAATGAAATTTACTCAAGACTCTAGCGCTAATAATTAAGGATGGTTAACGAAATCGCAGCAACGAAACATGTGGCGCTATGTTATAAAGGGACAAAGCACTAATTTTCAATTTATAAGTTGTTATTTTAACAAACGGAAGGCATTCTTATATGGTTATAAGAATTTTAAAATACTTCGTTATTGATAAAACTGTAAAGAACATAATATATCTAGTAACTTAACTTTAATTCACTTGGTTCACTTTTGGTGGTTCATAGATCTTTGTCTACCTCCACGAAATAGTCCACGACGACAGCGTTTGCTGGTTTTGGAAGGTCCCTTGTGAAGGTCAGGTACAGGACCAGCCCAAGTACACTGCCCTACGTCACCTCAGCTGCTATTTTCCTTAGCCATGGAGGTAAGATTATACACTTACCTAATATGTACTAAAAGTGCTACCCCAACAACTGCTTTCTTTACTGGCTTATTACAATAAATTATTTTTCATTACATCATCACTATAATGGGAGACTCCTTTTGGAAGGTACACCAAAAGAAATGGTGCCAGGAAATTCATATGTCAGGAGTTTTTGTAGGCAATTAATTGCTTTTTTAAGGGACAGGCGGTAGGTTGGAGAATTAATGTAATCTTGAGTTTCGAATAACACATAATAACGAGTGATTCGGGCGCTTCAGACGTCTATGAAATGTCTGGTATTTGAAAGGGAGTTCCGTTTATACAAATCCAGTCACGTATTTTGACCCATTGTGTGTGAAAAGTGTGTATGAAGCCAAAGAATACAATATATGTACTAAATATTAAAAAAAAAAACGAGAAAGCCAATTGCATTCCACGCTTTGTTTTGCATAAGTAAGATGCCAAACTTCCTAACAAGATTGAAATAATGTACAGCGTAAGTTTGAATTACCTATCTGTTCGTCTTGTCCCAACCAGAAACCACTAAGTTCAACAATCAATTTCATTGTAAATATAAATGGTTTTCTCGTAAGTACAACGTATATAAATCCTCAGAGAAAATGAAATACAGCAAAAAGGCTTTGAGTAGGTTGAGGGCAATAATTTTTGGCTCAATGGTCAGAATCAACGAAAGGTCAAACCTTCAAAGGTTTGAATTTGCTCCAGTTTGTTTACAAGAGAATCTTTCATTACGTCGCTGATAATAAGTGTCAAGAGTCGGTATCTGACAGGTGAACATAATCGTTACGGATAATGATTAGTAATCCTACTTTGTTTCAAAGGATCGCATTACCTGTATGCAAATAAAACTTATTGATAGAAAATTACAGGTCATCAACCAACCTCTCCCTGCACTTTTACAACTGGGTTTTCGATAAAGTTGTCAGAAAAAAAGCTGAGTCTTTCAAATAGTAATTTCAACGGAAATATGCGGATTTTGGCTCCGTTCTTTTGGTTTATCACTTTCAATAGATAATCGACCGAGAAAAAAATGTTGAGTCCAACTGAAAGATTGTTGGTTTACGTCTCAAGATACACAGTTTGCAACAAAATAATAATAATAATTATTATTATTATTGTTATTATTATTAAAGAAAACCGTCCGAATGTTTTTTCCGAAACTATTGGACCAAATTTTACGGAATTTGGCTCAAAAATCCAATAGGTTTGTGCCAGTAATATCGGTATCTTGATCGATAAACCCAAGTGGATTGTAATTAAGGATTAAACTTTGAAAAAAATCGAAATGTCAAACATTTTCGATGTAAGAGAGTAGTTTTTTGTTGGATTAGAATAGAAATTTGTCTCCTGAATCGAATAAAACCTATCGTGTTGCTGTACGATTGTCCATTAGCTCAGCATTTGAGAAACCTCATCTTCGGGTGATAAAAACCGGTCAGGTAGACAGTCAAGCTGAGGAAGTAGGGCTTGTTGAACGGGAGGCTTGAATTCGACTGCGTGGTTGGTGGCAGCCCAAGTGTTTTAATCTTGAATAGATTCACAAGGTTTGAAGCCGCGAGGCGCCAGTTAGATAGGTAACATACCATAGACTAGTGCTATACAGATAGTTTTGCGTAGTAATTTACGTAGAACGGCTAATCATAATCCTTTTTGTAATAATTTGCAGCGTTATAGATCTGGTGACTGACGATAACAGTTGTTACTTTTAAACTAAACCTAAGTGACTTAACAATACCTTTACATTTCATTGCATGCTCCTTATGAACAATTTACCTGAGAAAAAAACGGTATGAAATCATCCCTCGTTGGAAGGGAATGGTTTCTTTTGGAATCCGACAAGAATTTCTTGTCTCAGTGTTAGATTAGCTGGATCACGGAGAGGGGTCACACTTTTGTATTATTTTATTTGATTTATACCACAAATAACAAAATATTTATGGCACAATATTTTGCAGCGGTTACACACGAGCGCATTCGAAAATGGAATATTGTCATCGTTTTTATTTGAGCGACCACCCTTAGCTACCATCAAGTTAAGAAGGGTACAGTGTTGTTGAAGTGCCTCAAATAAAAAGCTCATTCAAGATTTTTCCCTTGCTGAATATTTCAATAGAGGGTGAACCGCGGCATTTCAATAAGTCTCATTCATTGTGACACGAAGACTCGCAACTCCCTTCGCCCACTAATATATTTCCACGCCGAGACGGATATTGAATAATAAACGTCGAACGCTCCAGGACGCGGTTTTATAAACAAAGCGGCGATTATTACGCTTTTTCTCGGCAATTTTCCCGTTTTTCAATGTTCACCCATTTTGACGGAAGCGTTCGCATCACACCGAATATTTTCAATCAAAGATGAACATTTTTCGGAAAGGAAATTTTTCAAAAACTTGGGGGCGTGACCATGGCGAATTTTTTTCGTTGTCAAGGGTGATATTACCTCGTTAATGGCGTCTGTTTAATTAGTGATGGGAATTGACGGAGCTATTAAAGTTCGAATGCCAGAAACGTGTAGTACTAGTTTGTTTTAACGTAAGTTTGCTGACGTACTATCCACAGATGATTTTTCTCGATTTCAATTAATGTTTTCCGGCAAACCACGGTTCGAAAGAGCGTTAAATTTCCTGTAGAAGTTCGATGAAAATTGTGTTTACAAAATGTTTTACCAGGTACTGTGAAAAATTAGATTCAATGTGATATTGAAAAAAAAAAAAAATATTAACCGATGTTTGAATGCCGGAAAATTAATTGAAATCAGATCATATTTGCGTCGTACGTCACCTACCAACTGACGTTAAAACGAAATTTTCCTTGTACTTTAATTTCTCCGTCAATTTCTGATCGGTTGAAGTTGAGACTAGAGGAAAGCTTCAAGTTTTTTATTTATTGACATCAAAATTATTTTTGTTCACGCCAAGCTTGCAATTACGAAAAATTTCATTTTGCGAAAAATGTTCATCTTTGATTGAAAATTTCGGTGTTTGGAAGATGCGTTTTGGAAATCAAAGTAACTTCATCTTATAGAAATTTAACGCAGATTCCGAAAATTGGTCAAATGTGCAAAAATGTTGGAAAATTGCCGAGAAAACAGTTTTAATGGCAAAAAATTTTTTGAAAAAACTCTTAAAAATAGCATATCTCAGCAACGGGTTGAGCAAAAAATCGCGGTTGGCGCAATTTACTCCATTTTTCATGTGAAATTTTTTTTTTTTACACTAAGTGCGGGACACCCTGTATTTCCACGCCGAGACGGATATTGAATAATAAACGTCGAACGCTCCAGGACGCGGTTTTATAAACAAAGCGGCGATATTACTTTCCTTTTCCCGTATTATCTCGTAATGTCTCACCCCTTGACGGAAGCGTTCGGACACGGAATATTCTTGGTATGCACCGGGCCAAAAAGGAAGCAGCTGGAGAGCGGAGGGATTTGACGATGGGGTGTTGCCATGGCGACCTCTGTAGAGGGTGGGATACCTCGTTAGATGACTGTTTGTAGTGTATGGGCCAAGTCTCAGCTATCAATTGAAACCGGGTGTTACTATTTGCACAATAAATTTGCTATTACTTCCACGAGATAATTCGGAAAATGTTTGCACGGACGAAAACGGGAAAGAGCGAGAGGACTTGAGGTTCGATGAAAATTGTGTTACAAAGTTCTACCAACTGATGATTAATTCGATTCAATGGATATTGAAAGTATATTATTATGTTCCCATGTATGGAACAGATATCTCCCTTGTACTTGTAACCTAAATTTCTGATCGGTTCGAAGTTTCTAGAGTTTCAAGTTTCTTTTTTTATTGTATCAGAATACTATCTTCACGACCATATTGCAATTACGATTATCATGTTCATATAATGAAATGAAAAAGTATAGTTTTCTGATTTCAACAACTCTATAAGTTTAAAGAAAAAACAGCTTACCAATCAGAAATACTTCCAACTGTAGGCCACTAAATTTCACGCAAATACAAGACTTGAGTTTGCACAAAATTTCTTAGTAATGAGCTCAAGGCTCTACAAACATGTTGTCATTCAATTTGTGGAACGAATCCCACGAAATTGTGTCGATGAAGATGCTGTTAAACTAATACCGAGAACGAAGAATTTAAATTGTTTAGTCGTATCTGTAAAGGTGATTTCATATACTGATTTTTCAATTACTTCGACCTCTTTTTGACATTTCGTCCTGTTTACAGCATGAGCACTTTTCGTATTGTGGTTTTGAACTCGGGTTTCAGTACCTTTGCCGGTATTAATAATTCATATTTACGCCTATTTCAATATTTATCTTTATGGAATAGAAACGTTCATTGTAAATAACTATACGATTGGAATCCCGCAATAACTGAATACCGCTAGCCTGCAGCAAAACGAACCAAAACGACTGCGGCGTTGAAAAGCTGACATTTTGGCACACGTTTCACCAGGCCTGCATAGTTCTGCGTCAAGCGTTAATGGGGTTCATAGGCGAAAAGAAAAACAGGCGATTTCAAGATTTTGACAAAACTGCCATTGCGCGCACCAATTGCACATCTTCAATGCAACCAAAAAAATGTTTCCTGGCATCAAATAGATAGAAATTTTAACGCTCTTTCCAACGGTGTCATCAAATTTGAGCTATCTCCAAAATTGTGGGAGTTATGACAGTTTTAATGACATAAAATTCGAAAACCCGAAAAAAATCTTAAGTCGCGAATAAATCGGAAACGAGGCCTCTGGCAAAAAGTTGCTATGTGGCATTTTTGTTCAGAAATGAGTTGTAGTACACGTAGGAGTCGGATTGTGTATAACTCCTGGGACACCCTGTATATTCGCAATTGCAATCGAACTGGACGGACGGTGACAAATAAGACCTGAAGGCGGAAGGTACATTTATGCAATGCTTCACGTTTACTTGTGTCCGGTAAAGGGATTCAGAAAGAACAATCGGGACAAGGAAGGACAATCGGGGAACCGAATTGATTCAGTTTGGTGGGATACGAGGAAAACGAGAGGAAATGTTTGACACGATTTGGCTAAAGGTGATTTCAGGAAAGTGTATATAGTAGCTTATGCTCAAAAATATATAGCAACTAATAATGAAACTCGAGTTTTTTAACATCATTTAATAAAAGGTTAACCCTTGAATTAAGCTTGGGTGTTAGTTCAAAAGGATGCAGCAGGATATAGCGACCAACAACGTTCTTCGACAGTTTCATAATGCGCGAACTTCAAAAACCCGATCCGTCAATTTTGATTGATCAGCATGTACCCTGAACGGGTAGCCGCCCTCGCAGGAACTGGGTCAGAGCAAACCCATCCGATGCTCAAACTCGGAAATTTTCCATCACCGCCGTGTTCCCCGTCCACTAAAACAACCCATGTAACATGAAATACAGCTCGGGAGGCGCCGTTGTGATTTTCAGGAGGGCATAATGGGCTACACCATTTATTTCAAACTGAGCGATGTTCCGGTAAACTCGTAAATATTATCTATGGGCGAAAGCGTATTCTGCGAGAATCGTTACGTAATGGTAGGCCGCGAGTAAAATCATTTCCACGCTCGAGACCGCCGATTTTCCGGGGCCTTGCACTCTCGCGGTCGGCCAAGCCGAACGAAGGCCGAAAGGTATTGAAACCGCAGTCGGCGAGGGCCCAAACTTGGCTGGAAGTAAAACAAAATTGATCATGGCTTTGTTGGAGCTGCATGATAATTGTACCTGTCAACAAGTGAACCATATAACGGTTCGAAAATAATGAGTAAAAGCGACTTCAAACTAACCATCTTGACCACAAGAGGCAGATGCGCCACACAGGCTTTGCCATCCACTACTTTCTGTTTTCTTATTTTCAATGATGAACCTTTTAAATTGACCTAGAAATAAAGTTTAACCCTGCCCCCCTACCTCTCCCGGCTTCAAAATATGCTGTTTCAAGATTCGAGATGTGTATAATCCTAAAATCAAATTAAATAGAATCCCTCCGTCCGTATTCTTTGGATTTCACGAAATTTGATGAAACTTGGGTCAAAATAACATTTGGGATCTAGTTGATACCGAATTCTCGACACTGATCTTGGTCAATTCCAATGGGTCAAATCGAAGGGCTAAAATTTCAAAAATCTGAATATCAAAAACATTTGAAATAACACTAATGTTTTAATGCTCGTTTGCAATAAGCTTTCTCCAAAGACTAGATTAAGCCCAAACGAACCTGTTCATCCATCCGCTCTCCTTTGAGTCATAATAAACATCACCTTTTATCTCGTGAATTTCACATCATTTGCCATAATTGCTGAGGAACCTTGATTCAAGAGTTAATTTTGAAATCGAGTTTTTCATCTTATTTAATATAATTGTGGTAAAAATGAAAAGTAGGAAGGTGCTTATTCCACGTCGCTGAATTTCAGTTGTTCCACAGTCGGATTTTCAAGACGTGGCCATATACAATCTCTATCACAATAAAAATTAAGCGTAGGTATACTCGAAGAATTATGTCTAATTTTGAATAGAATTATACAGTAACATCTATCCAGTTTATCGAGCATCAGCTCGATCCTTAAAGAAGAAATATCATAGAATAGACTTGGAAATGTATTCTCAGTCCAATTTCTTGACAGAAGTGCGTTTTCTAAAACATCATAAACGTGACCCGAATTTTATTCAGATTGATATTAGAATTCAATTCAACAAGTCGGAAACGAAAGAAGTAATAAATCGTAAGGATGAACTCGAACGGTAGCTTTTCTTTTTGAGTTCATTACGTTATATTTACCCACTTGAGCATCATCGTTTAAATCGTGTTTGCCCCGGAATCAAAATATTATTCTTTCGATTAGTTCGAACTCGTTTGAGAATTCGTTAGCCTCGGAAAATCGATGACATCGTTACCCCGTCCTACTTTACAATGCCAATGGATCATTCCGCCGGCAAATCTTATGATTGCCGGTTGCGTTTCATAAATATTGAAGAGGCTTGCTCGAAAAAGCGGCGTAGAGCTCGGGTTTTACCCTTCAATTACCGAATTTTTTTTCGCCGGATCGGAGCTTCACCACAACGGGCTAAACCCGGTGAACCCCGCCATCTACATCTACTTTTTGAACGGGCATCAATTAGTGATTCAACGGGGCGAAGCTCCTATTTTATTTAAGTACTATTTTGAATAATCAAATTTTGTAATAAACTAAGAAAAACGTAATTTAAAACCTTCAAAATTTGTTGGTATTTGATAGAAATCCGGAAAGCCGCATCGTCGGCATAACTTCAACTGAATAACAAAAACCTAAAATAGAAACTTCTAAGAGAATCCTTTTCCCTACCAGTTCCATTTAAATGAATGAAATGACACCTTCAGGAATGCTGTATGTCCGCTTTTCTTCCATCAGGCCAACAAAAAAGAATTTCAACATGAGTATGGATTTTCACAATTGGGGGACGTAGGAAAAATTCCATTAAAAACGACCTTACAATAAATTATTATTCATAATTTCAAGTGATAAGTAACCGCTATTTATATATGTTTTCAAGAAACGGCGTTTTTTCCAACTTCTGCCTCCCAACTTTGCCTACAGACTAACTAATTAAGAACAGGTTAGAATTTTATTTCATTTTATTATTTTCGGCCCATGGATGCTCACGTCTATTAATACTGATAATGGTTTACAGTAGGCTCGGTTTCATAATAATCTAGAGGATTCGTTGAAGAGCTGTGGAATACGTAAGTTGAAAAATATAACTAGTAATGAAAATCATTGAAAACCTGAATCGATTTCATTGAACGTAGGAGGTTATCTAATAGGTATAATTCCATGGTGATGGATTTTTAGATTATTATTTCCAATGCTTTTTGGATTACAACAAAGATATTCATAAACAACAACACGATTACTTTGTTCAAAAAACGGCAAATTATCACCCTAAGGTTTATTATCAGTTTGTTTCATCACCCTTTTAGAAAAATCACTTGTCCATGTTATATGGCGTAGTCTGTATTCTTACTATGCACGGAATGTGTATGTCTACATGTTTGTGTTACATATTCATAACTTGTAATTATATTCCAAATGCCGTTGAAGAAGTAGTTCTCCCTACAATTATTTGCAAAGATATTGCTGATCAGTGTGTCTCCGTATGTTATAATTGACTTTTAAATGCCCCATATACGATAGGATGACTTCCTCATAGATATAACTCGGTGAACACTTCATTAGTCCCTCAGTCAGAAACAACAGCTGATATCTATGTAAATACCTACTATGGTTCAATATACTGCACATCGACACGGACGTTGAAAACAATGGAACAACTGAGATTCAATAAAAAAATGAATTACCCTTCACTTGTCCTCAAAAATATAGCCAACCCGATAGTCACAATTGACTAGGCGTTTTTCACTATGTTTAGACAAGTTCATATTTACGTTCATGTTGCCATTCTATTTCGTATGAAGGTTCTAAAATGGAGGGATGAGCGTAAACCGGTCCGAATGGGAGAGTCCATCTATATCGAACATGAAAACTTTTGTGTTGTTTCTAACGTTTTCTGTAGGTATTTCAAGTTTTGAATATCTCAGCTCTTTGATTTCCACCTTCAAGATTGGTTGAGATTGATGCCAGCTGGCATTGATTGAACCATCCTGACCCCATTAGTGACATTATACACAAGTTACATTAACCTTGGTTCATAGTTGCGGAAAAAAGCTCCGAACGGCGGACGAACTCATTTTTTTAATTTTCAGATTCACAGCATGAAACGTAAACCAACAAATTTTTAGGGAAGGTCAACGATTTTTATGATCGGTTAAGAAGATTTATTATTGAAAATAGTAAACCAAACTATACACCATTATAGTTACCACGATAGTTTATGAAATGCACCCCGAACGTCAAATAGGGTTGGTGTCATTAACAATCAAAATCTTGAAAGGTTCATGAAATATTAGTTTTTGTTGGATTTGTACTTGTTTATATTACTAAATCAGATCAATCCGTTGAAAACAAGTAAATTTGAAAAATTAAAAAAGTCTCACATTCCAGGTAATGGATTACAACCCCTCACTTTATTTTTCAATCAAATCCCCATAAGCTCGTTTATTTCATTTTCCTTTTTTCCGGTTATGGAATTATTCTCGTCACAAAACTGAACGCAACGCTTCTACTACCTTGGTGGTAGATCCAGAAGCAAATTGCGGAAGATCAATTAAACAATATTTATGAAATCAATTCAATTACAAATCTTTTAAATTGTAGGTATTTCTTTATCAGCACTTGCTGTTCGATATCAACGATTTGTTGTTTACGGTGATATATCTAAGACAAATTCATTCTAGATGTCAATTAATAAGTAATACACAATTTTTATAATGTAAAACATACTACGTTTATTTTACCTTGTTGAATTTCAGTTGGATTTCTACTTTCCGAGTGTACCTAGGAAGCATTAAAGCCCTGATTTTCTTTCCATTTAAAATAAGTAGCCCGGTGGTCCGATATCTAATAAAGAAATAATAAACTATTGTTTAATCATTTGCAGCGTTTTTTTTTTTTTTTTTGCTAAGTGCTGAGTTTTTCTATATTCCAGTTAGCGAGTCAACGTGATTACAAATTAATGCGATTCACGATCCAGATATCATTGTGCTCATTGTCATTTTCCGTCGTAAAATATAAATTAGGGACATCTCCTTGAATATTCTGCCTTGAGTTCGTTGTATTCGTTCTCCTACGAAAAAACTCCCATAAGTCACCGGCGAAACGGATAATCGCGTGGCGACCCTCATACCGACACGCCAACAAGACGACGTGAACTAACGACCACCTGTAATCTTCTATCAGGACCGTCCACTTTCGCAAACGTTATCAGTTTCTTTTCCTCCCTTCTTGCTGCCCTCTGATAAATCAATTTCGTTGTTTTCCGTTTCCCTTCCCGCTCAGTTTTTCGGGCGCTCCAACTGTCTTAATCACCTCGGGAGCTCCACTTCCAGGGGTGAATTAAAACTTCCTCTATCGCCTTATAACATCTTTCCGAAGCCGCGGCACGACGGCTCTCGGGATCCCGATGGAAACTCCGGTGATTCGATTGATTCGTCGTTAAGCGAGTTTTCGAAACTTTCCCTCTAACACCCCTCGACCTCATAGTTTTCCCAGGTTACATTAACCTCGGGCCTGAAGGGAACCACGTTATGGAACTTGTAGGTGGACTTTGATGACACAGGGAAAGTTTATCAAAATCATTCAACTCAAACGTTCATCAATATCATGGAGGTACTCGAAGGTCATATATCACACCGTTACACAATGCAATTTTGTACACACTTTCTTTCGTAAACGTATAAGGTTTGAAATCAAATTGATTTCATAAATATTGTTGATTGATCTTCCACAATTCATATCTGGGTCTATTGGTGATGAGAAATGTTTAGTCCAATACATTTGACTATAACAAGCCGATCGCAAGAGCAAATATCTACACGATCTCTCTTTTTTTAGGCATGCCTGCTAGATTTGCGAAGCCCTTTGCTTTCAACCTGCAATATAAATGTATATTCTTCACAATTACCAATGCACTCAGAGGCTACCTAGCCATAGGGTCTGCTGATTGCTAGTCTCTGAATTGTATATACATGTTTGAGTACAAACATTACAACAGGTCGACACACAAACCGTGGCACCGTAGACCCATGAATCCTTGTAACAAGTTAAACCTGTACAAGATATTTATTGAAAATCAAGAAACTTTCAAGATTATATATAACATTTATCATGTTCTAAAGGGGCTCCAAACTGTTTGCCCCTAGAGCCGTGTCATAATGTGGAGGTGGTGGGGTGGGCCAACAAGGGGGTCCGAGGGGCCCCCGGGAAAATTTTGAAAATTAGACACTTGAAAACAGTATTTTTAAGTACTTCTAGACGAGTTTGACAAATTCAAAATTGAGTGGTTGTATTTTTTTAAATTCCATAATTAGGTACTATATCGCTGTTCAATAAAAATGATTCAAAAATTGAATTTTCAGGAATTTTGAGAGTCAGAACCTTAAAAACAGGGTTTTTAAGCACTCCGAGATGAATTTGACAAGAGTACGGGTAGCTTTCACTGGGTCACATGGCTGACCTTTCTTTCTATTCTGGCGGTCGCTTAATTTTTTCCATCGCCTGACCAAATGTTTCCGCGTGCCACATCCGGCCCTCGTGCCGTACTTTGGGGACCCCTGTTCTATATCAATCATCAATTAATACACATCAATATATTTACAACAATAAATACATTACCACCATCTATAACAATCGTGTTATCGATACGAAAAAGCTATATTCTCCAAACAACTGAAAAGACGTGTTTTCTTCTTCCTTACTCCTTACGTAATTTTGATCAACTATGTTAGGCAGGATGAAAAAACGAAGGCAGGGTTTGTTCTGTATAAAGAAATTTCCGGATTTCGAAGGATGAAAGGCATTACTCAAAAGCTTACGGTATCCATCAAAAGAAATCACCATTCAGGTTTATCATATCACCGTTTTTTTTAGTCATCGTCATTCACTTCAATTTGGCACAGAGGACGGATCAAGAGAACAATTTTGTTTTCTTTTTCAAAAGACAGATTTTTTTCTCGTTTCACGAAAAAGGTCGCCCAAGAGAAAAGATTTTCCTCTGGATAGGGAGAGAGGGAAAAAATTGTGAGAAAAGTAAAACCACAGGGCCAGGGAGGACAGTGGGAGCGTGAACGCGGTTGCGAGGGACCGTAAATCACAACATATTGGCTGGCGTGGTGATGTAAAAGGGACCCTTCTCCAGAAGGAAGGCTCCGGTGACAGGAGACCTTTTCCCCTTTAAACTGCTATGGATATCGCGTTTGAGATTATTACTTCTTGAGAAAATATGCTCCCCTGTCTTCCTCCCGTGTCTTTTACGAGGGATAAAACTCGTTCCTGTTTTCTCTTGGAATCCCTACTCCAGTATTAGCCGTTATCTCTCCCCTGTTATGATGATGCGTAAGCAAAGAAACAACTTTGCATTTTCAGATGTCATCTGGAATAGAAGGGTTGTCGGCAATTCTTTATATCAATTTGATATGGCCACGTGTTACTGTCATAAAACTGTTTTTACTGTTCAAACTGTAATGCACATCGGAGCTTTTAATATTTTCGAGGTTGAAGGAAATCATTTAGGGAGAATATTATCTCTAACTCATTCTATAGGTAAACACCACGAACTGCGACGGTCGAGCGCCTGACGAACAATTGTATTACCACTGGGGCGGCCAGACCCATGTCCACCTCCATTATCTTGTCAGTATGATCTCACATTATCTACAGTTGCATTTTACCATGTTACGAGCTATCGGATGGAGACTGTTGTGACTTTGGTGTGACCAAAATAATATACGCTACAACAATACAGTATTAACTTTAATTTGACACACGGATGAAAGATATATTAATAGAATACTTGACGTATATGACACGCTTGATGAGACTTTATATTTGACGGACAGAACTGAACCACTGCGCATTGGACGCGTGCTAGGCCCATTGCCCAGAGGTCCGTGGATCGTAACCACGCTCTGCTACCATGTGAGGTGATGGAATGGTATAATTGCCCCTTCCATTAAGCTGAATGCGGTAATGCCCGCCACGCTCAGGAGTGACCCAGGCGCTCAAAGGCGTCAGATCATCTCCCAAGGCGGCGGACTCAAGAATCGGGAAGGCCCAACTAACCAAATCCATCACAAAGAGAATGCTCGAAGTGAATACATAAGATGAGGATTTCCGGAGATAAATTTCTTCATGAGTTTTGCGGACGGATCGTTTTGAACGAAAAGCACCTTATTTGAAAGGGATGATCAATTTATTCTTGGTTGATTTTGAAGAACTATTATGTTTTGGAAATAATAAATCGAAAGTCTAACTGGGGTTGTTGTTATTTTTTTGACTAAGATACAGCACATAGAGAGGAGTCGAATACAAAGATTTAGAAATGGAGGAGTAATCCAATCCTCATTATTATAGCATTGAAAACCACTTTAACTTCCATATTCTGTATCGTCTTTCGTACTCCGAAATGGGGGAAGCACATCAAGCAAACATTGTATTTACCAGATCAGCTTAGAGACGCACTCAGAAAAAAAGCCATCGACGGAAAACGAAAGAAAAAAAAAATCCTTCAACAAAGAGCCGATCAATTTACTCAGTTCATTGTGCCGGAGGTAAGAGCCCTTCGAAGGAAAAAGGGTAATCGCATCGGTAGAACTTTGAAAACAACAGTGATTTCACGTCAGCCCCTCAGGGAATCCGAGACGACTTAGGGAGGAACGCTCATTTTACTTCTTCCTTTCTATCCTAGTTTAATCCCCCCCTTGTTTCTCACAAAACACAAACGGAATTAGACATTCGAATCCGGCGAGGTACCCATTTGAAATCGAAGCTGCACTTTCAAGATAAGGAGAGAAAAGAGAAAAGAGGGCGGGAGTTTATTTTGCTAAGTATCTTGACAAGTCATCAATCAAGCTCCGGATGCGTCACTGAGATATAATCGCCTAGCGACCTTAATATTATACTGAATCGAGTCTGCCAAAGCTTATTCACGACACGTTCCAGACCCTCGCCGAATGATTATTGTTGTTTAATTTGTTCTGTGCCCGTTATTGATCTAGAACCACCGATCGACTTCGTACCTCGTTTCTGTTGTAGGCGCACAATTCGTGGATCCGGCAAACAGCAATATACTTTTATCTTCTAACTCATTTCAACAGTTGTGCCTGGACCGGGGTTGGTCTTATAAGTTCGGAGGCGGTAAATGTATTTTTGGTTCGGTTGGACATCGGAAAAATGTGATTAGGAACCCCCTACAGACGATAATACGGCCAGCGGCCTTACCCACCCCAGTTTATTCGAGTATTTTCATATACAAAACAGAATTTTTAGGATAAAAGGTGTTCTTTATGTGTCTACCAAAATAAAGATGAAGTAATTGTCTTATCTAAAATTTGCAATGTTCAGCTGCAATCATAGCTCTTCCTTTAAATTTACTTAACCAGGGACGTATTCATTAGCCTTTAAATATGATTATGTTCATTTTCATTCGGTAGCAACATAGGACACAAATCGTAATAATTCGAAGGTAATTGTTTTCACTTCATAACTGTCAATAATGAATATTTCCAATCGACCATTTTTGAAATCCGGATAAGGCGACACATTCCTTCTCAGTTAAATCAGCGGAAATCAAATACCAATTGTCATTTGTCCAATTGTCGTTTGGGGTAAACAGCATCGTTCAATATTATGCGTCATATCTTTCCATGTCTATGTACGTGCGTTTACTATACTTGATCATAAAACCGTTAGTTACAGAATATGGGTCTAAAGTAGCATTCATTGACCTTTCCATGCTACTGTAGCAAGGACTACTGTATATAAGGAATGGCTTTGCTACGACACTGATATGTGACATTTAAAAATTAAAAAACTTCTGACTTCAAGGGCATAACAGCAAATTTTTAGAAATGAGGAAATTTCCATTACCCCAGGGCAATGCCCTCACTCCGAGTTCCCAACAAGGATGTCCGATATAAATATCTGCCTTCATGAGAGAACAAAGGAAAACGAGCGGCGCATAACTGTAGAATCAAGTTGTGTAGGGCGGGTCGTGAGCGGTGGTAATCGTGGTAAACGGAGATTAGGCTCTCTGTAGGTCTTCTCCATTACATAATCCTTCAGACTTGAACTCGAGTTAGTTTGCAAGTCAAAGCCGTTCGTGACACAACACATCAGATGTTTTCGCTCTCGCGGGAGCATATATTACACGGGGTTCCACCCCCATTCATGTCGGAGGAGGCCTGCGATGTGAACGGGTTGTATCGAGATACCATTATAGTACTACAGGGGAAGTCGGCCTATCGCCGCCTGTCATCGCTTGCTTTACTTCCAACGAGAAGTGGAGTTTTAGTGTAACGCACATAATGGGAGTCTTTTTTCGTTAGATAGGGAGACATGAAAGCTCATTCCGGTAAAAGTTCTGGATAAATTGACTACGTAGTGACTATCAGATAAAGGAAACGAGAGGTTATCGGCATGCGAGATAATATTAACAAAATAAAGAGTTGTTTTACTTAATCATGAACTTTCGTAATCTTTTTGTAAATTATAATTCATTTTTTTAAACAGGTGTATTACACATGTAATACGACACATATGAGGGGGTCTTCTGGTCAGAAAGATTTTAGCATGTTCAGCCTTGGACTTAACATGCTGAACCAAAACCGTTACGCGGGAGTGTCACATTTTTTTCCCCCAACAGCCTTTATTTTAGTCGAAACTAATGTACTTTTTCTTCCTTGTCCATTTTTACTGGATAGAGTCGGAAGTTGCCTCTATTTTTACTATTTCAACTTACTCAATTTTGAGTGGAAGGTAAAGTAAGATAAAATTTTAATCGTCAATAAGTTTCGTCGTTTGTGAATCACGTGCAGATTCCCATTCGGATATTTATTGAAGGGTCTAGTCTTGTTTGATCATTAGCCTGTTTCAGGGTTTTATTTTAAATTGCGAAATTTAAACATAACACAGGCTTTGTAATAAAGGAATTCAGTCATAAATTGAAAAACTGTACAAGTATTTTTCTAAACGTTCAACTTTTTTATACTGTGATTTTTCATAAAAATCTTTTCCAAAAGAGAAAAATCACGAGTTCAATCACTTGCATCGAAATTGTAGACTGGCATTTCAATGAAAAAACGGTTGATAAAAGTAGTGCAATGTCTATTTTCATGGAATAAAGGAGTTACAATATTAAATCAGTAACGAACACAACTCCAAATGTATTTTAAGTTATTGCTTGGTCCTGATGATGACGTAACTCGAAATTAATTTAACTTTGCAACTCACTCATTCCATGGAAATACTTATCAGTCTTTATTTAGCTTTATTTTTCGTCAAGAAAAAGTTAAATTGTTCAGGATTGTCACTGCCCCCATTAGGGGGTTGACCGATTCACCCGACTTGAACTGACCTAAACGTGAAAGAGGCAAAAGTGGAAACTAATTTATTTATACATTCATTAGTGCAGCCGTAATAACCGAATGCAAATGTGCATGTTGGTTTCAAATAATACAGAAGTGTTATGCTAGTTGTGACAACACTGATCTATTGATAAACATCATCATTATCATTAAACATACATATCTACATAGTATCAGCACCACGAACAGAATAAACTTGAGCGTTTTCCTCATCAAAAAAAGGAATTCCTAAGTGTTACCAGTGCTATTTTCATCCATTATTATCCATTATTCAAAACTATTATTGTGATAGTGAATCTAAGCAGAATAGCATTTCTTAAACTGCACTTCACTGCAATCTGCTGCTAGCACCAATTACATTATACTCGTACTACAGAAGAATCGGTGATCACTGAGTGGATAGGAAGATGACCGAAAGGTGTGTGGGAGATGACCGAAAGATAGCTGACGATGCTATTCGCAGTTATCAATCTGTGATATCAATTTTCTTGTTCTATTTAAAAAACGTAAATTTACTGAATAAAAGGTTTTTTGGTTTATTCCTAGATTGAACTTATATGAACGGTATAAAGTATATTAGGGAAGTTTGAACTCCTATAAGAGTTTAATGACTTGACCCAATACTACCCAATTACCACCAACCAACTAACAGTATCGACAAAAATATTGGAGGTTAAGGCCCTTTTTTTTTGAAGTTGAGGTCCCATTCCATATGGACGGTGATCCACACACGTACAACATGTACAAGTATAACTCCATTCTGGTCCATAAATTGTAATTTTCAACTGTTGATATAATGCACAATCAAACGTTAATAATAGATAAATGTCAGTGTTTGAACCCAAAATTTAGTTATTGTCACATTTTTGTATTATTAATTTATTGGTTCCATTTTATAACAGTCCAAAGATGAGATGGATGATACAAAATAATGAAAAAATGAAATCCCATGTCTTCAATAAATCGACCAACAGAAAAAATCAATGTGAGAGAAATAGGTGAATGAATAAAATTTAAAAAATAGAAAAATCAATGTATCCAGTCGGTCGCCGGTCTTCATTTTCAAATGAATTGTTGAGTAAATAGCACGTTCTACAAAACACCCTGACAATAATTCACGGGACGTGTTCAGGCATAGGAGTCGATATGTTACGAATTATATGTATTGTTGCGATAATTCTACAGCTGATAGAATTATGCTACAATCAAATAAATGTTAGATTACTAGACTATTATTTCCCAACTATCTTAAAAATTTGAGCGAGATCGAACGAGTAGAATCTGAGAAAACAATGCTTGATAGTTTTTACGCTCGCACATACGCAGTATCAACTGATGATTCTAGAGTTCAAATTGATGAGATATCAATGTACTCAATGTACTTTCATTTAAAATTAAAAAACACTGAAGCACACATACAATACTCTATTCAAATTCACACAAATTGGAACGAAATGGAATTCGGTATTACAGGATGTCTGGGAAATCATGACATACAATTCAACAAATGACCAGTTGGTTATAGGACTGGAGGCGACTACTGTGATCATTTGCTTGTATTTTTCGTCAACCCTCCAATTTTGAGCGAGATCAGACCGATAGAACCTGCGATATGGACAGTGTGTATTTTAATTTTGATTAAAGACTGACAGACCAATGTATTGATTCGTGAGCAATGAAACTTTTAGAGGAGCATCCACAGCACAACGCGTGAAATAAAGTCTGGGACGCAGACAAACAGACAAGAAATGAATGTTGTTTAGAAAATGCCAGTGGAAATGTTGTTTTAGGAGAAAAATATGTTCATATTCCAAAAGTTAAAACAAGGCATCCGTTACCTATATGTTGACGTGAAAGCGATAGAAAGTGACATACGTACAAGAACGTTTCAAGCTCCGGCTTTTCGGTTCATTATAAAACCGTCGAAGTTCTTTTTTGGCACTGTTTCGGAATGCCAATGAAAGATAGAAAGAAAGCGAAACCAAGATCCTTTGTTGATCACCCTGTAGAACTCATTTGGCACGACAGACCTTCGAATTGAAAGTCGAACAAGATAGAATTCAGTAGCCTTTTGACCAATGTTCCGTGAATTGAATTTATTATGAGATAAGGGATTTGATGGAGATTTTGAATTGTGTCCATCAACTTGAGAGATTACTAAATCCAAATCGCAAGCGCTGTGGTTCTGCCACATTGTCATACACTAAGTCTGAATTTCTAATTTTTGTTTGTTTCACGGCTTAATCAGTTTCCGCTGAACCAGTCCCTTACTACAATGCTTTACTACGAGGGAAGGCTCTACATAAAGGTGCAACTGGAAGCCATCTTAGTTTGTCACACCCTTAACTTTACAAAGTTACTGCGAACTTCAATCGCGAACTCTAGAATTCGCATAGTTCGTATATATTCGTATACCGCACGGCATTACACTCTCCCCTCCCTTAGGACAAGGAGACGGCTCTATATCATAATTCTCATAGCCATTCAATGAACGAACGCTTAATTCTACAAACCTAGTTATTTTCAGATATTTCAAAATGAATACGAAAGAATCAGTCATTCGACTGTCATTTTCTCTCAATCCGCTAACTTACGTGACTTACTATAAATACTATGAGCTAGTAATTGATGGATTGTTTTGTTCCACTAACTCTAGTTGAATCCCTTCAACCAACAAATGTGCACAACAATTTTCTAAATGACGTTTAGTTATTTCGACTCAAAGAACTGCTAAACATGAACGGAACTCAGTAGAATAAAGGTAGAATTTTTATTCAACGGTTAACGAGGTACTATTTTACAGCCACACCTCAAACCAAACCGACTACCTCAAAACTGAAAAATGATCAATTAAATGCTAAATTGAAGGGAACCCATCAATAATTTCTTTCTTTCAAAATGAGTTGATTACAGAATTTTATTCAGAATGAAGAGCAGCATCCACCAGTATCAGGTCAGGCACAGTGTCACTGTATTCATAGGTTGAATCGCATCGAAAAATTTCCCGAACAATGAGTGAGCCAACGATGTCAATTGGTACATGGAAACAAATATCTGAGTTAGCCACGATCTTTACAATCACTTCACACTCTGTTCTGTGGGCATATTTAACAGTAGATGGTGTTGCTTTCGGATTACAATAATATCGTATAACGATTAGAGCTTCAATTCACTGGCCAAGGCAATATACAGGGATATAGTGAGCCTCACGATATTCTGAGGACCAACCACAGTTTTTCAGCGGCTTCCACACGAAATTTTCCTCATTTTAATGGGCAAGCATCAATAACGCTTTAACTGGTTGCTGGACAACCACAATAACACCGGAATGATGGCTCATTGCATGTACCCTTTAATTGTAAACATAGATATATACCTTCCCCTTCTTTTGTTTTCTTCCACTGGGTTTTTGGTAGCAACTGCTAATTGGAGTGATTTACTCGCAGGAACTGAACTGCACGCATTTGAATTTTATGCGGAAATCTGCATTTCCGTGGGATAAGTGCTAACAGGGAAGGGGGTTTATGGTATAGTTATAAAGCGACGTCAGGACGGATCAGGTCGGCTCTGGTCGTCCATTAATAAACCATCCTCGTCCATTGAGCGAAGGAGGGCAATCTGCTCGGGCCCATCCGCCCCATGACCCCGTAAATATGCATTATGAGTGCTCAGCTTATGCACCGCGTCGGCCTCGGGGGGTAGTTGAGAGGGGGTGGCATTATTACCTAAACCAGAATAGAAGGCGGGTACAGCGGGATGAGGGGTAGAAGAAGAGCGGATTTCCACAACCCTCCAAAGGATGAAGGGGATGGAAATCGATAAGTGATTACCCTTCGGTAAAGTGAACTAACCGTAATGGTGCAGCAAAGAGGATAGGAACTACTCGTGAATGCTTTGAGCATCGGGTTTCGCGACGGGTGGTCAGCAACGCGGATTCGGTTGTGCCAGCTGTTATGCTGACTGAACGCCAATGGAATACTGAAGAGCTACACGAGGAAATTATCTCAATATCTTTAAGCGGAATGGGATTCGTATCACAAGAAATCAACACCAGAGATTGCTGCATTTAGTGATACAGTTTGAATTGAGGTATCCTCAAAGCTTAATAAATGGTAAAAAGCTATCAAAATCAATTCAGTTCCAAAAATATCAGATTGCATTTCCATTCTAAAAGCGAATTTCAGTGGTTAAAGTCGACATCAGCCAGGTACATTCCAAAGTAAAGCTATTACAGTTCTTACTTATCACTTCATATTTTGAAATTGTATTTTAAACGAGATTAATTACTTAATCTATTCGTTCATCCTAATTAATCAATCCTGGATAAAAAAATGGGATGTATACAAAAGTGTTCTTTAATAAATATAGTTATCATAGCATGTTTTATTCATGCAGCAAACATGACGGGTGCTGTCAAATTTAGTTCAACAGTTGATGACGAACAAGAACGAAAAACAATAAAACCCGTATCAATGAAAAAGGAAATTATTTTTCCAAGGATTTGATTTTGAAAATTGATACTAAAAAAGGAAGGATATCCGGCTTTTGGAGATTCACGGATTGGGCTGTTATTTGTTGTCATAGGCACAACACTTCTACCAAGTTGTTCACTTCCACTTGTAAAATTCATATACAGCTTGAAGTTTCTGTGGTTGGATTTCACAGTAATGAGATTTTGTCTGTTTCTCCTCCTTGTATTTTGGAACCAACATTTGTATAGGTAGTGGAAGCAATGTTTTTGCTTTCGGCTTTCTCCTCAGAAAAAAAACTTTCGAAGATAAAGCTATTCTTTTGGAACGGTTAGATCATGGGTCAGGTTTTAGAGTTCTTGCATCTTAGGACCCGATAAGAAAATTCATTAATTTCTATCCAACTGTAGCTTAACGGTCTTTCCAACGGTAGCTCAACTTTGAATTTACAAGACAAATTAAGAAATTTAGGACCATCACTTCATCATTTAATTAAGATCACAAAAAAAGAAAAATTATTAAAAATTAAAAAAATGTAATCAAGTTCAATTTAATGAAAGTCCAAAAAAACTCGTCAAGAAAATTGAAATAAAAATATTTTAAGAAGGCTGCTCCGCTCTTTTTCTGAGCGTCCATGGTTAAAATACACTAAACGTAGAACCTGGTTTGGCCGCACCTATAATTTTCATACTCATATAGGAATGGACTCGCATAGGAGCCCGAGAAAGATGACCGCAAAGAAAATCTGAATATGACTAGTTACGATTTGTCCCATTGAAATCCAGACGGAATTAGGGGAGTGGGAGAGGGGATTAGGAATTAATAGTTATGAAGTGTCCAAACTGCCAAGTGACAACAAAGCAAGGCTTACAAGAGGAACAATAATAGTTTTTCAGTATTCAACTATTTCATTAAATTGTCGGACATCGCATTATCTTGTAAATGAATAAAAAACCACGAAATGATGAAAAATAATTCAGGACCTTTTCAACGATTTCTGTGGAACGAACACTGCCGAAGTTCTATTTCCCGACCAACGGATTGGTTATATGTGAAAGTCAGCTAAAAAATTCGTGCCACAGTTTTTCGAGAAATAAATTGTGACGTATAAAAACGTGACACTTCTAGCTTGTTAGGTTGTGGCTAAATCATGCTCCCATGATAAAATTTTCAATGGGAGAAGATTATATAAATTAATCATACGATCAAATCTTGCTGTGTGGCGGACATCTTTTGTTTATACGCTGTATAATGTGAACCGTATATTCCCATTAAGGAATTTCGTAAGTATATTCAACACGTTTCATGTTACAGAAACGAGGGAGTTATGTGCCAGACCCAACTTAACTTGGCAGGCGTTTTTTTTCCAATCTGATTTGAACAATATGATGGGGGACATAAGAGTAGGACGGAATGCATGAATAGGGAGTTTCAGACTAACCTGTGATGAGTGGAGAAGTGGATACGAAGAGGATGACCCGACGTCGATCGTCGGACGCGACGGTGAGCGGCCAGCACCTGTTCCCCATCGAACACGGCAGGCTCGTAGTGCCGGATGAACTCGGTCAGCACGAAACCTGAAAAAGAGAGATGCATAAATGACAAACAAGATACATACTAAAATTCGATCTATAGGGGACAGGTTGTCCGTGCGAGCAAAGGCGTCAGTCCTTTGGCTACTTACTTCCTGTGGGAGTACTGATTTGCCCGGTTCGAATCCGGCAGACACCAATGATTAGGGTCAAAATCCTATCAAGTGTTGTATACCTGTCCTGTCGTTAGAGAGTTCACCTCTGATCACGATATCACGTGAATCCAAATCGCTCCCAACCCAGGGGCGAGGGGCAACGGGAAGCCACGAGCAAAATCGGCATACCTAGTTCCAATCCTCTCTAGAGGACGGCTCGCGACACCTCCGGGTAGTCGGATGAAAATCCAAGGTGAAATTCCTTGTTTACTTTACTTCACCTACTTAACTAAAATTCAACCAACTTCATCCCAGGGTAACCTAGAAGATGCCGGTTTTCGTAGGGGACGTGTGTTCCTTTGTAAGCAAAAATAATCGAGGTACATTACATCTTGCGATTCCCCTTTGTTAGTGCATAGTTAGACAATATCTGTGTCAGTATTGAAGGTGTCCCACGAGTTGATCCTTCCCCCTCCTAAAATCGTTAAAACGGGAGTAAACAAAGAATTTTTTAAAAAAGTCATCTTAATCTGAGACTCGAAAGCCGGCATAAATGATGATTTTTTACGCGAAATATACAAATTCTGTCATTATTCCGCAAATATTGAGTCGAACCAACAAACGGATAGCATCACGTTTTCATTGTTCTTAACTATGAAGCTATGAAGATTTAAAAAACTGGTTTGTTTTTTTTTACTCCCATTTTGACGATTTTAGGAGTGGGGGGGATCAACTCGTGTGACACCCTGCATTATGCATTGTAGTGAATCATTATTAAGGGTTGTAGGCTACGCAGTTTAGTTTTCATCTTGTAAACAATTTGTTTCCGCCTGCATACAGAGACGGAGTGTACAATAAAGTAAAAAGTAATGTGTTCTTAAAAAGTGGATAGCTTAGTTTATTTAGGAGTGACGTTCGATTCTCAAATGAAATGGACCCACCACATTCAAAATTTGTGTCAACACCTAAGAAAATGTGCATTTACCCTGTATAGAATCAAATTTCTATCAGAAGAACTGAAGATCAATATTTATCAGGCGCTGTTTGAGCCAATTTACAGCATGCCATTGTAATATGGGGAATCACTTTCAAGTACATAATTGATAAAAATTTTAAAAATACAAAAATTACGTTAACGACATTGTTCAATAAGTCCAGGCGCCATACCAGCGATGCATTATTTCGTGATTTGAATTAGTTAACTGTCCACCGATTGTACACATTAAATATGCTAAAACTAGTTCGTGAACACCTAAGTATAAATTTTGCTGATGTGAGACAGCGGCAATCAAAATCACACAGACTCAAGTTGCCGAGAGTAAAAAATACATTTGCTGAAATGACAACAAAATACAGAGGCACGTAAACAGTCAAAAATATTTTGAAAAAATTAGAAATCTAATGAAGATAAATAGTGAACAAAAGCGAAATTTGTGAACTAATATGAGATATGTTTACTTATATAAGTAACATATAATACGTAAAAGCACAAAAAATTGACAAACAAACTCCTTGCAACCATCCCTCATTGATGTCACGATTTTGAGTAAATTTTAGTAAGCAGATCGGTTATAAATTTAGTAGAAGGAAACTCACATTGGCCCAAAAAATCACAAATTCCTAGCGGACTATCAAGGATTTAAAACTTTATTCATTAGATAACGAAATTAGGAGAGCGCAGTTGCAGTGATATTCGCTTTCAATACAAGACTCCTTCCAATTTCCCTTCAATATCAACTTAATTTGATCACATGTAGAGTAATATCTGCTCATAATGAAATTCAAGTGGGTTCATTGCTATTATATTATCCAAACCTGACTCGTGCTTTATCAGGCTACCTACTTATCCCAAAACAAGGATTTATCCCAAACGGACAGTTGCGCAAAACGAAAATAGCTAAATCCGCACTGTGCAACAGCTTCCGTACATTCTGTTGAGAGCAGAGTTGGCAGTTGATGAAGGTGGGTATGACACGGTAACGAACGTTTCTCGGAATCAGAAATCCGCCAACGAATCTAGGGATGATTTATGATCGTCATATTTTGAATAAAGCGGACTGGAATATTTACTTCGTGTCTCAATAAATTGGTTTTCCAAGTAATGGAGCTAATCCGGTTTTCAGGATTGGTGAAACCAGGTAAAGGTCAAGTGACGTCAAGGAACCGTGACCTCTTTTCTTGATGCGTGTCAAAATAGATATCTCTCAATACAAGCAAGAAAGAAAGAGAGAAGGAGTGAGAGAGGGTGTTGCATGAAGAAAAGACATTCAACTTCGCCCATTTGACTTAAAGGCAGAGAGAGTTTTTCCCCAAGTTGAAATTTAAAGTACTGAACTCACAAAAAGTTCCTTGTTAAAAGTTAAGTGTCAAATAGTGAGATGCCTTTTTTTGAACATTTTTATTCAGCGCAAGTTCAACCTTTCATCCAATTGGCTCCGCCTTAATAGTATTCGTCAGGGGAATTGAAGAGAACAAAAAATCTATCCAACTTGTGAGGCTAAAGAAAAAACACTCGCAGAAGGAAATCTTTCGCTCGTTTACACTATACCGATATGTACTTACAAGAGTGGCCAAGGTTGATATAGGTACCTTTCTGTGTTTTAGCAATGGTTGGGTTCCAATTGTCATGACCCAAAGGATTTATTGTGGATTGCCTGGTGAACTTTCTTCCTCTTCTTCAGGGTCGTAATGATTCAAAAAGGGCACTAATGCACAACACGAATGGTGCAAAGGTTATAGTGTTTTGAGATGGTATTGTGCCCCGGACCTGCCACCACCTTTAAAACCATGTTCTCTGTAGGTGTGGATGTGTACGAAGCCTCCGTAAAAGATGATCGGTGTAATCCATTTCAAATGCAGAAAAGGAAACATTATGCGGGCCAGTACTGGGTAGTACTTGTTACTATCAGCAGGCTTTAGGCACATTCATTCTCATTTGAATTCCTTGGGTTTTCGTGGCGTTTCATAATTCAATTCAAGAAAATTGATAGCAACACTTGATTCGCTTTCTGAACTTACCCCAGTTGGGATGAGACGAAATTTCCCCCCAGTCGAAGATCCCTCACTCGCCGCGGGGATGACGTGAAACAGCGTAATCCCACAGCTTAGCTCTCAACGTGATCGAGCGCTTATCTTCAGGATTACGATGTCACATCCCAAATTAAGCCCGACTGTAGCTAATCCCGCAGAGGAGCGCGCGCCCGGCGATCGTGCGTTAATAATCGCAAGGCCCGAAACTCGGTACGAAAAGCGGTTTTTTATCAGGTCCGGGGCAGAATACCATCCCAAATTCGGTACAGAGGATATTCTCAACAATAATGGGGAGTTCTTTCAGTATTCAACAATAATAGTGGGAGATATTCGGACCGTGATTCACTTCTATATAGCGAATTGTTCTTTTGTGAATGCCATTGACCTTTTTGTTACCCGCAAGATTTTAACGAAGAAGATGATTGTCTGTGAGGAAATGCCGGAATTGAGAAAAGTACTGGCAGGGGGAAGTGCGTCCTTATTATGCTCAAAATCTCCGGGTAATGTTTTCATTATTAGTCTCATTTCTGAAAATGTTATTGAACTAGTGTTGATATTACGACGTTCCCTTCGGAAATTATAATTAGTGGTTTGGCCAATTCAATTTAAAACCCTATATACCCAATATAACACATCCTTGGATCATTTGACATAGATCCTCATCAGAGAGGAGATCAGCAGTTTCATTACTGTAGCCGCCTCCATGGGCAGGAATCGAAGTCAACCAGAACAGATTCCCTCTGATGATCGTCTGACCACCAGGTAATCCCGATTGATCTAACAGATATTTTCTATAAATAATAACAAGTTTCAAAGGTGTGATGGATATGGTTAGTTGACCCTTCCCGATTCTTGAATCCGTCGCCTTAAGAGATGAATCGGACGCCTTCAAACGTCTAGATCATTCTCTGAGCGTAGCGGGCATAACGGCATTCAGCTCAACGGAAGGGGCAACTACACCATTCCGTCACCCTAACAAAAGGAAAAATGAAGCGGAACATCTCATTGACCAGACTTATTTATCTACAGTCATTCCTCCATGCGCAGCTGGCTTGTAGATAAGGAGTCATTCCCACCCTCAAAAGATGTACATTTTTTTCTTCTTCGACGAAAGACAATCGGAATGGAAAACGAAGTAACACATATTCACGTATCTTTGAAGCCTAAAAATGCTAAAGCCAAGGCCTACATTGATATTCAAGGAGTAGGGAGTAAGTCTGACGTGACTCTCGGGCCTCGCTCCGGTGGTAATGTAATGAAGTTAAGCAAAGGCCGCTGGCGATGATGATGAGACAGGGAAGAGATAGAGAGAGAGGAAAAGGGGTGACCTCATCCAAGCAGACGCAAATTCGTTCCAGAGGATTTGTGTTAAGGTCGCGAACCACGGTGAAGTTCCTTGCCCTTGATGATCTCTGCAGCTGATCTTTCCGGTCTCTAAATTAAACCTGGATAATTATTAACTTTTTATAGAGCGAAACATTACATCTTTGTTAATTATTGATTATTTAAAAACTGACAGAACTAAATTACAGGAGATTGGGAACCAAACAATATTACGTTAGCGTTACGCTAGGTAATCTATAAGCAATAAAGTAATCAATGGTGCTTGTAAGCTGTTAGCATCAAATTATAGTAAGCGTGCAAGAAGTTTAGTATCATCACTGTGTTTGTAACTCATTAGTCAAAAAAGATAGATATAGAGTCAATCCTCCACTTCATACATCAGAACTCGTGGTTGATGGAGAAAAAAAGGTCTCTAACAACATCCAGCTGATATTGTCGTCGTACTTCTTCAATTTTATCGAGTAATTGAAAGTAAGTGGATTCAAAACTAGGTCAGGATAACAAATAATTGAAATATCGGTGTATAGGTATGTGCACAGAAACAACCGATCGAACCACATATTTCTACTACGATGTTATTGCTATTTAGAACAGAACCCACCCGACTAAATAAGTAAGACCGTTTTGAAAACCTTAGCGATTACTTACAATACTTTACAATTTACAATAATTATCAACTTTCTAGGTGTATATTGAAACACAAGCAATTATTGTTCAATAAACTATCGAGGCGCGTACACTGAGAACAAATATATATAGGCACTTATGAATTGTAATCTAGGTATCAACAGTACAGTTAGATTTTGGTCAAAAGAACACTTGAGTTGGTCTGTACATTTACAGACTATTGACCATTTATGACCATGGGTTGATTTTTTCCTGTTTTAATCAGTAATAGCCCGTGTTAATGTGGGAGTGATTTGCTGCTTGATTATTTGATACTTAATGGATTACGAATTACTTTCTATGTATTGGTGCTATGCAGCATTATGATTTCAGTGTATCTTTCAAGATAGAAACACTCTCAAAGCTGATAAAAATAGCAATTTATTTACATACAGAACAACAATAGTCACGACTGATTACCTATTTTTCCACAATTTAACTACCTAACGGTATTCTGGGTATTTGAACACAAACTTGTAGGATTATACGAGATTGTTTAGAGGAGTCAACAACAATTTCAGTACCAATTATTTCAAAATATATTTAGTCCGAATCTCAATGTGTGAACTATATTTATTACAATTTTGCTAATTAATATATGTTTTCTTTGCATTAATATATACATCGATAACTTTTTTATTCAACATATAATTATCCAAGCTTTACAACACCTGAATTACGTAAGGGCTATCTGAATATAACGATGTGAGCCATACATTATTCAAGCCTGAAGGTTTGACCTTTTAAATGTTGTTTTCCTGATAGTATGGTTGTTGATGCTTTGTCAAACTTATTAGAAGACCCTGACGAACGATTAAAACCGATAGAGCTCGTTACTTTCGAATCCAATTCTAAATCGTAGACCAATCAGTTCTACAGCACTTCAAAAGAACAATTACTGAGTGATATACTGGCACTTAAATAAAGGTGGGTTGGTTACTGAGGGAAAAGCGAGCGGCCAGATGGCCTGCCGAAGTATGATACCGAAGCTGACAAGGTATGGAAAGCCGATAAAACGCTAGCGGAAAGCTAATAGCAATTACCAGCGACCATAGAGCGAGGTGGGACGGTTCGATAAAAATAATCCCTTTTTTTCCCTACTCCCTTCACGGGGAAATCGCATTAGATGAAATTGGAGGGCGCGGAAAGAAAAGGGTTGAAAATCGTCGCGATAATGCGAGGTGTCTCCTCTGAGCGGGCACTTGACGTTTTAAGCTGGGTATTATAATTAGAGGCGGATTACGTTTTTTGAATAAAAACAGTCGGACGGCGGGATTAAATGGCCAGAGCAAAAACTATGTAGACACCTGCAAACACCATTTATGACAAAAGGGTCAGATTTAGTATCACCTTCCGAATGCACGAAACGCCGATTGACGAATTTGAGCTATCACGTATTGGTGCATAGATCTAGAGATCCGTTTCCATAAATAGCAGTTAAATACCTCAGATTACAACGTCCGCTACCTTGGAGTCAACTTAGACCGCACAAAGACCTGGGAAATTCATATAAAAAATTTAGTGTCCAAAATACGACAATGAATCAACTAATTGAAGCCACTCTCAAGTGACATATCTCCATTAAGCTTGCACGCGAAACGACCTCTCTTATCTCTCTCCCATTCGACATATCCGGGAGTACTCAGCTAGACTTTGGGGATCGGCTGCTGCTCGCGATTTCAACAAAATCCAGACAACTCAAATAGTGAGCTCGGGATTATAAAATGGCCCCCTGATTCGTCCGCAACGCCACTCTCCACCAAGCTCTGGATGTACCAACTGTTCACCAAGTGATCCCCTTCTAATTATAAGATACTGAATGACAATTTGATAGATCACGAAAACACGTTGATACGAACATCCCCCTGAATCCCTCCCCACCACCAGAAAGAAGACGCCTGAAAAGGAAAATACCACAAAGCTCCATTCTAGAATGAAGTTCTTTTTGATTCATCACTTATTCAAATATCTATTTTCTTAAATTATTATCATCTCCTTTTATTGATTATTTACTATAATCAATTCATCAAACAAGAATCTGGTATAGTACAGCCAATGGGCTGCACCTAAAACAAATAGCATTCCTATAAATTAGGCTTGGTCTACTATATTAATCTATTTTGTCAAAACAGTAATGTCAACATTGACAATAAACTTTTGACAATAAACTAAAGCTGCGTTTGTCATGTGCGATCATACATAACCAAATATCATGTGTACAGATCATAGTCATAAAACATCAAAATATTCCGGTAGATTATACCTTTTACATTTTTTCCAATAAGCTAAGGAATTACATCATATGTGTCACCTAACAATGTAAAAGAAAATGAACTATTCTATTTTATTTTCGTCTATTCAAAGATTCAATGAGCAGTTTTGGTTCTTGCGGAAAAAAATTCGCAGCTTTTACATTACTAATGTAGTGACTAATGATTAATTGATACATTTCAAAGAGGTGAAAAAATAAAGATGGGAAACAATTTTTACAAAATACCTACATACATGCAGGGAAAAATATTAAAATGTGTAGATACATTGTTCCTGAAACACATATTACAACCATACCGAATATCGGTTTTACACGTATTCATTGATTGATTGATTCATTCATTCATGCATTGATTTTTGCATTTATCAATGCTGCCCCACTCATGGGTTTACATCTATTTCTCGTAAGGTGCAATTGTTCTTGTCATAGTGAGTCACATATATATGTGTCAGAGATAATCTGGTGTGCAGGATACAAGATCAATTGAACTGATGAAACATATAAGACAATACTATGGGTTTAAATTAAAATTAGCAGAGTTCTTTGCAACCACCCGAGTTCTTGCTCGGAAAACCCTTTTCCAAAAGCCTTTAACTAAAAATAAATATGTATAAATATTCGTGGAAATAAGGAAAAATTAACAAAAGGCAATATGAAAGGAAATGTCGCTGTATTAAGCAGTGGAAATTAAAATAAAAAAATTAATAAACTTGTCCTCAGGTATAAAAAAATTGAAAAGTAAAAATAATCAAAATTGTAAATTATATAAATCAAACCTGATTGGTGCTCGCTCCTTTGAGACTTTAAAATATAAAATAAACGCACTTCGCCAAAAAGTAGAAAGTGAAAAAAATGTAAATTATTAGAAATCACAGTTATATCGCTGAAAGCTATATCTCGCTGAAAAAACCCGTCGTCACCTCACTGGTAAATAATCGGATCGAGGGGGATTTTTGGTAGGCGACACTAGCGCTTCCAATCTTGATTGCAATTAAGAGAATTAAGTTGTGGTGGTGCTGTTGGGAGAAGGTTGTGATGCACGGAGGAAGATCCGTGACAAACATTTCTTTAACCGGGTAAAGGGCAATCTGAGAACATGAAAGGTTGGATTTTCCAGCTATAACTACTCGTAAACGAAAGTTAGTCGAGTGATAAGCAGAGAAGTTGTAGGAAGATTAAGATTCTCAAGTCCGAATTACAGTTTTGGAAATAAAGATAAAGCGGTGATGGAAGGCAATGAAACAACTGTAGAGATGATATCGAGGTAACTTGTCAGGATCTATACGCATAATAGGAGATCGCTAATTATGATACAAAACTTGATGAATATTTGAAGGAAACTGCAAGAATTCTTTATTACTTTGTAGTTCATAGGGTATATAGTAGATTATACAGGGTCACTCTATATCCTTGTATATCTTCTAGCCGGTCTTGCAACTAAAATTTCAGGCTCTAATCATCAACAAAGCCGAACGACCATAATATAATTAGTATTGTCAATTATTAATTGACAATATATGGACTATTTAACGTCCATATAAAATTATTATATGGACGTTAAATAGTGACATTTTAAATTTAAGTCACCTAAAAATTCAAAGGAAGTAGTAAGAATGGTGGATACATGCAGTAAATAAAAATATCATCAACTCGCAGAAACCGCGCTTGATATGCAGGATATCTGCGGATATTGTGACAGTATGATCAAATTGAAGTCGCGATACCTTTTATTTTTCTTAAACTTCAGAGTCTTGAAGGTTTTTACTCTACGCCAACTTTACTTTAAAACAGTACTGATGTTTTATCACAAACACTCTGATTGATTTCCAATTCCTACTGGAAGCTCTTATGTAGTTAGATCAACAACAGAATCCCGACTTCACCGAACTACATCACACTCTTTTATAATCTCCCCATTCTCCTTAGACACAGCCCTCTAGATTTCTAAATTAATGGGTATAAAAATAACTTGTACTTAAGTGAGTGATGTGTACAGACTCCCTACCGAAGATACAGAGCTAAGCTCCATGTCGGGCGGATTCCAGTATTATGAAGTGTTATGTTTTATTTTTTTATGTTCGTATATATTACGGAATAAACTATTATTGAATTTGAATAAACAATGAGCTGACGTATCCATGTTAGATCGGTTTCAACTTTTAAGCCATCATCAATATCAGGACAATAACTTAACAATAACAGAACACTATCGTTACTATAGTCATATCAAAATCGAGTTAACCTGCATAACTCTTAAATTTTGTGAAAATAAATTACGCTTTTTCAACAAACTATTGTGTTTTTTTCGAACGTTATTTGTATACTTCCACCGGGTTAGTGTAACCCGTGTTGGCCCTTCGTCTGAAACTTACCCCTAATTGAATTCTATAAAATTCAGCACGTGTAGAGGTATTAGCATCTTTATTACCCAGATAAACTTTTAGTTCTTAAGGGAGCTTAGCTGGAAGAACGCTACTAAAAAAGTGAATGTTTCGATCCCGTATCTGGTATACTTCTCACAACATTCTTCATTCTCTTTTTTATATACAGAAGTTCATGAGCGCTTGAGTCCAGGAATGCTCAGGAACAAAGGGTAGATTCAACGATCGTTCCTATTTTCCTAAAAAAGAAATATATCTTCTTCGTACTCTCAACTTCTGGCAGCTATGAAACGGATACGGTTTTAACTTTAGCGAAACAAATAAGTTGAAGTGATCAAATGCAACCTATTTCGAGTCCAAAATAGATTCTTGGTGAGGTTTTTGGACGAAAGTGCTCGTCCTATTACATAATTCCCTGCACAAATCAGAAAGAGACAACTCTATTCCTTCCTTCAAACTGCCTAGCCCGAATATTGCACCAAAATAACGAATTTTTAACTTCGTTGCGTTGCGATCAAAGCTGTCGTCGTGCTTGTGTTAGAAGTCCACCGATAGATGCTTCTCCGACATTCCAAATGCTTAGGATTCCCGCAGCGTCCCATCGTTTGATGTCGAACATTGGAGCCCATTACGCAGAGGCTGACAGTACGATCTAATCAATAACTGATTCAAAACCCAGTGCCTATTGAAACTGTTATAAATATATACAAGAGAATCTCAATCAGTTATTGAATTCAACTGATAATGGTTTGTTATTTACAACGACAGACTTTCTAATTGGGCAAGAGAAAACAATTATCTAACGCCCCTTCTAAATTGTTTGATTTACTTTTGAAGATAAGTCTGCTTATCTCAAAAATGAAAGGGGGTTAAAGACTAAGATTTCGTCGATGTATATATATTGTTTTTGATTGAAAAACTACGTTCATTGTCAATATGACATTGCATCTGAGTGTAATTAAATAATGAGCATAACACACATTTTAATTTTATATATTTGAAGGAAAATCTATTCTATTGTGAGAAATTTACAGCTCTTTTCCATGACGAGTAGTGATAACGGTTTTCAATTTCATTTTATTCGGGTTTGTTGGTTTTGTTTTCAATTCTAGCCACCTAAAAACGTAAACCATCATCTTGAGTGGCGGATGAAACGATTTTCGTAAATGCCGATCACAAAGATTCATCACTAAAAATATTTTGCTTGGTCCCAGTATGTAGTTACTTGGCGACTACGATAATTGACAGTAACGACGTGACAGCTGGAATAAAGGCTTGCTCTTACAGCTGGGAACACTAGCATTGTTAAGGGTAATACATCTTTTGGCAGGAAACTTTGTTTAAAATAGCGAAGGCTGTGTTAGAAAACATTCGGTTTTGACCAATGAATGAGGATTTTATCTCAATTCGAGAATTAGTACATCATGTAGAATTTTTGATTGAAACTTTTGGAGCCATTGCAGCAGATTTATTTTGCTAATGTCAAATGATATAAATGACAGACGTAAACAGCGATAAGTAAAATATTGGTGAAGAATATCAATAATCAGCGCCTTGGGGACGAAATCCGGGTCCAGGGCAAAATTCCTGAACCACTAAAATTGAAGGGGTCTACGAACTACTGTAACCATTGTGAAATATTGAGAATGATTGAGTTCTACAGCCTTGTGAGTGTGTATTTATTAATTCTGTATTGATACTTCCCAACCAAATTAAAATTAAACAAGGGAGCTTCTAAAACTTCAGACGACCAAAAATCAGGGCCCCCTTACGAAATCCGGGCCGGGGGCATAGGGTCCGGTGATAACCCCCCCCCCCTCTCTCTCTCTCTACGGGCTGTCAATAATGGCTGGCTATTCTTTTTGAGAAGACAATTACACACAGCTCGTTCAATACGACAGAAAGCTCACGCGACGGCAATCGAAACGATTAGTCTCGGATAAAATAGGGAGCAGAGAAGAAGAGGGAATCGGTAGCAGAAGAATCTTTTTCTCGATAAGAACGATGGAGAGGGCAGAAAAGGTTGGCATTCTATGAAACATTTCTGTTGAAGAAAAAAAGAAAAGAAAAGAAAACTGGATGATGAGGGGAGGGGTTAGAGATGCAAGGACGTCCCTTCCAATCACAATCCTGTCACAAAGTTGAAGGGAATCGCTGGGTGGGATTTGACGCGGAGGTGGGCAGGAGGGGGAGAAACGATTCGTTCCTTCAGAACGAGGAGAATCCCCCGAGTCAATCACCTCGAGCTCGTCCCCTCCCGTCTGACGATCTCCGAGGACCTGTCAATCTTAATCTGCTCCGATCCAAAAGGTCTGAGGCCCGGTTCTTCCGAGGATGATCCCTTGTTCTTCGGTGGGACAACTTTGGTTGAAGGTGACGGCCGTTGGGCCGGAGATCCGAGATGAAGACAGAGCGAAGTGGACAACATTTCAAAAGAGTTCACCCACCTTCAGCCAGAGCTGTCCATACCACTGAGCACTTACTACGCCCTGATAACGTTTGACAACTAAACTAAGTATTCTCGATCAACGATTAAGTATTCGTTATCAATTAGATTCTGGTTTACATACTGATAGTAGATGAAGACTCGTAGATGGGTACATTCATACGGACAAGGCTAGCTTACCAAGCCCTGTTTCTAACTACAAGTCCTCGAAACACTTGGTGATATCAAGAGATGTAATGAGCAGAGAATAGATGAACACCGCCGATTCGAACACATAGGCTTATTATTTTCAGACAGCCCTGGAAAGATAGATCGCTGAACTGTAGATAATCATCAATCGGAGAGTATGGTCATCATCCAGCAGAACGTGATAGGTACCAAACTACAATGGAACAGGTACAAGTGGTAAATAGGGCTATACATGATTAAAAATGTAGTCAATTGTACATTATCTTAATTCGGCATCTCGCACCTAAATATTCTGTGTTGTCCACTGAAGATGCTATAAAAAGAGCCCTATTGGGCTTGTATTACAATACGTTAGGCCGATTGGGAACAAAATTAGCTATAAGGGCATTCAGTTTATCACTGATCTCCATACCTCGTAACTGACTTCCACATGTCCAAAGATAGTTGGAAACTTCTTTTTCAGTGTAAAAGGAGTTACTTTTAACTCCAACCATCACTAGTCCCTTTGTACGAAACAGAGTGACATCAAAACTTACAGCTCATGAAGCTCTCCACGCAAGACCATGGGTATTCCGCAGCCTTTCTTATTATTCGTAGGCATCTAAGGTTGGAGAGCCCTCGATTTACCTCAAATCATCATGCTACCAATCAAATTTCAGCTTTCTAGGTTGATTTAGAAAGAAAATAGCCAGAGCAGTTTTTCGGGACACAAGAGCTTACTTATATACCTGTGTTGGTTGGCGAATGGAACGGACGTGTAAATTCACGAGTAGAACAACTGAAATTCAGCGAGGTCAAATAAAACACCTTCCAACGTAGGTACATGAAACTAGACTAGAAAAACTCGATTTCAAAAGGAACACCTTAAACAAAATTCAACACTATATTAGCTAACACGATCCTTACATGATACTAAGAAATGTTTATTATTTCCAAGCACGTTCACATCAGCACTCGTATTTCCGTTTCACGTTCCGTCAAAGTTCCAGCCCTTACGGGAGCGAACGGATGAACGTAGTATGGAAGTGTCCTCGTTCGATTCTTTACAGGCAATTCTATCAATAACAAAGATAAAACACTTTGTTATTTCACATAATTTTTGATGTTCGGATTTTTGAAGTTTCAGCATTTTGATTTCATCAGGAGTGACTGAATCATTGCAGGGAATTCAGTCATAACTAGGCCTTAAATGTGATTTTTTTTCCCGATTCATAAACTTCCGTTCACTACCTAAGAAGAAAGAAAATCTCTGGACGGCGAATAGACGGATTTTTAAATTAATTTAATATCTAGAATAATTTAACACTGGATGCTGCGGTCACTATTTCCTCTAGTCACTCAAGGAGAAACTACTGAATAATAAATTTGACTTTCTTTTCTTACATGTTGTGGAAGTTGTTCTAACAGCCTGGATTCATTGAAATATTGGGGTTGAAGTTGAGAGGTGACCTTCCTCAGTCAAGGATTCTATCTTTCGTTTTTCAAAATTAGTATAGTTTTGTTCCCGAGAGGAAGTTTTCTGATGAAAATGAGAAGGCACTCAAATGCATTTTCATGATATTGAGTATCTTGAAATTGAAGCAAAGGGCTGGGAAGTTAAATGGAAATCTGATTGAAGAGGAGTTGGTAGTTCTCTGAATCAAGTTGATTCCAATGATGAGGAAAATCAATGGGTCAGAAGCGGCTTACGGGGCACTTCTGCCCAGAACGGCTTCCAGCCTGCTGGGGATATCTAATTTAGGGTCGGCTGGAAACAAATTGGAATCAGATTAAAGAGGAATGGAGGTTTGCTACTTTGGGTTATCTATTAACCGCCGTGACAAAGGTCTGGTGATGAGACAAGGTGGGGGGGGGGGTATAGAGAACAGTTCTACTATCAGGTAGTTGGAGAGGGGGTCTGTTCCTCTAATGTTGGGAGCACCTGGTCGCTGAATGGATGGAGGGGGAAATCCCATTGTTCAACTTCAGAGTTCCTCGGGAAGGTCCTTCATCGAGACCTTAGCGGGCATGGGGGTTGCCCGGCAAAGGAATTGACATCAAAAGGGGAGAGTTTTCATTGTTGAGGCTGTAGGGATGACAAACATTTATGTGGATCCGCCGGTATGATAAATCCACCTTTCCTCTAACAAACTAAACCAACCGGTTCGTATTCTGAAATCAGAGGGTCAGTAAGCTGACGTAGCAGCCTAAACGTTCTGTCCAAACCCCTGAACAATCTTACTGTTACAGAAATTGCATTCCTTTCTTTCACACAAGCTTTTAGTTCCATTGCAGAGAAAAATTGACAATTTTTGAACCAATTGCCAATGTATGCCGCTTGTCATGAATTGGTTGGGTGACAATCAATCAATTATCTATTCAAATATGAATTCGATTTCTCAACTTACTCATTTTACCACTCAAGTTGAATCTTTTCAATTGAATTTCTTCATTCCAAAGAATTGAAAAATAGAACAAAGCCGATCCGTCAATTAGGCTTACATGCACTGCTGAGACGAACCAACGCTGCTGAAAATTGAAACTAAGCCTACCGCAGAATTGATAGCTTTCTAATGTAGAAATAATAAACCTTTTAGTAATAATATGAATCATTTCTTGATGGTCTGCAAACAAAAAAGAAGAAGTAAGAATAATGACTGGAATGGTAGTCATAATCGGACTAAGCTTAAGAAGCCAGGTGAGTTAACTTTTTTTTGAACAACTCCAAGTAAAAAACTCCTGCCAGTGCTTCCTTAACAGCACATCCATCACCGGGATGTGTTCCAAAAAACAGAAGACAGTCATTTTATGAAATGGTTATCCTGGTTTTTCTGATAATACGTTCTAATGGGAACCAAAACGTCGAATTATTGGATGATACCCAGCAGGCACTGCAATCGTATCGTTTAAGTTGTACCGGTTTTTTACCAATAATTGTATCGGTTTACTATTATCAAAAATAAGAATTTGTAATCATATAGCAAACATTTGTTATAACCCCCCTCAAACTTTGTCAATTAACGTTAACAGATGCAGATCTTAGAATTTATGTGAACAAATCCATTCTTTCACAAATGGACCCGACTTTGGGTCTAGTTGGTCATAACTTCTATCCAACCCGATGGCCTCTTACCCATAAATGCTATAAGCCAAAAACTTTTCAAAAATGTGCAAAAAATCTTTTTTTTTTGGGGGGGGGGGGGGGGGGGTTGGGACATGAGCAAGTGAGAGGTTATTTTCTAATATTTTTGAACCGAAATTAGAATAAGATAGATTTCAGACTCCATAGACATTTATCTTTTTCAAACTATCGTAATTTCGAAACCGAAAAGTGACTCCAAAAACCTCACAATGACAAGAACAATTATATTATCATTTTTCTTTCTATCTCGACAAATCCTGATGAACTCAACAATTATAATAATTATTAAGGTTTATTTATTGGGGATTATTATTATCAGAGAAATGTTATTATTAGAGAAGACTCAAGTTCTTAGAAAGCATTGCCAATTAATGTGTTATTGATTCCAATTTGAACGTTGCCACTTCGGTAAAGTTTAATATTTAGAGCCTCAAATGATTGGACATGATAGACACATATATTCGTCACTGTTGTGCTGGAATGGAATAAAGCACACTTGAAAGGAACCACAGAATATGTGGTGTAACAACCCAAATGAAGTTCTGACAGACTATCCAAAAACATGGAAATCTTCCTGCTCTGAAGACATCGAAGCTTGATTAACTTGGTCTGAATGCGTGCATAAATGCATACACTAGAAGCGTCACGCAGCTTCACCGAACTATATTGTTAGTCACCACCCACGCTTGTCAACAGAGGCATTATACGTTACACAATATATACATACGAGTACATTCAATGTATACATTCACGTACAATTAATGTATAATCAACATAAACATAAATCCCCTACGAAAACTACCAACTACCTACCGCAACTCGGCTTCGATTTCTACCGTAGGAGCCGCTATCTACGACAATAATTTCAGTTTGATGTCGTAATCATGCGAAGGGAACCATCGTTCAACATAAATTCACGTAACGTGTAATCTACGGGAGATACCGTTTATTGTTGTCTGATCAATGAATGGAGTTTTGTGAAATGAATCATTGAAGGCAATAAATCACGTTTTGTCCCTCAGGGGAAACGACAAACGATTTGTAACGAAGTACTCATAACTGCTCGTGACATTCCAGGCAGTTTTGATAATAATCGGTGAAAAACGAGGCAATCATTACAACAAAGGTTTTTTATTCCTGTATTACTGAACTGTACTTAAGTCACTCGTCTATGTTTACTGGACGTGGTCTTTGGTATGTTATCTTAACTTTGCACCTAGCACCCCCATAAAAATATTCCGAATGCCTAAGAAGCTCCATTTATACTTATTGTTATTATTCTTTTTCACCTCCGAAAATCGATTAAGAGAGATATTATTCATAGGGGTCTTTCCAGCTGTCACGGGTCTCCTCACCTTCTAGTACCTAATTGAGATCTCGATGTCTCGAAATTCTCCGGACTTAGTCATGAATGTAACTCCGTGAAGACCAACCCTTACTAGGCCCTCTGTACGGAACGGAATCAGTTGCCAAAGTACCTACAATGGTGTACTAATATATCGACACGACATGGAAATTTAGGAATAAAACTACTGATAGAGATGAAAAGAACACCGACAAGCGCTTCACTTTTCCGAAAATAAACCTAAGTAACATAACGAAAGTTAAGGGGACAGGTTGTCCGAGCGAGCTGGGGCGTCAGTCCTCTAGCTGTTTACTTTCAGTGGGAGTGCTGATTGCCCTGGTTCGAATCTGGCTGGCACCAATGATTAGGGCCAAAATCCTATCAAGTATTGCATACCTGTCCTGACGTTAGACAGTTCACCTCTGATTCCGATATCACGTGAATCCAAAACGCTCCCAACCCAGGGGCGTGAGGCAATGGGAAGCCACGAGCGAAATCGTCAGACCTAGTTCCGATCCTCTCTGGAGGACGGCTGGCGACGTCCGCGACACCTCCGGGTAGTCGGACGAAAATCCAAGGTGAAATTCCTTGTTTAATTTACTTTACTTTTTACTCATTACGCAAAACTCGATTTTGAATGAAACTCATGAAAAGATATCACATTGCAACTGCAACGGCTGATTCGATTGTCAAAATTTACTAGGCGATTTTGACTAAGTTCTGAAACGTTCAGATTCACATTCGTGTAGATGTTATTTTTTCAGTCAACGTTACGTGAAGAGGTATCCGTAGCCTCGCTTAATTTCGTCGAAGCGACGTACATCAATAACGAACATGAAAACAATATTATTCCGAAAGTTTTCTTCTTCAGGTTTTTAAACATCTCAGCTCTTTGATTTCATCCTTTTTGTTGAAAAAAGTTGATCTGTGAATTCAGCCCAAATTGGACATCAAATGTGGCTTTCACAAATCACATTTCGCAAATCTATGTTCTTCATTTCGCAACCTTCAGTACCAAAATAAAATCATCCCGTAATAGGAGTAAAGTCTTGTCAATCAGTTCCATCTCATTGTTTTATCTTATTCTTAATATTTGTTTAGCTAGATAGGAAGTTAAGATAATATATTGTGTTGACGCGTTTTGCATAAAAATGAATCATTAATAGTATTTATTTGGTTACCTGAGAAACGCCCCAAATCAACTCGACTCATCAAATTGTTCTCTAGTGGAATAGTTACGACCGTTAGAAACCTGTCTATAGCGTCAGTTAATAGTAACCCGTGGCTATATGTAGCTCATTGTTAATTGTCCTGGCAGATTAATTACTATCGGTTTCAATGCAATCAATAGATGCAAATTGATGTGTATTTGATTTCGAACTACGTTCTCCAGAATTCGGTACATAGCTCTACTAACCAAGATGCAACAAGTACACCGAAAAAAAAAATCGAAATAGCTTCGTCATCACGGGAGTCTTGGGTCAACAAAAACCAAGACAATAGAACCACTAACGGTCACCGGCATTCCGTTCACAACATCATCTTTCCACTTATTGAGCAATATATGCGTGGGAACTGGGCTTCAACAAGAACTGCCCAACGATTGGCTAACAAAAAGAGGCGATTTACTGTTCCGAATGAACAAAAAACTGTACCTAAGAACAATAAATTACTATGCTTGCACATTGACAGTGACACCATATTCTTCAGTAGGTATGGTAAGGATTGTTTAATTTCACCAAATTAACTCCTTAAGGGCTCACCGTACTGTTCATAGACAACGTGGTGTCCCCTTATGGAGTGATTAACTCAACTGTGAATCAGTATTTCTACAATGCCGCTAAGAGGCTTTATAGTTTGCTTGATTACTATTTACTAAATAGATTCATATTGAAGAAAAAATTGTTCTCCAAAACAAAACTTATTTTTGGAATTTTACAATTAAAAAAATATATATATTTTGATGAAGTTCCTTCCCGTCTACATGTGGCAAACTTATACCAAGTTACAATTTGCTTTTGATGGATCGCTACTCGGATATTTCCTGGGTTAGATCTTGGACGATCGGGTGTGGCTGTCACTTCACTTGAAAGCTAAATCTAGTGGCCCGATGTCACCCGAAATCAGTGGTTAATTGAATAGCTCTTCTCAAGATGACATATTTTGAAGTTAAATTTGGATTATATATACGGGAACGGTCTCCAAACAATTATTAATCCAAAAATTTAATAATCCTTGATCTTATGCGCATATATGCTGTCAGCAACACTTGATGTACGAGTACATACGAGTATCATTCATACAATCCAACCATGTATTCGACCTCAAGAAGAATTGCACAAACTGATATTGTCACTTCCACCTGACAGACTTTTTAAATGCACATCAAAGACTTTTCAATACGTAGATGTTGAATTTTCCGGGTGTACAATGGTTTTAATAAGAAACGCACCTGGACAATACCTTTATTACCATTCCACGAAACAATTATTCCAGATTCGTAGAAGCATACGATAAAATATAGCTTCCCTCAACACACGCTGGTTTTACGATAACAGCTATGAAAACAGTCGGCTGATAATACCCAAGCAACTGTTTCGCTCATTCATTTCCTGAAGAGTAAAGCCAACTTGCGGTGTTATTTTCCAGCTAAACTCTATCACGTTTAAATTCTAGGATTTCTCCCGACCTCTGTCTCTACATTTACAATCCTTTATAATCCTTTATCAGAGCCCACCCACCCTTACCTACCAACCACTAGGCAGATTTCCCCCTCAACCCTGTTTGCTCTTATCGCTTCACGTTGAGTGTTTCAAGATTTCAAGTGCTCTTCGTTTTCTTCAACCAGTTTTGGCATTGCAGGAGAGCTTTGAAACATTCATTTTCTCTGCAAGTACACTTGATTGCTTGTTTCAAAATTCATCCTCCAGCCCTATCAGAGACGGTTGAGGGACCTGCCGCTAATTTAGTCATTTTATGTACCTAATATCAATCACTCCCTACATTACATGAAAAACACCAGTGGCTATCAGAAAACCGAACAAAAAATGATAAAATAATTCTATGTAAAATCTCACCAAATATGATGACATGTATACATTTCCAAAAACTTTTTCAACACTTCCCGCTCTAGAATTGATGCCTTATTTTTTCATACATATCTAGTATCCCCATCCTATTATATATCCTCAATAATTTAATTAATAAATAATAAAGCTAAGATTTTTAGGACTACAATGAAACATTGTACGGAATCATACTGAATAATATGTTATTATTTCGATTAAATTATCATGCCTCATTTGTTAGGCAAATGTTTTAATTACACTCCATGTTTCATACGTCTATTTCCATGTACGGTGTTCACAAATACGCCCATTCATTTGATGTAAAATATGAATTGAAGGTGTGATACGAGTAAACTGTATTAATTCAAGATTTTCTGCAGTCTGATCGCTTTGAAGAAAACAAAATTATAGAAATGAATTAGCAAACTGATTAAATTCTGTAAAACTAATTATCATTACAAACCTTTAAAAATAATGGCGAATAGAGTGGCAAAAGAGAATAACAAATAAATCAACAATTGATTCGCACTTTTCAGAAGTGAATCGGTAGTTTTCTTTATCGTTACAATACATTACAATTTGGATCGGTCGATAAATTTTGTTAGAAATTAACTTATTTCGTAATTAATAGTTTTTTCTCTTTTCCTTACGATTTCTAGTTGTTATATTTGTTGAATAATCTAGCAGACTTAAATGGAAAATCTGGCATCCCCAATATTAATAAGTAAAAAGCGGTGGCTTACGTTTTTAAAAGGATAAATCCGCTTCGGATTAGAAAAAATGCATAACAAATAATTTAATAGAGTTACACAGAGATCATCGATATTAACTGTTCAATTATTTATCTCAATTTTCTTTTCCCAATTGTAACTACACAAGTTCGCGAAATTCGGTAAAATTGAGTGAAGCTTCCCGCCAGATTAAGGTTAACTAAACTACTACTACTACTACAATAATTCAAACTAAGAATAGCCCAGTTTTAATTTCACTATATATTTTTTTGTGATCGAAGGGAAAGCAACAATTCTGGAGCTATAAAATAACGATTATCGCATTCAGTTATGTTTAGATCTTATGACTCCACGCCTACACCTATGAGTCCGCTGATAGCCTCATCAAGCTTGTACTTGATTCAAATTCCTAGCCAGTAAGAATTGAATTAGATAGAACACGCCAAAAATTATCGAGTCAGGTGAAGATAACTGTCGTTGGTCGATGAACTCCTCTCAATAATAACGTGAGAACATTGACAAACGGGACAAGAGCAATTAGTCCCGGTAACGTTAACAAGAAGTTAAATACTGGAGCTCGAATAATTTGCGGTCATATAAATAAACATTCCACCGTATTTATCCTGCAGACGCGTTGGGTTTCGGTAAATATGGAATAGTCGACGAGATGGAGAGCAGCTACGTAACTTAGGTCGCATTTGCACTCGGCTTGAACTCCGCCCATTCAGGCTGATAGTTATTCAAGCAATGGGGTGTTGGCTTATTGGTGTCAAGTTTGAACTTCGACTAGCATAGTCTATTGAGGCAACCAAGCCATTTGAAGTTGTTGACGCGGCCATGTACTTGTATTCACCGAAGCACGAGGCAAGTAAGATCGTTTGTACCATTGTTCAGTCTAGTTTAAAAAGCAAGAAGCTCTACAATCGAGTTCAACCAGTACGGTAACAAAGGAAATCGTACGGTTACGTTGGAAGGGTAGAACTAACGGTTAGAATGAGAGTTGGCAATATTGGGCGAAGTCCTACCCTACGGACACTGAATAGTTGAGGAGAAACAGTAGCTGCGAATTCCCACAAGATAATTTACAGGACTTCCACAACGAACTCCCCTTTTTTAGCGAGTCCCTCTAGACCAAACTTCCTCAGTAGAGGGACACAGCTAGAACTGATCCAGGGGATGTGGACAACCTGAACAAGATTTAAAAAAAAATAATTTAGCCCAAATCCATTTTGTACCATGCTCAAATAGAATCCGTCACAAACAATGCGTATATGTCTGTGTATGTTGTGTGCAGTTCTTGACCGATTTTCATGAGTCTTATTTGTTCGTTCCCAATTTCACTCTATTGATCGAAAAACTTCGAAAACTTCGAATTTCAGATCGCAAGAGAGGAATTGGAAGGGGTAATGTAGAAAGAATGGTTTTTCTTTTTTTTTTTTGCGACAACTTTTGTCGAAACTTCTCCTTTTAAGGCACAACAACCCGGCGAAGGGGTCAGGGCTTCCTGTATTGATGTCCGCCAGTCCTCTCGGTTTTGTGCTGCGGCTCTCTAGTTTTAAGTCATAAGGATGAAGCTAGAATCTGAGGTAATACATTCCAACCAACAAAATTTGGAGCGCAAGATTCTTCGGCTGGCGTGAATTCTTTCGTCAAGGATCTTTCTTGGTGGCTCCTCAGGATTCATTCTATCGACATACCCAGCCCACCGGAGCCGTCCCACCTTCATAAATTGGACGACGTCCTTGTATAGGTCCATGACTTCTTGATTGATTCGACTCCAGGCTAGATCTTCTGGATCGAAGGTCCCATCCAGGATTGTCCTAAACTCTTTTCTTTCGAATCGGCGTAAGCCTTCTTCAAATGCCCATGTCAGGGTCTATGTCCCTATGCCATAGGTCAGGACAGGACTTTTCAGGGTTCTGTACAGGCGCAGCTTGGTCCGACGGAGCATCGATTAGCTGCCTGTATCCTTCGCAGCGCTTCTGCTAAAATTTCGTTGTCACTTTTTACCAGAGATCCGAGGTAGACAAATTCATTCACAGAGTAAAATGTGTATCCGTTGACTTGAATGCGTTCGGGTCCTCTTCTAGTATCATTAGTTGACTAAGTTGAGTTGTAGCATTTGGTGTTCGATTGGTTTACTACCAGTCCAAACCGTGCAGCCGCAGCTTCAAGACTTGTGAAAGCCTCATTAATGGCTGTAAATGTTCCAACTATGATGTTGATGTCGTCGGCATATCCAAGGAGCTGTGCTGTATGATTGAAAATCGAACCATCAACCTGCATTCTGCACTGCCTAACATCGGCTTCCAGCCCCCAAGCCTCAAGCCCTTGCAGGTCGTGAAGGGATCCGATAACTCACTTTCAACTCTCACAAAGCATCTGACAGATTCCATCGTGAGCCTGATCGAGTGTACCAGAGACACCACATTTGTCGAAACTACTCTGAACCAATTTATTACATCCCTGTTTTTAGTGAAGTTGTTTAACAAACATTCACAACTTTGATTTCAATGATTAGATTGGGAATTCAGAGGGTAGTACCCAATCCTGACAATCGCTGCTCAAGGGAGGATTATCGACCGACTTACGCCATTGTCTTTTTGCTCAGTTAAGATTTTTGGTTCAGTATTTCAACACATTCGTTCGTAAATACGTATCACTAATTAGGCTAACTAGATCCCATTTCGGGCAAATGTTTCATGAAATGGAAGCATTGCGAAAATACTATGGGGGGGGAATGTTTAAATCATTATTCAGAAATGCAACTGGAATTATGTTTGCCTCGGACAAAGTGATTTCCACCGTTTTTTACTGTACTGTATTATGTAAACAACAATTTATCCAAAAAATAATCAAGAATTAACATACCTTTATGACCAATAAAATACCAAGGCACATGACGCTGACACTGTAACTGTAACATACCTGAAACAAGGAAAAACAAAAATTATTATAGTCAAAGGAGCTACTCTCAATCAGTAGATCTGATTGATGCAATGGAAATACGAAATTAACTCTCATATAACTTGAATACCCGTGTTTACCTAATTGCATTACGTTATGAACTATAGATTACATGCATTTACACTAATACTGACCAACTACTCGGACAGCTGCAAAAAAAATGCCATGTCCTACAAATGTTTTTCAAATATTATTTGTATTATGTTTCTTTCTTTAATAAACATTTTTTCTATCTATCTATCTATCTACTCTCAATCTTGCTACTGGGAAGGGCAGTATATTACAGTTAATTCAAATACGCGTTTCAATCTGCGCTAATCAATGGGTAACATTGACACATTTCTTCCATATTTTAGCTGTATCGCTTCCTTACTATTGAAGCTCTGGTTTCCAGCTAGTTGAAAAAATGTCCTCGTCGAAAATAAAAGTTTGGTTAGCCGTCCGGAGCTTTTCTCCTAAGCTACAGGACCTAAGTTAATGAAGCTTGGGTGAAAAATTACATTTGGCGTCTAGTTGGAATGCATTCCCAGGCAAACTCACTCAATCCTAGAGGCTGAAATCAAGGCGCTGAAATATTTTAAAATCTGAATATCAAAAACTATCGAAATGACACTACTATTTTTATGTCCGTTGTATACTTGACCTTTCAATGAATCTAAATAGCTCAATCGGATGGCTTTACTTCCATCTGTTCATTCTCCCTAGAGGCTAATAGAACTTGAACACGAGTGTGAATGTGTACGTGCTTGGACATAATAAAATCGAATATACGGAGAATCGAATCAGCCGATGTGATTGCAATGGAAATTGTTTCCAAGAGTTCGTTTTCAAATAGAGTCTTTGAAGCTTAGGTAGGTACGTGTTGCTCTATTGCAACCCACATAGTGATTTCTATGTCACTTATACGCTTCTTACTATGTACCGTTGTAGGTATTTTGATATTAGCGTTTGTTTCGTAAATTGAACACATAGTTGGAGTTCACGGAGTTAACGGAATCTATGTAACCTCTAAATGTAAATTACAAGGTATAGAGACAGAATGATTAGCTTAAGGGTTCATGCGGCTAATTTCGTTCCCAGTCGATCTGTCGGGCTGAAATATAAATTAGGGCCTTCTTATGCCATCTTGAGAGTAATTGCAAGATATGGAGACGCGAGTTAAGATAATGTACCAACGACCACATTTAATACACATATATCACTGAATTACGGAGAAAGGTTAACAATACACAGAAATAATGAAGCTCATTTCATTATTATTATCATTTTCGTATAAAGTTAGCTTCTCGAAAGCGGAACAGGTAAATTATAAAGATGAAAAAGTAAATTAATGATACTAAAACACACACACACGACAGCACATGACATTTATACACGTTAAAGCCTGAAATGGCTTCTTTTTCAATGAAAATTCTTGTAATGTTAGGCTCTCATGGCATTTTCCATAATTAAATGGCTACAGTACTATGCAATTCGTCCTACGCTCCGTCATTGGATTAAATATTATTAGCGGGATTCAGCTCCCAAGAGCTTTTCATACCATTCTCGAACAACCCGTAATGCCAAATTTCATGGATATCCCTAACACATTACGGATGACTAATTACTGATTGATAAACGAGGCCTCTTCATCGGACGGTTCGTATTTCATTAAACCACGTAGTGGATGTCATTGGGCGATAATTAATTGAAGCGTCGCGACATTAGCATGTCATCAATACGACCATATACCCGGGGGACAAGCAATGTGAGGCTCAGCCCTAATTAAACGTCATATAACATTTAGATCATGCTAACCACTCGATTCCGGAAACTTCACAATCTCTAATTAGGAAGTAAATTTATTCCATTAAAGGAGTTAATTAGTGATGAATTCACAAAGTATTGGAAATAGGATTAAGATAAATCAAGTCACGGGTGAGTATAGATCAGTAGTTCGAATCCGATTACGATCTCTTCTATTAAAACGTAGTTTGTCGTTCTCGGAAAGGAAGTTATTAGTTTTAACGTTATTTGACTTCTCTATTCACGAAGTATTCAAAATAGTCAATAAGTCAATGAATACCGTATTGGGCCGATTAGGATCTTGCGCTGGAGGATTGCATTACACTACTTCCTTACATGATCAACACTGTTCTGTACCTCATGTACGGATATGTATACATACACGAATGTATACGTGTAAACGAAGCTCTAATCGCTATACATCCACGGAAAGATCTGAAAGATGAAGATGAGGATTCCATAGCTGCAGCGAATTCATTTGAGCTCCGTCGAACAACATAATACACACTATTCGAACCCAATGAGCTATACTACTTTCAAAATTCAAAGCAACCTGCGGCTGGCTATGTTTATAAATTTAGAAACTAGACCTATTCTCTCTGTCGACAATTTTGATTTTCGAAACCACCGAATAATACAGTTATTGATTCGACTGCAAATTCTGCAGAAATTCATCCGATCCACGATTAATTGCTTCCTAAGGATTATATCTTGTTATATAATGCATACCAGACATCGCGCAAAAGGTTTGTCTAACTTTACGAGAAGACAAGAAATTTCTCTGAAATATCGTTTTCTGCTAGAAGAGGGAAAGGAGATGAAATTCCGTCGAGACAAATTTTGGAAAGAAATTAAATCTTTTAGAACGAATTTTAAATGGTATCGAATATCAACAAAAATCTAAGTCAGTTGGCTTGACTCTGGTTAACCCCATCTAACTCTATGAACCGGACACCAATCTTTTCTGATCGCCTTTGTGATTATACGGAGGAACTGAGTAAATAACTTGAGAAACACAGGGGCTTTCCTTTCAAGTTAGTAAGCCATCAAACAACTCGATTTTCATATGAAAAGCCTCTCGTAAATTAATTATTACAAACCATAAAAGCTCCCTCCATCCTACCAACCGCTCTCCACACTCATTCTCTCTCAACTCGCATCCACCATGTGTTTTCCCCCCGGCAGTTGAATTTAAATATTTAATGGTCGGAACACGTCGATGCTGTTCTATTATCACTGACCCCCACCGAATGTATAAATAATGATATGGAGGGAAAAGGGAGGATTTGTATCTCTATTTTCAACTCTCTACCAACTTTATTTTCCGGAGTTCTCGTGTCCCATTCGGATCCCTTTGTGGACCACTTGTGGTTGCTCGGTCACGGTCAGGAAACCCGAGTTGGCTAGTTTTTCCTTTAATCGCTTCAAATGTTCAACCCCGGCGCCTGTCCGTTACGTAACACGTAAAGGCAACATCATCTGGGTTCAGCGCTAGTTTGAATTTATCTCATTAAAACGGTAGGTAAATTGTCTCTATCCAATCACCGAATTAGGGTTGACATGTTGGTAACAGCAGATTCACGGATCCACGATCACCTACACCCACAGCTGGAGATAATTCAAAAATTCCTACAACGCTTTTGGTAGAGATGGGAACGGCATTAACGACGAGAATGAACGGCTAGGGTAGATAATGATGTTTCCAATGAAACGCAAAGCAGTTTAAAACACTTTGGGTGAAACATAACCTTCTGATGCAATAGATGAGGCTTTATCAATAATTAAGCCCATAGAAAACTCTAAAATAATAAACTACAACAATACAAATAAGAGGATAAAAACGTTAAAAATTTCGCTTAGCCCTACAAAAGTAGGCTGGCAATTCCTTCGGGCGATAGGGAGATAAACATTGATCGGAATAACATTAAATACCTCCTCAGTTGTGAATTGGTGGAATTCCAATCCTGCTCAAATTTGGAGGGTAATCGGAGAAATGAGGTTTCATCATTCCATGTCGATTTCAACCCGATCGTACAATTTTATATCCGCTTCACAATTAACACAAAAGACCTGCAATACCTATCGACTCAACAAATTGAAGGCGCTGATGTCTGCGAGAACTTATCTCATGATGTTTTTGTCGCGTGAATCATTATGACAAGATTATCGTCATTTAAATTAGTTTTATGATCTATACAGGGTGTGCCGCACTTGGAGAGAAAAGCAGTTTCGGGTAATATTATACCGAAAATAGAGCAAAAGCCGCTAACCGCGCTCCTGAGATCCAACGTTTTGTGCCATGAAAACCCAAATTTCTCCTTTTAAAAACTACTTTTTTCATCATTAAACACGTTTTTGTAATCACCGTAAAATTTCCTGCACACTGAGTGTATTTTCATAATAAAAAACTAACTTCTGAAGATTTTCATTGTTGTCAAAACTTTCAACACCTTCAAAACAATTAAGTTTCTCAAGATAATTGAACTTGGACTCCATTCCTTAAAAACTTGGTGGAAGGTGTCCAATTCCAGGCAAACTTGAACATTTATTCAGCTTTGCCTTGTCCTGGTCATTCATGGAAGAATTCCAGTTCGAGGGCAGAAAACCATTAGGCGATTTATGTACTCGTAAGGTAGCTAGTAAGTGTCAAGTTAAAGCTGTTTTATGCTGTTTATTAACCATTTCACGATTCAGAAACAACTTCCCGGATCTAATAATCTTTACAATTTATAATGTTAGAACTCCTGGTACGTTCTTCTTGGGGTACTTCCTTCGTTGACTAGGAAGATGTGCAACATATCTCACCATCAAAGTGGATTCTTTTTTAAATTGATTTTGAATCAAATAGTGCAGATATTTTGTGCTATTCATAAAGCATTTTACTCCCTGACGCTGGCTTGACCAGCTTGAAGGGGAGACAACGTTTGGTACATGCTAAAACAGCTAACGAGGAACCTCAGGGATGAAGGCAGCAAAAGTTCGAACGGTTCTAATTAATACAATGGCGGGACATCATTCAAGAAGCGTTGAAAACCATTAAACTTGTTTAACAATGGTTTAAACAAAACAGAAGCGATTTTTTTCAGGATAATTTTTATTTATTGAATATTAGAGACGAATTGAGACTATTGACGTCATCACCTAAGGAAAAAGTTCCGTTCTATCAGTCAAGAACTTGAGGAAATTTAGAAATATGAATTGGCGCCTACACCTTACTACGTCTTCATCCGTACTGGCAACCCTGCATTCCAGATATCCGTAAAATACCCTATGAATAGTCTTAAGATTACGATAACGAACGCTCAAAGTTGCTGCTGTTCTGTTGTCTTGGATTCTGGTATGGCTGTTATCTGTCAATGCAATAATTAACAGTGCGCTAATAGGATACCAGTTATCTGAAGATAAGTGAGCAAAACAGCTTTAGACGCCAGAGATCCATAGGTTCGCCATTAGCGTAAGTAGTGTCGATCTCCTGCAGTACTATTTGACGTTTATGTTGAATTGAAATGCTCATTATTGTCAACACTCCTGTTTCCTGTGGAGGATTAAAATTCGTTTAAACTGGATTACAAAATTATACTACTGAAAGAAATTCCACTGGGAAAACTTAGATTTTTCTACCACACTTATGTACCCCATTTCTATAGTTCACGAGATTTCAGTTAAGAATATCTATCATTTTCAACAATGTGCGTGGACAGAAACATCTCAACGCTCCAACAGACGGTTCTGGCTGTTTCTCAGGAAATGGGATAACAATACCTGCGTTGTGTATACATCAGCCTTGAGGGATCCCCCCGTCAGACCCATCGCCTGTAAAGGGCGGTATAACAATGGGAAGCGCAGCTCCGGAGGGACCGCGGGCAAACCGAAATACCCCATCATTGGTCTCCCCCATAGCCGCCCTAATAAACAATGGGGTTTCTGTACGTCAACCCCCCCACTTCAGCTTCCTTCGTTGACTCCCTGATTATGCTAATTCGGTTCAATGGCGAAGGAGAGGAGGTCTTTCTCCGGTAATGCGATCCAAATGGCTTTCTCGAACTAGTTAAACTGCAAACAATAAGGAAACGAGAAACCGAGACCTCCTCCAACCTCGTCCCTCTGTTTTCCTCGGCCTGGAGTTGTAGAAGGAAGTAGGTCGATTGTCGGGAATATTGTGGTAGTTTATACCCTCTCGACACTGTCAAACGACCTTATTTCGTCTTCTCGGCACCTGTGATCACCACACTTGATAGTTGATACTTCACTGGTTACCATAAACTCATCAATTTCACGTTCAGCACTTAACCACTGTAACTTTATCCTCAGGACCTTTCAACTCAAAGGAAGGATATTCACGTCCTAAACCTATTGAGCGTTTTAGCTAGTTATAAATGATTTTTCCCATTCATTTTACTTCAAATCATCAATCAAATTAACCTAATTATTCATACCATCTACCTCCGATAAAACCTGTAATGGATATGGTTAGTTGGTCCTTTCATATTATGATGTTATTTTTTATTACGGACTAAGTCAGTCGCGACGAAGTTGTGGAAACCCATTTCAATAAAAATGGAATAAGATAGAACGTTGTCTATGTTTCCACGAAAGTAAAGAGTTACACAGTTAAATCGATTTATTTCGACGGTTAAGTCATCATCAGTTCATGTTTGTTACTGATGATGACTTAACCGTCGAAATCGATTCAACTGTGTAACTCTTTACTTTCATGGAAATATAGACAAAGTTCTATCTTACCCCGTTTTTATTTATTTGTTATTTATGATTAGGAGCCTTGAATTTGGCTGAAGCACAGGCACCTGTAAATGGAGGCACACACCATGTTTTCCCTCGCTCAAAATAAAGGAATACGTCCATGTTATATCGTAGCAGATCATGGTTTTGAATCACATAACTTTTGAGATGGCAGAGAACCAAGAGGAAAGAAGAAAAATCAAACTCCCAAATCATAACTACAAGTAATATCGCATGATCGAGAATTATTAGAAATGGGACAACTTGGTGAATGATAAAAGTTTCAAAGCTTAGTCAAAATCGATAAAAGAAGGCTCAAGAAAACTCAACTTTAACAGCAAACTTTTTCTAACTAACTTATCAAACATTTACCATAGATCTGATAGCTCTTTATCGGTCTATGATAATCGTAGGGTGACATGAGAAGAGGGTCACCCTACACTACATTTCAGTCAATTAAATTTTGTATTTAGCACAGCTTAATGTTGCATCAACCACTTTTTTGCAAAATTATGAACTATCAGGACCAATCGTTACATGAAAGACGCAGGACACTATATTTTTTTCGCTGGTCTGAATTTGGAATTAAACAGTGTAGTAAATAAAATTGAAACATACTTTTGATAAATTAAAGAGTGGGTTTAATATAAAACAAGTGGGGAGAAATTTTTCTCTTGAAAGTAACAACGGGGTAGTGGTAATGAGTAGCTCAAATAGATTACACAGCCCCAAAAAAAAAAGTCAAGATCCGTAAAGTTGACTAGGGTATTCTAATGTATTTTTCGATAATGAATTGAAATCCAATGTCCTAAAAATCCCCTGACCTCCAAAATATTGAGCTATGACCAAAAAACAACCCTTCAATTGGTGTCAGAACCTGCTTTTGGTCTATTATTCAATAATGAACCATTGTAATCGCTCTTGAAAAAAAATTATCTAACCCCCCCCCATGAAAATTTCGTCGTTTACGTTTCAAAGGGTGCAGAATCCAAATCTGCAATAAAAAATTTTCCGCCCGTCCGCCGTACGCTGTAAGCACGATTTCTCCCAAACGGCTGGAGCAAATTATCTGAAATTTTCAGGAAAAATCAATATTGGTCCGACGACGCCCCAATTTTCGAGCCAGCTCTCTCACTTAATTTTAAGTGCCCTTTAAGGGTTGTCGAAGTTTTGTAAAATCCCTAAAAACCTCAAAAAAAGTCGAAGCGGCCTAAATTTGGACTCTTTTGGAGCCCTTCCCCAGGTTCGTAGCTCACACCATTCCCGATATACGGCCCGATACCGGATACTGGAGTGAACTTCTAAAAGGCTTTGTAGCCGATACACGGGTTGAAGCATTCTGATACGCATGAAACGCTGCAAATTCTTTCACTGCGTTGCCACACAAATATGATCAACTGAACAATCCAAATAGGTATTTTGGTTGAGAACAGATTTACGTGCTCTATGCATATCTCCTGAAATTCAATAATCGCTCTATCACCTGTGAAACACTCACACTCCAAAGCTTAGTAGAAATTCAAATCATGAACGCAAGCCAATTGAATGATAAACCCCAGTGAAAGAATTTGCAGCGTTTTTGAGTTAAGAGATTGGGATGAACTACGACATCTTTTCAAGTGAATTTCTAAATGTATTTCTTAACTTCAGACAAGGAGTGCACTTGGGTAAACTACCTCAACCTCAATCATCCTGGCCACCTCTCCTAGGGGTTTAAATTAGAGTTCTCATGCCAAGTCCAGTGGGGTATGAATTTCTGTTTTAGGGGTCCCTTAGATCGAATTTGTACTTCCAAGAGTCCGTAAACACCTCTCTTTCCCTTAATCATCCCCTCCTAGGGTTTGACATTTGATTTTTCGCGCCAAGTAGAATAAGGTAAAGATTTCTGTGTTCCCAGGTTCGTTCAAATATTGACAGTGATTCACAAGCCACTACTGGATGTAGCTCTAATTGGTGTGACCCCCGACTATGAACAACTGATACGGTATCGAAGCCTGAATCATCCAACAGTAAGAAGGATCAAAACTAATGAATGACAAATATATCTCAATGATAACGAGATTATGTTTCGAAGTATATAAGAGTATATCAACTCAGATAGTTCCTGCAGGGTTTCAGTTTTACATCATCGCTATAGACTAAAAATAGTTTTTTGTTCAGGGTCGTTGTTTTTAACAATTGTTTAGTGTTCTATCCTTGCTGTAATTGAAGTGGAGTTGGTACTGAACGATGCCATCAGAGAAAAACAGCCCCACACTGAACGTCGTAGTCATTGGTGACACCGAAGTTGGAAAAACTTCCCTAATGCACAGATACGTCAATGACGCATTCCTACAAATGTACAAAGGTACTACCGGTGCTGATCTTTTCGTTAAGAACGTCTATCTTGGCGATACAAGAGTGACCCTGCACATTTGGGACACAGACGGGCGACAGAAGTTCCATGAACAGGGAACAGCTTTCCACAGAGAGGCCGACTGCTGCGTACTCGTATTCGACGTCAACAAACCTTCGACGTTTTTGTCGATCGACGACGTGTGGAAACCCGAGTTTCTGAAAACCAGAGCCCCACAGAACCCGACCACCTACCCGTTCGTCCTCCTCGGGAACAAAATCGAGACGTGCGGCACCAAGGTGAGTCCCTTGTTGGTGAAATTGTGGTGTAACAAAGACAATTCCGTCATTCCTTACTTTCAAACGAGCGCTAAAGATAACATAAACGTGGAGGAAGCTTTTCAAGCGATCGCCAAAGTTGCATATGATGCACATGTAGGACCAACACCAATACATCTTAAACTTAAAAAGTACTTAACGACAACCATTTTGCACTCTGTATAATCCACATTCAACTCATTGTCAATAAATATATAACGTTATTAAAGAAAATGTTGGATTACCACTTCAACCCAGGACACTACTTAAACAAGGGTTGACGTATGGCATTTTGAACATATTATGGAGGTAATGAAGATTTTTTGTATCTTATGTATTCGACCTAATAAATTAATTCATATTTTCGTTAGCTTCATTTATTCAGAAAACCTGACAAACTTTAATTTGGTAACCATTTTAACCACAGAATAACAGGAAAAAGTATGAGATTTACTTGAAAATTGATAAATCGATCCTAATTTATCAACGTTAATTTTTTTATTTTCAATGATAACCAAGAAAAAACGCTGCTACTTCGCACACATGGGTTTATTAAACAGCCCTTTTAAAAATATCGCTGGACTTTGGATGATTATTAAACGGGATGTCGGGTTATAATCTAATTATAACCTAATAGGTAATAGTGTTTTGAAGGACGCGCATAACAAGCCTCTGGCACACAGAACTCGATCTGTCGCCGCGGGCAGCGGTCTCTAATCGCCGCGATCCGACGATGTGGTTGTATGAAGCAATATCGCATCACTCCTGTCACACACAAAGCGATCTGTCGCAGCGACCCAGTCGTGATCGCAGAGACGGGCGATACAGTTTCAATATGGGGAATGAAATCCGTGATTCGGCTCAATCCTGGGTTGTAGTTCATCATGTAGACCTTCAAAACTTTGCATCGACATTCAAAAATATATTTAAAAAAAGATGTGTCTTTATGAGATTGTGGTTCATGACAAAGAGGGTGGTATTCACCATGTTGTTCTCCCTTTAGGTCTATTGGATGCACCCAAAATCGTCTTCTTGAGCTCGTATTCTGTACTATTGCAAAAAGCAGCAAGGGTTCCTCTTCGTCGAAACTACTCATCTTTTCTAGAGAAATAATACATACGAAACACGCCTGCGAACGTGTGCGGAAATCAACCTCAATACTGAATCGCTCACACAGAGGTATTGTATGCGACGTTGGTGTACCGCCGATATCCGAAGAGATCGCCCTAATATTTCTCTATATCTCTTGTTGGTCATTCTTCATGCAACAAAAACAGCCTCATGTATGTTTAGAAATTATCCATGAAGGCCTTCAGCTGACCACTGAACTCAATACCTCGTAATTGACTTCGAGAAGTCCAAAGACAGTGGGACGACTTCCTATTAAACATAATTTCGTGAACGATAACCTTTACCAGTCCTTTTGTAAGAAACAGAATCTGATATCAAAACCCTCACCTCACGAAGCCCTGCACAATAGACCCTGGGACATTCCATACCCTCTAATACGTTACATTGGAAAGCTCGATTTAACTGAAACTACCAAGCTACCGGTCGAACTTCACCTTTCTAACTTGACGAAGACAGAAAGTGGCTCTTGGGCTAGAACTTCGACCGAATGCGGAACAGAAACAAGAATACGAATGTGAACGTATCTGGAGATGGCCAAAATCGCATAGTATCATGTGAGGGTAAAATCAGCTGATATACCAACTGTGTAATTTAGTTTCAAAAGCATCTTTTGAAATAGGGTTGCTCAAGTATTATAACAAGACTTAGTTATGATTAGGTGTTTTATTTTATCTCTCTAAATTGCATTTTTTCTACCTTCTACGCCTTGTCAAATACAGCACATTGCACCATTGTAGGAGTTGACATTCCATTCATCTGCACCGCTGGTGCATGAAAACTCGTCTCGAAAAACTGTCATGGCTATTTTCTGTCCTACAACGTAAGAACCTAAAATTTGAATTGTAGGTTCTGTGGGGCATCTGATATCTGACGAGAGCGCTTCTGATCCAAAGACTATCTTCTGTCCTGATCAACTAGCTATAATTATTGATATCAGCTTCTGTTTCGTAGTAACGGTTGGTGTTCACGGAGTTAAACTAGGGACAAAGTAAACCAACTGTCTTTTTATACCAAGAACTCAGTTACAAGGTATGGAGATCAGTGATAAGCTGAATTCCCTTCTGGCTAATTTTGTTCCTAATCGATATAATGAAGTGGAATATATGAATATACATATGGGGCTCTTTTTATGGCACCTAAGGTGGAGGAGACAAAATACGTGGGTGGGAGATGCCAAGTTAGGATAATATACCATCGACCAGGTGTTTAATTGGTTTTTGGTGCAATCAACACTTACTCGTTCCCTTGTATATTGGAGCCTATCAATTCATATGTGGATAATAACCACACACTCCGTTTACTAACTATCTGCAGGGGGACTGTATAGGCATCGGTATTTGTTTCTTACAGTAATACACAAGGACCTATCACAATTGAATGACATTGTCGATCATGTAGTGATCCGAGGGAACGATTTATTACTTGTATCCAACTTAAATAGTTATTGCCTTTCAGAGTGGTGGAAGTTACCAGAGAAAATTCCTTGTTTTTCTTGTATGTGAGGTTTTATTTGGAACGGCTCGCCCGAGCTCAATACCCCGCAATACGTACCGCCCACTCCCACGAGTTGAATAACAGAGCTTTGATATACGATATTGGAGATGATCCTTGCGTTCCTGAAGTACTTGTCAGGCGAAGACTGAACCTTTTCTCTCTTATAAGAAAGAGAGAGAAAAAGGAAGAAAGAGAGTTTTTTCTTTTCCATTCATAAAATCGTACCACTTTAGCAAAACCTTATTTCGCAACTCATCCGACTGGTTTGAAGCTCTTTTGTTCCTCTATCAAGGGGAAATTGGATTGTCTCACTGAGAAAAACTATTTCCCGTAAAACATTATCCAAATTTGAAAAAATGCTAATCTTCAGTCGGGCAACTGTTCTAAAGGGACTGTTGTGATGACGCCCTTTAATTGTGACTTCACGCAGCGATACTTGTAGGTACGTTTCATGGATTTAATAAAGCACAGTTAACAAAGTAATCGCAGCTTATTTAATGTGCCTTTACCTACCGCAATAATTTCAATTATTCAAACAAGGACTCCTCGCAAGTTGTTTTTCTTTTTTCAATAAATATTTACTCGTTAAAGGCCAAGGGGGATTAAAAAGTTATGTATTCGGCATTAATGATGGAAAGCAATTTTTGAATGTATGTACCTTTTTCTCAGAATTGCTGAAGATATCAGTCTGAAATGTTGTCGTTGGTGTAACTGCGTGACTTTTAGTCATAAAACGTTTGAAAATACTGCATAAAAGAAAGGAAAAACATTTGCCACAGTACAAAAAGAAAATTAGTAAAATCCACTACTGATTGCAAAAATTTCGATTCGTTAAATGTGTACCCTCAGTTGAAACACTACTGGTAGAAATTTCATTCAAATCCATTGATTGGGAAACGAGAAGAAGGAACTTTTGAAATGAAAAGTGTAATTTTCCTGGCTGTGGCTCCGCCTCACCTCATCTAACTGATTTCACACCCATTTTTAGCTTTCTTAGCAATGTTTTTGTAAACAATTCTCTATGTATTCGATTCCATACTTTATGTAATTTTACAAAGTATTTCAACATTAAAATTTAAAAAAAATAAATTTTACCCTTAATCGAGTTATTTTATCATGCTTATTTGATGAAAATAACTCCCGACGCAACACGATTTTCTATTCAGCCCCTACAGTTGGAAAGGGCCCTTAACGGAGTCCTCAATCTATACATTCAAGAATCACCTCCTCGCGTTAGACAACATACTCGGATAACATACCTCCAGTAACATAAACTGTTCAGAAATGCTCACAAACATGTGTTCAGACCACAATGGAAGGGAAGCTGATTAGAAAAGAGGGGCGCTCCGGGCAAATGCGGAGAGGGTGAGAGATGAAGAAGAACATTATCAAGTTCAAGCTGCCGCGTTAAGGTGTTGTTTATGTTTAGGTGCCTGCCTACTTCCCTTCCAATTGTTTCGGCGTATTGTTAACGACCTCAAGCCCCTCGCTCCCATTTCTCCGGCGGCTCATGCAGATAAATGGCGACGTCGTGAATGCTGAAGAGTGAAAAGAGACGGGAGTAGAGTAATTGTGTTTGAAGTGTGCAATTTACATTCCCCCCACATGTGGAGTGTCGGAGTTGGTAAAGGCGGAAGGAAACGTATTGTTATTTCAACAAATAAACCGTCGCATCACTCACGTGTATTCAAGTTATTGCATTGACCTTTCTAAGTTTTGTATTATTGAATAGGCTACAGTTTTTCACCTTGATGACATCGAATTCGGATGCTGTTTCGCAAGGAAACAACATGAGTTTGATAAAAATGGTCGACAATGAAACGACCTGTGATTGCCCAGGTAAGCGTCTTCTTTCGAGTAGATTTCCAAATGAGATGAGAATACGTCCATGACGCCACGCAGTAGATAAAATCGAGAAAAAGCGATTACAACTAATTAAATAGGGGTACCTACATGTCCATTTTTTCGATTTTCCGTTTTTGGTATACACGAATCGTAGAGGTCTCCTCTATCACATGATCGCATATTAATGCATCACTTCCAATTTCTTTGCTTTCTCTTATCTATTATTATTCGCCAAACTGGGAATATTGTTTTGGTAACTTTTTATGAGTAGCTCAGTCGGTCTCACTCGAAATGATAGGGACCGTATAAATAAGTCTAAATCGCACACTCTCAGCATTCAAGAATGGAAAGATGGAAAGGAAGAATTCCTTCTATACAGCTCCATTGCAAGGTGAACCGAAACCCCATCAACTTCCTCCTCAGCACACATTTCTCCTGCCTATTTCACCGGTCAAAAAGAAATCTTCTGCGAATGATTCCATTTCTGGAACCTGAATACCTAGGTTTCTATGAGTATCTCCCGCCAATACGTTGGCCTTTATACCTTCAGCATTACTATTTTTTCCATTGTTCATTATTAATCCAAGTACCAAGTTCTTAGTGAACCGATCATGTGCATCTTTATTTTTACTCTATTATGCACCTTTTTCCCTCTAGTATGCATCTAATTTGTCTTAAAAAATAGAAATGGAACTATTTCCGAGAAAAGCTCAAAGCTGAAGAGAAATGGAAGATACTTGTTGTTTGATAAGCCGCCCACTAGGAAAAATTGGAACAAGGATACATGTTCATAAATAGCATAAATTCAGCTGATCAAATGACTTTTTGTTTTCATGTCGCTCTACTGTGAAGTTTAGAAAAACGATATGTATCCTTATTCGGCCAAATTATTCGAATTGTGAACCACTTCACAAATGGTTGAACACTAATTTTTGGAAACTATGAGAAAAGATGGACCAAACTAATGTGGTTGTTTTAGAGGTTTTTTATTTTTCCACAAGTTTTTTTGCGCATGAGAACAACCTGAACACGTATATATATACCAGAAGGTGGAAATACGGAGTACATATTTAAAATTGGATTGAAACATGAGTATTTCAAATTTGATGGGAAGTATAAGTGGTCATGTTGAAATGAGGTTCCTGTAAATTACCTAATAATATGGAATCAATGTACATGGAATATCTACATAATGTTGAATTAAATGTAAAATGACATGTTTAATTATTACATGAGGTGGGTTTCGTCTTTTCAAACGTGTTGATTGATGCCTGAGGTACGAGTCCCGGGGTACTAATTCACATTGTTACACTGAAATAGAAACGATAACAGAAATAATCCAAGAGAGAACAAAGGGGAATTTTACATTTTTCAATTTCCATCTTTGATTTTCCTTTATATAGATCCACTTGGTCAAGGTGCACTCAAGCGCTAATAGCTTGTGGGAAAGTAAAAGATCTACAAAAATTCGACTAGACGTGTCCTGGTTTCATGTTCAGTTGGGGTGTGTAATGAAAAACGCTGCAAATTCTTTCACTAAGGTTTATTATTCAATTGGCTTGCGTTCATGATTTGAATTTCTACTACGCTTTGGAGGTGCGTGTTTCACAGGTGATAGAGCGATTATTGAATTTCAGGAGATATGCATAGAGCACGTAAATCTGTTCTCAACCAAAATACCTATTTGGAGTGTTCAGTTGATCATATTTGTGCGCCTCCTGAAATTCAATAATCACTCTATCACCTGTGAAACAGGCACACTCCAAAGCTTAGTAGAAATTAAAATCATGAACGCAAGCCAATTGAATTATAAACCCCAGTGAAAGAATTTGCAGCGTTTTTTATAGGGACGTATCTTTTTAACTACATCCGTCAAAAATGAAGCTATTTACGGGGAGTTTCCTTTTTGTTTCCTTCCTTTGCGGCGCTGGCAAATCCTATCCGATCTGCTCGTGTGAGAGGGACTACTATTAGTACGTCGCTCTTATCGTCAGCAGCGAGGTTTTTTCTCCAAGAGGTTTTCTGATGTTCATCTTGTTACTTAGCGTGATCAATGTGCAAGTGTGAAGGGCCAGCGAAAAAAGAGAGAAGATGCTTTTAAAAGTATTAGGGGAGCTTCGGGGAGCTCATAAGTCAAAAAGTAGAAGGTACGAAAATAGTCTCAGCTTCGGGAAACATCTTAATTGAATGAGGTTTCAGACAGCGTGCGTGTAACGGGCTAGAATATGTAAAACACAGTAATGTATACAGGAATTTTATTATGGATCTTTCAACAATTTGAGATCACTAGACATGCTTGAACTGAATAAAGACGAGAAAAATTCGCTGAAGACGAATATCGCTATTCAGGAGGCGAATATGTATTCCGTGCTACTGCTGTCGTACAAAACATAACTCTCAAATAACCTAGGTTGTATACAATAGGTCAATATTACTTATTAGAGAGATTATTTTAACAATAACAAGTTAAGAGCTTGAATGATGAACCTACGAAACTTCGACCCTAGAAAAAACGCCCCTGGTAGTACGAAAAAACGCGCCCTCCCACGATCTTGAGAAAGAATGTAATATTAGTAGTTCGGAAAGTGTACATGCTGATAGGATGTATGTTATAATATGTACGATTAAGGTATGATGCTCAGCGACTCATCAAATGTACATGGTCAGAATCGCTGCCTTTATAGGATTTTATTGCCCCTCTGCACTGAAGCTAGGTCCAAGGAAACATAGCATTACTTATCCAAGTATAACTCTACCAACTTACTCTGAATTTTTCTACTCCTCACAAATCCCTCTTTCTCATCCCTCCTCGACTTTTTTTGTTTAACGACGATAACAAGTTTTTAGATGCTGCAGGGAGTCCAGAAGGGGGATATCCCGCGTATTCACCTGGCTCGCAAACACAGTGGCCTCTACGTAAATCATAAAGATTACGTAATTTGTACAAAATTGTATCTCATAGTTTTCCGAATCTATGCGAAAAAAACTTAAAAAACTCATTGTTTATGGTCACAATCTTCTCTCATTTAACTCATTTCTATTTTTTGAATGAGCAATATTACACTGTTCCTCGTGTTCATGATTGGGCTGTTTTTTCATTCCAACACACAGTCAATGTGATCATTAGTGAATAGCTTTTGCTGAAATTCCGTACACAGACTATTTCTACATGGACAGCTGAGTTCGACGGGAAAACCTGTGTAATCACTAGACGTTTATTAAATTGGCCCATCAATGCTCAATTATAACCACATGTCTATCAGTTGTCAATCACACAAAGTATTGTCACAGCCCTTGGTGTTTAGGGAGTCTCAGTTTACATGCAATCGTCTGTGCGAGTGGTCCTTTTATAAAACATTCCATAGCGGTAGTTCCGAATATTGTTCTTAATCCGTTTAAATTATTTATACTTGCCCTCTCCATTATACTTTCGTCAATATTAATCAATTTAACGTTCATATCATGAATATCATTGTATAAAGTTCTCTGTCCGTATTATTTTCATTTAGTATACCGTTTCGTTAATTATAATTCAGTTGTGACTTTGATTAATAACCTGCTTATCATGGAATATGATTTGGAAGACGAGGAAATTCTCAATATTCCCGATATTTCATCTTATCGGCCATATGACGACCTACAAACGTTGTATATATACCCATTCCTCCTCTCACACGGTTTTTATTTTGAATGTTTTTTAAAGGATGAATGTTTCTAATTGACAATTCTGATGTTAGTTAGTTATTCTCCATTGTTTGTTTGTTGAGGTTCATGCTACGGTTTTTGTTGTCATTTTCTCTTTTCTTTTTACATTCTGAAGAGGGCAACGGACCGAAACAGCTTTTTTAAATTTTTTTAAATAAATGGACGCTACCTCACAGATGAAGGATTGAAGATTTATTCTTCCCCCCCCCCCCCCATCCAGGGACACAACCTTAGATGTTTGCCTAATTTATATTAGCAGCATACTGTAATAATCTGAGTAATTAGGCTTAATTTAAACCGTGGTGGATGAGCTGGTTAAGACCAACCAGTTAACTGGCGTGCGAATAAATACGTAGTTTCTCGGAAGCTCGATCATTTCTCATGAGTCTGATCAACGTTCCACCATTTTGGAAATCATCACTACCTGGATGTACACCACTGTAAGCATAAAGTAAATTAACTGCCGTTTTGCTGAGTAGAAGCGAAACAGTCCCCGAAATTGGCTCACCTCGTGAAGGGAACTAGCTTGGGAATCACCTTCCAGCTCCTGCCAAGAGTCCGACGGAAACCCCCGTTGAATCACCAACCTACGTTTTCTTGGCATAGAGTACGTTCGCCGACGGGGAATTTCGGATGAAATCATTTGGAAATGTCATTCGAGAGGCGCTAGATTAGTTAGAACAAGTTCTGAGTTCAGTCTGGAGTAATGAACAAGGATTTCTGTTGTATAAGTACAAAGAGTGGTTCCTAGTGGAGGTTCACAGTACCTAGAGTCTCGGTCCTAGACGATGGAGCTATGTGCCACACTCAACTTGACATACATTTTCAATGTGTTCCTATTGATATGTACCCTATATTGATCGAAATAAGGAAAATTTCAGTAAAACTCCGTGCGTACATTTTGAAATATCCTACTTCATGTTTGATCTTTTTTTTTTTTTTTTAGTAGTAGGTAAATGACGAATTTGTCAATTTATAATGATATTTTTACCATTTTGCTGGTTTTTGGTGGTTTGGTGATTTGTTTAAGCACATTTTTCGAAATGTGACCGATTCATTGTGCTCAAAAAGTCCAATGAACTTACACTCCCTTTTGGAATGCTTGGTTCTTGAGGAAAAGAACGAAGTTTTTTATCTCAATCCTGTTGGGCGTAATCAACGGGAATTACACATATATACACGGCGGGTCTTAATGAATTGATAATTATTTTAATTTTTGGTGTGAGGGATTTTGGGAACATATTGGGAGTAATGCAAGCATTACAGGTACCTCTACTTTGTCCGGACATGTTGAAATACGTAACTCCAACTTGGGTTGGGGATTCATCATGTGCAATGTATTTCTCGTTTCCTCAATCAGCCGATAATTCTCTGAACGAACAGAAATTAATCATAAGCTTGAATACATTACATATGTGATGGATGTAGTGGGATTAAGCGATCCGCGACGTTTGAAGCTAATGTTTCATGATAAAGTCAAGTGCGGAAGGCAGTCATGTAGGAGAGAATACCAATGGTACGTCCCACATAGCTGGGATTCAGCTTGAGTCATGAAATATTCAACGACGGAATTACAAAAAGAATAGATACGAAGCCAACATTCTACAGACATTCGATTTTTGTATCAATAAAAGTCTGTAAAATAACCGAGAATAATTCATTTTATTACATTTACATAATTACATTTATTGTCATTTTGTAACTAACAAAAATACCATGATAATGAAGAAATACCTTCAACTACAAATCAACCGATTCCACATCGGCGTTACGTCAACAGATTATATTTCATGTTCAAGCAATATCTCAACCAGTTCAGCGTTATTCGCCATAGATAACAGTCGAGTTACTTATTCGAAGTTGAAAGTAAGATTAGTTGGTCCACTGGAACGTGGCAGATCCTGGGCGGGAGAGATAAACGATGTTTCACATTATCATAGATTAAATACAAGCCCTGGAACCCTAATGAAGATGAGTAGACTCTGTGTACTCTTGTATCCACTCCCGAATACCCAAAATGATATTCCCAATTCGTATTCCTATTACACAAGATGAATGGTTGGGTAATACACATTTCCAGTTGATGAACACACAATCTTGTGGGTGCTCCACTTTAATCTACGGTTTTAAAGTCCGCGAAACATCGGATTGTTTATCTTGTGAAATTACGGAGCACCAAATACGTAATCACGAGATGAAATCCGAAATCTCTCTCATCTTTCGTTGAGATATATTAATTGTGTTTCGGTAAAATTCATTTCGTTGATGCGATACGACTAAGTATGTTTTAATCGGTTATTCATTTAAATTGTGTCACCGTACAAAGTTAGTACATATGACAATGTAGGTAGATAGACAAGAATAATGTCTATCTCAGTTTTTGGTTAAAACGGACCAATAACATAGTTCAACATGTAGTTAAAGTTTTAAACGAACTTTAAATTCTACAAGAGACAATATTTGTGAAGAATAAGCATATCAACACTGAGAATTAACAACACAAAGAAAAAGAAACAAAATCACTATGGATACATCCTACTCCAGGCTCATATATAATTTATGATTGAATATCTAGTTTTCACAAGAAAGAAAATTACCCATCAAATTATAAATGAGAATTTGTATTCCAATAGGTACCACACAATTTTGCCCGAATTTGATTTAACACTTTTCCAGGGTTTTAGGATGGCAGTTCATCGCTTTCGAACAAAATATATTCTATCCCTTTAAAAAACATGGGTGAATATTTTATTTCATTTCAAAAGGTACTAGATGGATAATTTGACATAAACTACACAGACACAAGACAGATATGAAACAGTTCTCAGTCGTGTTGTGTGTCTTCATGAGAGAGTGTTCGGGTTTTGTTTGGCTGATGAAATAAAATTACTGAATATATTTATTGATACAATACACTTTCTGAAATAATATTTAGTTGAAAAAATAAAAATATAAGGTTGAAACCTTTAAAATAAATATGAATAATACTTTCATTCTCATTTTTATATCCACTTAATCTCCCACGTGCTTAATCCAAACGAGGTTTTTGACTGCGTCTGAGCCGTAAAAGTTTGGTTATGTACTCGTATATGGGTGTTTGGTGCACGCCTTCATCGCGGAGGTTTCAACAGCACTTATAATAATTTTTGTTTACTGTAGTAATTGAAATCAAACTAGTTAGGAAGATAACTAATCTTGGGCCAATACAACCCGTCTCCTGGCTCGTAATCCATGTAAACGAGTGTCGTGTTTTTGAACGATCGATAGGAGATCGTCAGGGCAACAAATCTTTAATTAGCTACAGAGTGAGCACCTTCCAACCCCATCGAGTTATAATTGAGTTTTGTCGGATTCGTTGTACCCACACCGAATCCGACTCAACTTTGATAGTTCTATCGATTTACCAACGACGAGAGGGAGAACAGACAGCGAGAGAGGTCTGGACGTAATTGATGGCGACTAGAAGAGGCTTAAGCTGGAGAACTTCGATTCGGCAGAGTCGAGTAAGTGTGGTGGGGAGTCCGAGGGACTCGAGTGTGAGTGAAGTGAGAGGTGGATCAGCCCTCAACTGAGTGGGGGATGAGGGTTCGATCAGAGGGAGTTGATGCAGCAGATGGGGGACCACCGTCTTGGGACGTGAGACGACTCCACCTTCTGCAGTCCCCAAGAGTGCAATACGGTACTCTATCAGCAGCAGAGACAAAATGTCACAGAACAACTCGAAAGGAGCGAGAAAACAAGTTGGCTCCTTAGGTATTAGGATACAATCATCATTAATTTGTTAATAATGAGGTGCATATACACATAATGATAAGGTGTATGTCGCCATATGACAACCGTTTCTATAAAACAGCTTGCTTAAATGCTAAAATACGCGTTCTTATGTAGTTTTTAAGCGCTAGTTGTACCACAGACAGAATTAGACAATCTATAAAACAAAATCCGATCAATTTTTCCAATTAATCTTTAAATTACGAAAAATATGCTTACTTTTAGATGCGACCTTCCAGGCCACAAAACTAAACAGAACACTGAACTCCGTAATAGTAGTAGCCTCCGTTTAGGCTTACTATTGTTTAGTTCGGTAACTACCACCGCTGCAAGGGAATTTGTTGGCGAGAGCTGCTTTGAGTTTAGCGTCAAGTGCAAAAGTGTCACATAATCACGAAATATATTGCAGTAGGTTTACACCGACAGAGGATTGAAGTTACACACGAGATACCGTAAATCATGAACCCCAAGCAGTTATAATATTCGTATCTGAACTTCGAGTTCTAAATCTGTAGGGAGAGGGAAAGTCACAAACGGGAAGAGCCTACTAGAGATAAATCACAAGGGTGAAAAACATTCAGGAAGAGGAGCGCCCATATTATTTGGAGAGATACCATCCACAGATTCTTCGGAAATGTGGAGGAGGTTTGACGTATGAAGTGCGAAAGAAAGATCAGGAAAAAGTTGTTATGTTGGCGAGGGGAGAGGAGAGATCTAAGGAGCAGCTGGAAATAACCCTTCCTCCTCCTCTCCTCCCATCTCCAGTTCCCCTTAAAAGTAATTTCCCCTTCGGAAAAATGTGTGACGTCGAGCAGTGATTCTCCGGGAGAAAAGTGACTTCCTTGAGGCGCCCATGAGAAAAAAAAAACGGAGAAAACCTTCACCCCTCTATCTATATTACCGCAGATTTCTCGCAGGGGAGACTCCAGAGCAGGGGATCCCCGTAAAACCCGTCTTTTCAGTGACCGAAATGAAGACGTCTCATCCATTTTCGATTTCCACTTGTTCGCGAGGTGATATAGCTACGTTATACGTACGTGACTGTTCTGACATTGAGGCCGACATCATTCCTTCACTTTATTGAACTGGGTGGGAACAAAAAAAAAGGGAAAAAGTCCCAATTGACAGCATGACCTTGGAAGTCACCAGTCATTACCAACCCGAACAAAAGATGATGGAACCCACAACAGACAGAAGGCGATTGAAGAGGAGGGAGCCAACACACCCCACCACCTATCCAGAGGATGATGACCATGAAGAAGTTAGACCTAATGCCGTTGAAATGGCAACTTATGGATAAACAGATTTTGTTGGATGGGAACACATTCGGAAAGAACAAGCCTTACATCTGACATACTAGCGTGGAATATTCAGTCTGTCAAATAAACCGGCAGAAGTCAGTAAGTACTCTAAAACCCTAGCACAGTTTTGCAACTTGCACTATACAAGCTTAAGCAAAAATCTTCACATTTCTCCTAGGTCCAGTTGGAATATACAATCGCAAACTTCCCTTAGCATTCCAAATCAGAGCATTATTCTTGCACGAGATGCTTCCATACCAATCTTTGGTTCAAGTTCATTCTAATATGACGACAGAGCGTAGTTTACTACCCTTTCACGGACCGCTAAATTACAACACAAATGAAGCTAATTACTGCGCACAATAAAATATGGAACTCTCTTTTACTATCTATCTTTGAGTTTGTTTGAAGTTAATTCTAATTACTTTACATTCTTAAAGCACGTTCATTTCAAAAAGATACGAAATTGCGACACGGAGACGGAGTCTGACGAAGGGGGGAATGGGGAGAGGGGGGAATCCTGAATTATCACCGACCTCTACCGAGGCCATACTCTGGAACTAGAGTTGACTTTAGTGCCCATTAGGTTTCAACGTAAAAATAACTACCACCGGGAGAAGCAGATGTAATACCAAGGCCTTCCCCTCGCCGGGAATGAGGCTTTTAAAAATAAAGAGCAAAAAAAAACTTGGTAGAGAAAAGAACATAGGGAGGGCCTGTAAGTAGCGTGGTTGCGCGGACTTAATCAAGCGCGCTGTTGAATGAAAGGGTTGATTAAAGTCCTAGGCTCCTGCATCTGAATAATTGGCTCGCTTGCTACTACTCCAGGGTTGTAGAATTTTTAATTCCTTCTTTCATATTCTTTCTTTCAGATAATTAACACCCTCTTCTGCATTACACCTTCATTTTTCCGGATGCATGCTGTATAGAACTGTTTTTAGAAATGTAGATTTGTTTTCTAAAGGAATTTGCATGGAAAAGGTGAAAAAACACTCACTGTTCCGAACACGTGAACAAAAAAACCGAAAGCGGTTCTTCACGGGAAACAATAAAATGAGGCTGTACGAAAAGCGTAAATCTGAATTAACAATCTGAACTTCCAACATTGCAGAAGAAATTCGCAATTCCAACGCTTTTAATAAGAGTTTCATGATATTTCTCTGTTTTTAAAGAGAAAAGGTAATTTAGTGATTAGCTTTTATTATATTGTGTTAGCTTTTGTTATTTTAGGCAGAAGACTTTATTAAAGTTGATTAACGTATTCTGATTAAAGGGGAAAATCACAAAAACAACGATGAGGGAAAGGAAAATATGTGCTTTCTTTAATTATGTAGATTGATTACGAAGAAAAGAGCACTTCTAATTCGAGTGACAGGACAGTTTTGATCGGAAGTTATTGCACCTCATCTTCTCAATAGATTACCAATAGGAGTATGTACTTCTTTTCAGCTTTGGTACATAAATTAGAAAAACTGAATTAAAAAGAAGAAATCATTCATCAGCTGCTTTCATTTTCCCCAACAAAAATCAAGAACGTACCAAATACTGCTTCAAGATTACAAATTTGTTCAATGGCCTCGAAATCCATGGATCTCTTTCGATCAAACAATGCGAGACGTTGGAGCAGGGATGGGACATCGAGACAAAATATCGATTTCGATTTCTATGTCGGTTTGAGAGTGGCATCGATAGGTCCTCCAATATCGGCTGAAAACATCGATTTTGTCGATATTTTCGATGTTTTTTATATCGGTGTCCTCATCAGTTAACAGTATCCTTATTTTACTACTACCGTTCGCTTCTCGCTTTAATTCTGAGGATTGTGTTCCTTCATTCGTTCAGTGTTTGTGCGTGAATGTTCCATAAAGATACAATATCTATGGGAGGGAAAATCAAATTTTGAGAGATATTGACGCAAAATCAAAAATTCTATTTTGTGGCAAACGATATCCCATTTTAAAGGTATTTCGACGGGAAAGAAGACGGTAAGAAAAAAAGTTCCAGTCATGCAGCATGACGAAATGAGCAAATTTTCAAAGAAACTAGTTTTGCATGAGGAAAAATTACGCAAAAATCAACAATTTTTGTTTCTGAGTTGTGATACCTTATTTTAGTTTGGAAATTTTTGAAAGGTGAAGAATCTCTTTTTTTATTTCATTTTGCCAATTTTGCCTATCTACCTTGTTTTATCATCTTCGAACTGATCTTGTTTGAACGGATTTAGATATCTAGCCATCGAGTTCAGCGTGAAAAAACCTTTATAAAAGAGAGTCACCTGCTTGGGGGTTTTCGAGTAATTTCCCCCATTTGAAATGCCCCAAACCCGCCCCCTTAGAGTAGGGCAATTGTGCCATCTTTAAACTCAGCCTTTTGAAAGCCTAGATAGATTTTTTGTGCAAATTTAAGCTTTTAATCTCAATTCTATCGAGAGTTATCGTCTGGAATGTATTTTGGTGCCTTTCGACAGTGGACTTGAAATGGATTTTGAAACGTATTTTGAAGCAAACACTTTTTGGAAATTCTCATTTTAAATATTTAGGAGAGAACAATAGTTCATTTTCCTTCGAAAATTCGATGATACTACAGCAGTTAAATTTTTTTAATATTTCCTTCTTTTTTTTTCATTTTCACGTTAGGTAGCAAGCAAACTAGATGGAATTTTTTATGTGAATGAAGAGTAAACCAAACCGACGTCATCGGAGCCAAAACACCAATATATCGAAATTATCGAATATGTGGATTCGATGGTAAAACATCGTAATATCGAAGCAAAACATCGATATTTCGATAATATTTATATCGGTGTCCCATCCCTACGTTGGAGGCTTGCTAGTAACAACAATTAATGTCCCAGAAATATAAATAGAAGAAAAGTTCGTTTTAATTTGTATGAATAGTAATACTCTATGTACTTCCATTCGTGGTTTCGCCATTTAGAACCTATAAAAGTAAGAAAGGAAAGTTCAAACTGTAGTCGTTTTTATCTTGTCTTCTTTTTCCAAGTTTTACATCTCCCTAAGAGCATCAGCAAGCTCAACAATCCTTCTCCAGGCTGAACCGTCCTCCAAAGTACACCCTTAAAGTTCTTCAATTTAGACTTTCTAGCTGAGTTTTAGTTCCCTATGCTCCCTAAAAGGAGTTAAAATATTTCGTATCTTTTACAAACAGTATCCAGATATATTCCTTATTTCCTCCTTCACAGTCAGACCAGGGAACTTGCTTCAAAATACTTTTCTTCCAAGCCTCTAATGTGCTCATATCACGGAATTACACTATCCTTTGTAAACATAAACTAAACCATTCGAATTGAGACAGATATGCCACTGACACGCTCCAGTAGACGTCAACGCACAAGATTAGACAACACGTATTGTGGGTACGTACGCTAATGCTAAACCAGATAGCATAGTGATACGATCGAGTTTCTTGACTTTAGAGACAAAAAGCTTGTTACAAGGGCCTGCAGACACTTGGACAGATATACACAATACAGGAAACCAAAGTAGTTCAAAGTAGATTGTTAAAATGTGTGAGGAGATGGAACGGTATAGTTGCTCCTTTCATTGAGCTGAATGCGGTAATAATGCTCTGCCACGCTCAGAGGATTACCCAGACGATTGAAGGCGTCTGATTCATCTCCCAAGGCGACAGATTTAGGAATGGGGAAGGGCCAACTAACCACATACATCACAAATGCAAGTGGAAATGTTGATCATAAAGAAAAAATAACTGTATATCTCGAAAAAGCAAAAATCTTTTGCTACATATTTGTAGACTAAGAAGCAATACCTTCAGCCCTCCATTCAGGTGGTAACCTCTGAACGCGTGGACCGACCCATTCCTTTGTTACTCCATATAAACCACAAAAATCTAGGAAGCGTTTTTTAACGTCGTACAACGTATTTCAATTAGGAATTTGTTAATTTTGAAATTAGCTGATTTCGTATTTTCACAATTGAATAAACCGATGAAATACATACAAAAGAAGTAAGTTCTAGGACACACGCGTTGACGGCCGGAACGTACTCATCAGACCATGTGCCAACTACATCAATTGAATTGATTTCCGCTAAGACAGAGTGGAGAAAGAATGAACTCAATCATGCAAAAGGGGAAACGTATTTAAACAGGAACAGGAAACTTCGACAATCAATTGAGCAAAATGTCAGAACTATAAAAGACCCTAACGGACACCATTCCACCTTCTCACTGTTCGTTATGCTGTGTTCAAGTCTTTTGCGTTCTTCGCTGTGGCGGTTCCATTGACGGTATTGACATAGACGTTATTATTTATTTTACTTTCCCCTACAAAATATATATGACCGTTTGACTTAGAACCAATTTTTCGAAATACTTTCCAGTTAGAATACGGATTGACACAAAAGTGAATGGTGCCCTAAGCTTCAAAGATTAGCATTCATACCTACTTACAAAAGGAGACCGGTACCAACCGGTAATGTTATCATCAGTCCAACACAGACAAACAAAAGTGAATCTATATAAGTCAAATGAATAAATATGTATGTAAACATACATCATTACATTACATTTCATGGCTAAATGAAATTTATTCGACCGATTTGAACGACTGAAGTGTGGCTTCAACAGCGCAAACTGTACTAAATAAAGGTGTGGGGATGTCCACTTAGTTAGATACTCAGGCAAAACTTTCTTCATTTCTGTACAAGAGATGATGACACTATTAGACGAAACCTGTTTCCGATTACGTGAACCTATACATAAATATATAAACGTATTAATTTATTCAATGCAGAGGACCACTTTCCTTTCGCGTCAATTCTCAGGTGCTCTAAGAAACCACCTCTGTACATTAACATCTTCTACTTTGTAAATATCTTGTTTCATAATTGAATTTTAGGATTGGCCATTTTCGGGCTCTGTGAAGGTATTTGCCGAGCTCATTTTACCAAAATTCTGGCACTGCTTCTTACTGCCATACAGTGCCGACTAGTAATTTAGGCAAATCAAAAATGTAATATTCGGTTGAAAACTAATTATAAATTTGTGTCAGACTGAGAGGAGGAAAGTTCATTCAATTAAAGGCTAAGCTTGTGATTAAGACGGGATGACATTCAACCACATGTGTAGGTAAAACATCGTATTCAAGCACAAAAGATTGCACTGACGGCTGTCAAATCGCTGTCAAGCAACTGAATGAAGTCTGACTGAAAAAAAAGCATGCAATCCTTCTCAAATTGTTTCCGATCAAGTAGATCAATTAATGAAATAAACTGTAAACATTCCATTTTATTTGTTGATTTCTCGAAATTACCCAAATCTTTCAACGACTCGGGTAGCTAAGCTCAAAGGAAATAGATAAAATATGCATTCAAAACATTATTTGATTACGTAATTTTATATCATAATGAACAAATGAAATTTCATGTACTGCAGGTACTTGGAGAAGAGTGCCCGGTGAAATGGATACCCAAAAATTTGGTGAGTTTAGTTCCAAACTAACTAATGTTACGCTTACACACTATATTCTCACACTAAATCCTCGGATTATTATCATGTACTCAATGTAGGTAAAAGTCGAAAGTAAGGCTTTCAAAAGATGTATATGAATTTAGGCTAACAATTGAAAATAGAAATAAATTAATGACCCACTTCAAACTAGTATAAGTACGGTTGAAAACCAAAGTTTATTTAGATTTCGATAACTTTTACATCGATTAATTGAATAAAACCCTCTCACAGCTCAATATGGTTCCACTATCCAAATGAAAAATAATGGATCCTAACTAAATAGCTAAGCGGTATTCGGACATCGTAAACAAACGATGCCAAGACATGGTAGTCCTGAATGACGACGATGCGAGTAGGTCAAATAGTTTGTGTACTTGGGAAGTGTTGTCAGCAGGAACGGAGGTACATACTAATGGGTTGGAAGCCGGACGCAATAATACAGCATTTCAACAGCAATGTGAAATCCGTCCTACTGTAGGTCAGTGAAATTTGGAAGGTGACTGAAACCGTCACCAGGCCTCTCCTGACCTTCGTTAATCGCTGCCCGCGACGGAGCATGGGAATCTGATGACCTGAAAGAACATCAAATGCAGAAGAGCATTTGAACAAACGGAGAGCAATAGAAAAAAATGGAAATTGAAGGGCACTCATTGAAGAAACCTGCAGAGAATGATTCCTCTTTCCATTGGAATCCCCAGAATGGGAATAAAGTGGGAAGGCTAAGGGAAACTTGGAGGAAATCGGTGAACAGGGAGCTCGGCCGAGTCGGCAAAACATCGAATGAAACTCAAAGGATTGCAGCTGAAACACCGGAATGGACTGCGACGATAAATGCCCTGTGCTCAAATAGGAGTTAACAGGAAATAGTGAACAATTAAAATAATATTCAGACATAAAAATATACTGAACTTCACTGAAATATTTCAAATTTTCCAATCATTGCGATTCTTGAAATTCGTTTTGTAGCTTCATAAAAAAAAAAAACGAAGTAGTCTTGTGGTAGCTAAATCGGTATGGTAAGCATGTGTTGGTAAATGATGGCTTACCCTTTTTACATAGAATCTTTTGTTAACTATGAGCAAAGCGATATTTTGTCCATTTACAGGGGCCTCTTTATGATTGCTGCGAAAAGCCAAGGATTCAGAAAATACGTCCTAACATAACCGAAAAGCAACTGGAAGAGGCCTGCTTCGAAACACGTATTTTTTTCACCTATTAACATTTTTTAAATTCTCTTGAATGAACTGGATCGACTACTCTTAGAATTAGTATTGCTAACAGACCTACAATGGTCATGGATTAAACAAGCGGAAATGATTTTAAGCCTTGATACGAAGTTGCGAAGCGTCAAGATTACATACTGTAAACTACGTCAAATAAACGTAAACCAATGTTCTGCGTTGAATAGCTAACTACATTAGAGCTTTAAATAATAAACCTTTCTGTAAATATATGCAGTTTGTTTTTCTTTTTGCACCAACATTTTTTTTTTCATGTATTTCTAGGAACAAATGGTACGAGGCGCTCACTACGAGAGGGTTACGGCGTAAGTTAATTCCAAGAGAGAATTTGAAAAATTATTTATCAGTTGATGTACTAAAAAACAGTAACGTGTGTATATAGTATTTATTATTTTATTGCAAGCTGTTTGATCGTATGTTTAATAATACTGTTGCGACTCTCTTTTTTTTATTTCTTCTAGTGCTCGGATGAGTGCTTTTTAATCCAAGTAGGAGTTATGGTGAGTGAAACCGAATTACTAACTACGCCATGATTATTATTATGTTAATGTTGGAAATTGATCATCTGCAATATCCACAGAATTCCAAAATGGAAGTAAACGAGGAAAAGCTGTTGAAACTCCTACAGGAAATGACTCATGAAGATTTCATCGAGATAGAAGCAAAGGCACTCGACGCATGTAAAGGTAAGTAATGAGATAAGTCTGGAGGAAATCTGAATGGAAAACTGTTGAAATTTCTGCTGGAAAACCCTAACATGCTTCCCCCCTTGCACCTTTAAACGGTGGCAGGTAAGGCCTCCGTAATATGGATAGGTGAGCTATGAGTGACAGTTATAGATAACTAAACCTAGGTGACTTGTCCTCTTGTGTCTCCAGGAATTGTTGGGAGGCTTAAAACTACATTCTACAAGTATCTAAAGAGATACAAGGACTCAAACTTCTTCATTCAGGCCACTGTATTTCGAATTATATCACAGTCATATCTGTTGGTTGAAGTGGGTGAATCCACACGTTGAAATTATCTGAATCCCATTGTTTTAAAGAGGCTTCAATGAACCCAAGCACTTTACCTCAAGTCTTAATCAATTGATTCAGTGAAACAGCATGGGAAACATGATATCTGGGTTTGATACTCAACTGGATAATGGCTTTAAGCAGAAGTCTTTTTAGAGTACAGTTTTGTTTTTTGTAAATGGCAGCGACACGTGAAACGATATTTCCTCCGTCGTACGTCGATTTCTTGTTGCATCTAAATATCGATCGGTCTGGACCAGCCAGGTCTACCACTATCATAACTGGCTGTGATTCTACTGGGTACCATGAATGACATTATTGAGCACCGTATTTGTAATCTGGTAACGCCTGTTTTTTATTGTTCTTGCAAGATTTTTTGCAGTTCTATGTGTGGCTCATATTCACTCATCCAAATTTAGTCGAGTAGGCTTTGATCGTTCACTGCAGACACCACACTTTACGAGAACTTCTCGAAGTGGTCTACCATACGGAACCCACAAAGAGTCACTAAATTGATCAATTGACAAATCGAGATCGTGGTGAGATCATCGCCATCCATAACGACGGATAGCTCCCGATAACCCTATTCTATTTGGATAGAAGACTTAAAGTTCTAACCTGATTATCTTCATTGGGAATAATTAGAAGAAATATTGTTTTGATGAAGCACTTCTACACGAATTCTTTAATTATTGTAGGTATTTCAAGGAAGCCATTTGTGATTCCAGAAACAAACACTGCATGACAAATTACATTTATGTGTAAAATGCATTCTTGAAATGCCTCAAAAATGATTTGAATTTCAGAGTAAGAGTACTAACCAGTGGAGACTCAATCATTTTCAAACAGGCAATGCTTCAGAATAAGGTCTCAATAAACAATGTTTAATTACATAATAAAAATTGTATTGTTCATTGAAATCATTGAAGTTCAACATACTTCATTGTAGGAAAGAAGTACGACAGCATATGTCCAAGTGGGATAGACGGTTTGATTGAGTGCCAGAGAGCTCAAACCTACATCGTAAGTATAGCAAATAACGTTTTATACAGTAATAAATTAATATATGATTACTACAGTATAAAAAATTAACTGTCCATAAAAGAAGATATGTGAAGATATCATCATTGCAATTTTTTTCAGAACTGTCCTGCAAAATATTGGAAGGATGGTATGTTGACGGAATATGAATATTTAGAATATTTTGATACGACAACATACTGAAGTAGACCAGTTATTGTTTCCATATCAATTTTAATTAAAATTTATTTTTTTACCAGAATTTGAGGTAATGCGATATATTTTAGAATACTCTTTTTTAGGAGAACGATGCGCGGAAATCAAAAAATTTATGGAGAAATGTGGGATGATCACCGGTATGTAATAGTACTCGAGATGATGGAAGCTATGAAGATGAAGTATTAAACATTCTGATAAAATAAAAATGTTTGTTTCCTTTCAATTCGTTACCTGCTTCCCATGAAGTTATGCCTACGTTACTTGGTTCCGTCGTTAGGTTCATCAATGAAATTCAATCCATCCTGTCAGCCAAATGAACACTTCTATCACTACTGGCTATCCTGATTTGTCTAGTTGGGAACGTCAAAGCAAAAAGTTAAGTTGTGATTTTTCTGTAAAATTTCATGGTTTAGAGCATGACCAAGCGTTTTGAGGTCCGTTTTGATTGATCCATTTAATAATAGGGGTCGGTTATCAATCGGAAGGCTATCAGGTTCAAAGGAGCCAACAAGTGCCAACTTTTCCGTGTCTATCGGTAACATCTAGTCACATCCGTTTATTTTGAAACGGTTCACCGGCAAGCAGGATTATGAAGGTCCATCAACTATTTCGATTGAAAGAGGTGAGGTGTCAACCCGTTTTTGATAACCACTCCAAAAAACTTTAAAACGAAACTATTTAAATGAAACTACCTGATTTTTGAAAACAAAAAGTGTAAATCCTTATTTATTCGTTTGAATTAGGAATGACATTTACGTGTTTTTTTCTCTGAATAGCCTTCCGTTTGTAAAACTTACATCAGGAGCCAGACGCTTGTTAATGAAGATATAACAGATCAATAAAGAGGCGGAGAATATTGTTAATCTGAAGATAAACAGATCAATAAAGAGGCTATGGCTGAAATTCAAGAAACACTCTCTCTTGGAAACTTCCTATCTCCGTCTACTAAAAAGAAATAAAGTTGTCAAACATCATATTTTTTCCAAACCACCTATAATATTCCATTATTAGATCAACAACCCGTAAATAAGTATAAGACTATAAAAATGGAAGATACTCCCAAAAGATTCCAACGAATGGTTTACAATTTCTGTTCAACGAAAGTTCCATTCCTAGACGAATTTGACAAATTAAAAACTAGGCCTAATATAGTTGTTAATATAAAACCTATATTTATTATTCGTAATACAAGTTTTTTTATTCTTTTTTTTTTTTCGATTCAATTATTGAATTCTCAGGAATGGAAAATTTTGAAAGTCAGACACTTTAAAACAAGGTTTTTAAGCTCTCCAAGACGAATTTGACAAATTCAAAATTAGGCCAATTATAGGAACCAAAACTTGGTTTATAGTTATTAAATTTATTTATTTATTTAAAATTATTTCATTCAAAAATGAATTTTTGGAAAACCAATCCAACGTCATGTGTGTAATTGTTTTTTGCTTACAATGTCATTCCACTTAGGATCAAAGTTTGTTGTTCCAATCATAAGCAAATTTTTTAAGCGTTCTTCTGAAAGCATCGCTCGATATTTGGATTTAACATGTGTTATTTTTGAAAAGGTTTGTTCGCAAACATACGTTGAACAAAAAATCGTTATCATTTGGAAAAACTCTTGATTCCCTTGAAGTCATCACGTTCTGGCGGAGGCTTAATTTTTTCCATTCATCATTTTTTTCCCGCGGGAGGTAGTTTGGAGAAGCCTGGGTTATAGCAACGTATTTTTCCTGATTCGCATTTCCCTGGTGAAATTTGAGTGCCTAGTCCTTAGGAATCGGATTGTGAATCATATCTTCCACCCATTTTTTGTTAATTGTTAGTAAACTTGAACTGAACAACGTTACTACAC